>CM070440.1:33775802-33783302 GCA_036324595.1 Champsocephalus gunnari
GATTACTCTCATCTTTTTTCTATTCTCCTTTTCTGTTTCTTTAAACCGTCCAGATGCACAGCTTTCATCCCAGCGGGGGGTCAGCAGCCTCCAGAAACACCTTCTCTCCGCCGAACAGAGACGCCAGGCTTTGAACCACGGAGGCATTTCTAACCCGGTTAAAAGACGTTGGAAAGGCTGCAAAGCGTCGAGACTGTGGCTGTGATTACAAGCCAGAATGAACTTTGGTTGGTTTGTTGATTCCCTTGAAGGCTACAGCGCTAGGTATCAAAACCATGACATGTTCTGTTCCAATCAGCGGACTCTTTTCGCCAAGCAAGCACCAAGAGCAAAGAGCAGCAGATATTGGGGGCTCCTCCGGGATGAACAGTTCAAAGCGAGTACGCTGACGAGTGAAACGTTGCTGTAGACGTCACGCTTCGATTCAATCTCGCTTCGTGAATCTCTACCGGGCTCAAACAGAGGAACATCCAACTGGTTCTTTAACGGTTTGCAATTTGAAACAACTACGAATTGACACTAGTCACTTCAACATAGTTTCTCCTTTGTTAACTGGATTATAACACTCACTGTACATTTTATTTGTATTTTTATATTTAATTGAATATTCGATTCCATGCACACTTGATGTAAATAATATCCTGCTTATATTGTGTTAACAGAAAATGGCCCTTCAACAGTGTTTTGATTTGTCAGACGGTTTATAGATTTGTTATCTTCAGGGTCATATGTACATTTTTCTTACTCTCTAATGCTGGTTTATTTCTATTTCTATTTTGAGATGATTCTATTTTAGAATTGTTTTATTTCTAATGTGTTATTATGTGCAATGCCTTGTTTTGTTTCATGCTGCAAATGTTTCCTAAACTGGGATTAATAAAGTACATCTTTATCACGTTAGTTTAAAAACATTTTGTATTATTATTTTAATGTTTCATTCTATTTTGTCTTTATTTTTATCTCGTGTGAATCCTGTATTCCCTTCTGACCCTGTTGCTGCTATAAACGCCTGCATTTCCCCACGGGGATGAATAAAGTTCCATCTTATCTCGTTGTCTTTAGGACAGACTTTAAACATAACTCATGTTTGTGGAAAAGGCCAGAAGCCAAACGAGACAACACAAAGGGGCCAAGAGACACCACAAGAAGTCCAAGTATATTCACAATGCAGTGCCAGCATTGTGACGGACAGGATGTGACCACAGGTGTTTGAGATATCCGTCAGAACTCACCTCTGTGCACAGGGAGCGGGGCTTGGTGCAGGGCGGGCTGCAGGAGCGGTCAGATATCGGCTCGGTTGTCATCGGACATCCACCTGCAGAGCAAAGAGACGCCACATGTTACAGGTCTCCTATCATGCAGAGTCCACTTCCTCATGTCTCTCCTACATCAACATGTGTCCCCTCTTCTTCATGTCTCTTCTACATCAACATGTGTCCCCTCTTCTTCATGTCTCTTCTACATCAACATGTGTCCCCTCTTCTTCATGTCTCTTCTACATCAACATGTGTCCCCTCTTCTTCATGTCTCTTCTACATCAACATGTGTCCCCTCTTCTTCATGTCTCTTCTACATCAACATGTGTCCCCTCTGCTCTATGTCTCTTCTACATCAACATGTGTCCCCTCTTCTCCATGTCTCTTCTACATCAACACGTGTCCCCTCTTCTTCATGTCTCTTCTACATCAACATGTGTCCCCTCTTCTCCATGTCTCTTCTACATCAACATGTGTCCCCTCTTCTTCATGTCTCTTCTACATCAACATGTGTCCCCTCTTCTTCATGTCTCTTCTACATCAACATGTGTCCCCTCTTTTTCATGTCTCTTCTACATCACATGTGTCCCCTCTTCTTCATGTCTCTTCTATATCAACATGTGTCCCCTCTTCTTCATGTCTCTTCTACATCAACATGTGTCCCCTCTGTGGAAAGAGACTCTGAAAGTTTCAGGAACAAAGATTCTCTCTCTTTTTGATCCATTTCTATAAAAACCTGTCTGAAAAAGAGCTGATCAGATTTTGGCCACTTTGTGATGTCATAACGATGTGTTGTCTTGTGTAACCATTAGCCAATCAGCAACAAGGTACCCCCCCACCCCTTATCACCTGAATCTCCTCTAGAGCTCCATTGAGTTCTTTGTAACCAAATGTCTCTCAGAGGGGCGTGGGGGAGGGGCTCCTTATTTTCATCTGAAGTAACAGACAGAGAATCAGCACTTTGGAAACAGGGCTGAAACAGAGGGGATTATGGGTAATGCTGCAATGATATGTTTGGTGTTTCAGCCAATCAGAGACAGGCTCTGGATATATCTGAGACCTATAATATATTGATGAAGAGGAGGAGTATAACAGGGGACCTTTAAGAATTGTATTTACCTAAGGCTTTTATCCAAAGCAACCTCCAGTGAGTGCAACCAGCCATGACGATAGCCTTTCAGAAGAGCAAGGATCCTGCAGTGATCCGTTATGTTAATGTTTGTTTTTCACGTATTGTGTCTTGATATTTGTCGACGTCGATGTTACACAATGAGCTGCTGTGAGGCAAGTATTAAAGTATGATCGTATCGGTACTTCAGCTCCAAATACGCCAGAATCAGGGTTTCCGTTAGCCGGTAATTACCGGTTTTTAGCTGGTAAAATGTAATAAAAACCGGTAAATTCAAAACCTGCCGGTCAAAATGTCCGCTAATAATTAGGGAGGCTCCGATCGATCGGCCGCCGGTCATTATCGGCCGATATTCACTCTTAATAGTTTGATCTGTGCTCTCTATAAAGGCCGATCAGGAGAGCTGGATCTGATCGATATGGACATAAACGCGAGTGAAGTGTAACCGGACGAGAGAGAGAGATCAGATCAGCTGCTGCATGATCACCTGGCATAAGCCCACTGTTTAGCGCGCTGCATGAGAAACTGACGGGCTGTCAGGAGAGAGAGAGAGGGAGAGAGAGGATCCGTTTCTCCCGTGTTATTATTACAAATGTAAACTTTCGAATAATGTACTTCATCTATTACAATTAGTTTGTTTGAATATAATAATGATGTTGTTTGTTGTTTGTGGAATCATTTATTGAAAAATGAATCTGAATTTTTCCATCTGTTACGATTATAAACTGAAGCAATATAAAAATGACTCCCATTAACTGAGTTTTAAACATCAGCATATCCGGTCATAGTCCGGTAATTACCTGCTAACGGAAACTCTGCCACACAAATATTATTATCATTATTGAAACATGACCGGTAAGTTTCAAATTTGTCCGGTAAAATAAATTCTGTCCTGACATTTGACCGGCAAGAAAAAATCCTAGCGGAAACCCTGGCCAGAATATGTACATACAGTGTCAGACCTTAACTTCAATGCATCACTTTATAAAAGTCGAGCAAAGAATGAAATCCATGAAGAGAAACAGTCGTGCTCCAGTTGTCTAACTTGTTGAGCTGGAGGCGAGCTTCGTTGTTCCTGCGTCTCTTACACTCAGCTCATTACGCTGATGCTTACCATGGGTGGTGGAGCCGGTATCATTTCATAATTAGCTCGGTTTGAAAAGCACTAAAAAATCCCATTTAAACCCCAAGACTGATTAAAGCACTTGTATTAATTCATGCTTTGGTTTACACGTTGCATAACGATTAAGAGGCTTCCAGAAGTGAATAAAACCCATTCAAGAGCATTAATGTTCCTTTTATTTGATGATTCGATGCATTTAGACGAGTGCTCCGCCATCCTCAGCCCTTCTCACGGCACCATCACAGAAATGTGGGGACGTTTGGAACCAAAATAACTATTATCCCATATGTGTGCTTTCTGAAAGGCACACCATGGGAACTTCCCACTGATGTGCCTTTCTGCAGGATGATCATGACATGCAGATCAGCTTTAAACATCAAGCTGAAAGAAGCTCAGACTGGTGAGGAAAGCTTTTAAATAAAGTTCCCAAATAGTTGATAAAGGGCAGCGCAGGGACGCCAGAACACGGGCTTCAAAGTCCTCCAATCACCCCTTAACGAGAATATACTGGTTTCTCTGTATGCAACTTACGAATGGATTTAACTTCAAGAAATGTCCTTTGAGAGTTTCGAATTGTCATTGCTTGGAAATCATCTTTTATTTCTGGTACTCAGGAGTAAAACCTCAACTACAAAAAGAGACTAGAGGGGATCTACATATTCCCTTTGAGTCTGAATCCAGGGTTTAGTCAGTGTCGTGTCTGGTGTCATCATTAATCAGGTTAATCCGGGGTTTGTGGAGTTGCACGCTCGGCGGGGTAAAGAGTGTGAGTTCTGTGGTAAAATAAGCTGGATGACATCGACAGCCTGACACTGATCCAACCAGCAGACACTCACAGAAAACACATGCTGCAACAACACGGTAATCTATCAGAGCTGCTGAATATTGATCAGCTGGCGTGCTCGGGGAGAGCGCGCCGTATGAATATTCATGAGGGGAACGCCGCCGCCGCTTACGAGGAAACATTTCCAAGAAGGAAAAAGATGCAGCGCGCCAATCAGAGCGGAGGCACACAGGAACACCATCTGTGCGCTGACACAACCGTTTCTTTTTCAAGTCAGGGCTCAACAAACAAAGGAAGAAGACGCAACTCGAAGCCTGTTTGAAGATGGAGTTGCAAAATAAGGCAAACGCTCTCACGAGAGGAAATCATTCTGGAAGACACACCTCCAAGTCAAAAGCAATATCAGCTGAACGTATGTTTTGGAGAACTGGGACAACTCATTCAGAGACTGCCATTAAGAAAGAGTGTCTCCGTTCAACACACGTTTTAATCAATATCTGGGATTAGCTCTGAGGTGAGAACAAAACTAAGAGCAGACTAGCTCTTTGTTTGGAGTCCAGTCTCGTTCCCTTTTAAATGTATTTGTGTAATCCCATCGCCTGCTTTCAATTCAAGTAGGCAATGGACATTCATTATAAGAACACATCAAAACTATTCGTGTTCCACAAATCTGATACATACTTTTCGAGAGGAAGATATTGATAAATCAGCCCCATCGCTGTCTTTGCTGTGACTAACCCCGACATGTGAGGAACAACAGGATCCACTGCAGCGCTGTTTCGGATTAAAGCGTCATCTGCTTAAAGTTTCCAGGAACTCTCCGTCGACCAATGCTTAGAAAGCCTCCTGGCACACTGACTCTGGAGGAGACCGATTTAAGTAACCTAATAACCAACATTATCACCTCAGCACACACACACTACCTCATGTGTCTGAGCTGAGAGGCGGCGGATTACATCGTTATGTCACATCCTGACTGCGAATAGAATTAAATAGATTACACAAACTGCTAAAGGATCGAACGTGCAGAGATCCGACCCGGGTGTACATGATCAGTATAACCGCATTTAATTGGTGGCTGAAACCGTCTTCTTCGTGGTTTTCTTTTGTCAAACTAATTGATTGAAGCAAGGGTACTTTAACGCCAAAACCACAGACCTTATTTCTGGTTAGCCACCAAAAACACATTCAAAAAAACCTTTGACTTCCCGACCAGGAAGTGAGGAAACGAGTCATAGCAGGGTTTTAGGACTCAACCCAGCAGCTCTCGTATCTAGTTTACTCTCAATATCATTTAAAGATTCCACCCCGAGATATTTGATCCTTACCTGTGACGTTGAGTCCGTCTGAGCGCTGGCACCAGACGAGGCGAGATGCAGCCCTCCAGGGTCCGGTCCTCCACTTGTACTCGAAACACTGACCCTCTGCACGAAGAACACATTTCAATACCGTTAAAGACCACGAGGCCATTGGTCAAGTTGGAAATGTTTATTAGCATGTGTGCGTTAGATCTTCACTCCTACGTTTTCAGTTTTCAGTTTTTGAAAGAGGAATACCGGAGTACTGACCCCTTCTGGTATGGGAAGGTCTTTGCTGTCACGCTGGTGCAAAAACTCTGGATGTTACAGCCAACAGTCACATAAGCTATTTTGGTCAAGTTTCAGATGTTGATTAGCGTCTATGTTGGCTATATTTTGTGGGCATTATTCCTCAATTTACACCATCTTACACCGCAGATTCAACGTGTGGAATAACGTGATTGTTGGCTGCATCCTATAATCTACATGGTTTGTTCAAATGTGGCTTTTGGATAAGACGTAAGGACATGAGGCGACACAACAGTTAGCCCCATCAATACTAGTTCTTAGCTTACGGTTATGGTTGCTGGTTAGGGTTAGGGTACTTTGTTGGGTTAGGGTTGTTCGTTTGGTATGAGGGTACTTGATTTGGTTAGGGTTGCTGGTTTGGTGTTAGGGTTAGGGTACTTGGTTTGGATAGGTTTAGGGTTGTTGGTTTAGTTTGTGGTTGTTGGTTTGGGATGAGGGTTAGGGTCGCTGGTTAGGGTTAGGGTTGTTGGTTGGGTTAGGGTTGCTGGTTAGCGTCAGGGTTGTTGATTTGTTGTTGGTTAGGGTTAGGGTTGTTGGTTTGGTGTTAGGGTTGTTGGCTTAGTTTATGGTTGTTGATTTTGGATGAGGGTTCTTGGTTGGGTTAGGGTCAGGGTTGTTGGTTTGGTGTTAGGGTTAGGGTTGTTGGTTTGGTTAGGGTTAGGGTTGTTGGTTTGGTTAGGGTTAGGGTAGTTGGTTTGGTTAGGGTTAGGGTAGTTGTTTGGTTAGGGTTAGGGTAGTTGTTTGGTTAGGGTAGTTGGTTTGGTTAGGGTTAGGGTAGTTGGTTTGTTGCTGGTTAGGGTTAGGGTTAGGGGTTGTTGGTTGGTTAGGGTTGTTGTTTGTTAGGGTTAGGGTTGGGTGTTGGTTTGTGCTGGTTAGGGTTAGGGTTGTTGGTGTTGGTGTTAGGGTTGTTGGTTTGTTGGTTTGTTGAGTCAGGAGCGTCTTTCTGTAGATCTAAAGCTTCCCTCCTGCCTCTGCCGGACTGACCTGTGCACGGCCGAGCCTCCAGCTCCTGCTCCGGGCACTGCAGCAGGTTCTCTGGATCCTGAGCCACCACGGCTCGGGACCGGACCTGCACCGAGCCGAAACCCAGGTCATCCCCCCCCACACAGCTCAGCTGACACGGGCTCCACCGGTTCCAGTCCGTCAGGTAGCATTCACCTGCAGAACAGAGGTCAGTACTGAAAACACACCATGACTGTGTTGCTGTTAAGAAATACAACATTGTTTAAGCTAAAATCACGAGGGCCATGAGTGTGTAACAACAACAACAACAACAACAACAGCAGATCACCAGGCAACGCACAGAAGTAAAAACTAACATGTCATTCATCACTTTCCAAACTGTAATTCTGACAAGAACATCCGCTGAGCAAGATGTGGTTGAAAGCATGGGAAGTAATGTTGTCGGTAATCCTTCAAACGTTTTATTTTTGTTGGTCAGACTTCATGAAATCTAACATTGCTATTGCTCTGTATGTTTATTATTACCTTTTGTTTTGTTACTACCCATTGTAAAGCATCTTTGGGTTTCGTGAAAGGCGCTATATAAATTGAAATTATTATTATTATTAACATTGTTTTTGCTCAAAACAGATAGAAAT
>CM070440.1:33788302-33843302 GCA_036324595.1 Champsocephalus gunnari
CATGACGTCGGTCTCGGTTCATGACGTCGGTCTCGGCTCATGGCGTCGGTCTCGGCTCATGGCGTCGGTCTCGGCTCATGGCGTCGGTCTCGGCTCATGACGTCGGTCTCGGCTCATGACGTCGGTCTCGGTTCATGACGTTGGTCTCGGCTCATGACGTTGGTCTCGGTTCATGACGTCGGTCTCGGTTCATGACGTCGGTCTCGGTTCATGACGTCGGTCTCGGTTCATGACGTCGGTCTCGGTTCATGACGTTGGTCTCGGTTCATGACGTCGGTCTCGGTTCATGACGTCGGTCTCGGTTCATGACGTTGGTCTCGGTTCATGACGTCGGTCTCGGTTCATGACGTTGGTCTCGGTTCATGACGTTGGTCTCGGTTCATGACGTCGGTCTCGGTTCATGACGTCGGTCTCGGTTCATGACGTTGGTCTCGGTTCATGACGTTGGTCTCGGTTCCACATTCGGACGTCCTCTCCTCCTTTCCAGCCTTTTCATTATTCATCATCAGGATGGTGCGACTCCGGGACCTCGTGCTCCGGAAGCATCTCTGGTACCCAGACTCCTTTGTTGTGTGTGTGTGTGTGTGTGTGTGTGTGTGTGTGTGTGTGTGTGTGTGTGTGTGCGTGTGTGAGTGAGTGTGTGTGGGTGTGTGTGTGTGTATGTGTGTGTGTGAGTGTGTGTGTGAGTGTGTGTGTGTGTGTGTGTGTTAGGAGCGCCCTTTAACTAAATTCACTCTGCGTTTTAACGGAGTGCCCGAGGGGAGGATGTGAGAGAACTCTCAATTAGCGTCTCAGAGGGATTGCATGTGGTTTTTATTTCCCCTCCTTAAACCCATACGTGCAGAAACACATCTCTGAACGGCAACATAGAAAATATGGAAGCATTGTGTATTTAAAGTTAAATGTTGTCATTAATACTTAGAGGAAATATGTATTTTCATGAGTGAGACAATACATGTAAAAAAAAAGCTCCAATATTTGTTTCCGTTTTTCAAATTCATGCAGGATTTATTATTATCTGTATTTCTCTATATATTAACATAATATTCCATTCCCTACACTCATGATGCAGATCATATCCGGCTTTATATTTAAAGCCCTTCAGTTTACTGTCAGAGTTTATAGTCTTTGTATCTTCACGGTCTACTGGATATTTTCTACTTAATTTGAATTCTATTTTGAGATGTTTATAATCTAGCAGTTTATTTCTACTCCTTAATGTCTACGTATGTGCGTGGCTCGTTTGTTACGCTGCCGCAACGCAAACATTTCCCAATGAAGTACCTCTTATTTGACCTAAAGTAGCGCATATGATGTTACACTCAAACAGATATACATTTATTCCCCAAAGCAACTCACCTGATTTAAATCCAGTAGAAACGACTTGATGCGTTTAAGGAAAAGTTCAACCCGTGAACGTGGCGTGAAAATAAATGCTGTTTTTGTAGAAATATAAATAAAATGTACATGTTGTTTTATTTTCTTCTGCAGCACTATAGAAACGATGTTGCCTCCTCCTTGGGGGTCCCGACTCGTAGGAGATCTTTACCACTAACTTGAGTGTGTTTACATTCAGAAGATATATATACATGTAAATATATATATAGATATATATACATGTACATATATATATCTATATATATACATGTATATATAGATATATATACGTATGTACATGTATATATATCTTCTGAATGTAAACACACTCAAGTTAGTGGTAAAGATATATGTATTCCCAAAACATGAAATCCACTGGATGTCAGATTTGGTAGCTCGTTCTTCAGAAAGGGAAAACACTGCTGGGAACGTTGCGTGAAAATAAATACTAGTTTGTGTATAAATATAAATAAAATGTACATGTTGTTTTATTCTTCTGCAGCACTATCCGAGCCCCCTAAGAAACGCTATTGGGGGTCCCGACACGTAGGAGACCTTTTCCACGAGATAACAAAGTTATTATGCCGTTATTATGCCGACTAAAAGGTGGATCCTTCCCCGCAGTCCGAGTGCAGAGGATGCTCGTGCCTCAATCTGCCTTCTTCAGAAAGGGAGAACGCTCGACACGGGTCAAACTCATACTGGGAGCGTTGCGTGAAAATAAATGCTGGTTTATCTAGAAATATAAATTAAATGGTTGTTTTAATTTCTTAAAAGTATGTTAGCAGACGTGGTAAAGTTCTCCCGACGCGCATGTTAAGTTATCAAAGTCATTAAGCCGTCTAAACACTAAAGCGCGTTTGAACCCAGATGTGGGATCCCTCTCGGGTCGCTGCACAGGAGGTGCTCTCTCCTCCATCACGATGCTGAGCGTTCCCCTGCAGGCGGCCATGCCAGTGTTTGGGGTTGGGCGAGGGGTGGCAGTGATGCATGCTGGGTGATATACGCAGCGTGCCAGCTGTCAGTGTTTTGGCTGCAGAACACACACTGCTGTGATACTCCATGCACAGAGTAGAACATCTCTGAGCTGCAGGTTCCGTCCGCTCGTTGGTATTCCTGGCTCCGGATCAGGAACCAAACTCTTCCAGGGAGGAGGAGATAAGAGAAACACAGGAAGCAGAGCGGGAAGCACTTCCTGCTGTTCCCGGGGGAGAAAGCCTGCTCTCTGCACGGCTAGGCTAAGACAAAGTTAAGTATATCTAATTCTATAATATCGTGCAGTTACGCATCTGCCACTACTAAATACTGTTAATATTTACTCAATGCATAACAAGTATTAACGAACTCTGTAAACCCACCGTACCTCAAAAGGAGCAGGGCCCCTTTCTCCAGAAAATAAATAGATGGTCTGTCCTTCATATGTTCGTATTCACAGTCTTTCAAGCATCGTAGGAGAACAAGAGAAACACAAACACGTACAAAAGGCCCCACTCGACCAGAGGTGTTCAAAGTCAAGGCCCACGACTTCACGTTATGTTCCTGGGAAAGGAAGCCTGGCCGCCGGGGGACAGATTACGGTTACCTCGGCATCTAAAGCCGGTGCTGGTTTCATATCCGCCGCGTTCATGGACTGAGGATCTTCTCAAGGACTGCTGGAGAGCAAAGTGCTCCCCGAGCCCCTGAGCAAACACTGCTAATGCAGCGCCAATCAATGCCCTGATCCTCTGGAGTCACGTGCTCCCACATTACTACCCTCTCTCGGTAACTTCCTCGTCTCTCGCGGCGCTTCTGGTCTCCACGCTTAATGCATTATGGGAACATCTTAAAGGTTTTTCTGAAGAAAGATCCAATAACACTCAAAGTTAAAACCGAGCAATGTCAAGTCTGAGGAAACAATCCTCTCCATGTCACCGGGGTTTCTCTATCTCAGTTTGAGACAGAACCGCATTATAGGAGCAGTAAGATCATCGTCTCTCGCAGCGGGTCTGGTTTCCAACATTACTGCAGCCTGATTAGATCTGAGAGGCAGCCATGTTGGAGTTAATCCAATAATATCAATGCCTACATTAAGAGACGTTAACATGGCATCATTTACCTGGTTTCTCTGACTCATAGGAAGCCCCCCCCCCGTGATAAACGACTAACAGCGATGTATGAAATGAGTGTCTGTGATGTAATGCAGTAAAACGTTATGGCTCCGTCAGTTTTTATGGATACAGCTAATGTGAAAAAGACGCTTAAAAAAGCCAATAAAATGTGACATTTACGCGATCTCCTCCTCATCCGTAAAACATGTTATCTAACCTTTGAGGGTTTGTTTTGAACATTTAAAGAGAAAGAAGTATGGAGAAATCCTGGCTAGGTTCAGTCAAATGAAAGTATTTCTAATCCTGATTCCAGATGTTTGAATTCTGCTTTCAGCCAATATGCAGAGGACGCTCACTTGAACTCCTCCCCAGCGACTGCGTAAACCATGCGGCGTATCACATGGACCGCTACATGGATCTTTGGTAATATATAGATTTTGTTTTCCACTATAGTATTTCATTTCCGAACCCCAAATAGCTCGCAGTAACTTGATCCTTCTCATGTCCTGATTACTGGCACAGAGTTCATGCATTATGGGAACATCTTAAATGCGATTCCACTGGTTTCACTGGAGAGAGATCGAATGACACTCAGCCAGTTAAAACGGAGCAAACATGAGGAAATAATCCTCTCGATGTCACCAGGGTTTTTCTATCTCAGTTTGAGCCTCAAGACATATTTTAAGTATCAGCGAGACAGGCTCTTATAATGGGAACGTATCACTGGCGTCCCTCAGGGCTCCTTTCTGGGCCCTTTTCTCTTTTTTCTGAACACCAACAAATGTAATTCAGTCACTTCTTCCACCACAGCTATCAGGATCAGAAACCGGTGTTTTACCAGGTTGGTTAAAACATAAGAGGAATGTGATGTAAGTTAAGGTCTGTACGAGTTCAGTTCATCCAAGTGGACGTTTGTACCACATTTGAAATAATTTCCGAAAGGGTTTCCTTGGATACCCGTTCATGAGAATGGGCCGACAGACAGGCAACTGGAAAACAATCAAATATGAGCCAACACTGTGGACTTGATCCATCGCAAATGAAACAGTCCGTGGAAGTTATGAATCCAGGAACGAAAATGAAACCCTAATTTCCAGGAGATGAGACGCAGTGATTTATATACGTTTAACAAACTAAATCTATACGGCCTGCTCTCCCATGATATCACACAGATGTTGGTTCAGTCAGAACAGCACAAGGGAAACACGCTTTTGAATATGCTACCCTTCTGCCTGGAATAATGTACAGAAGGAGCTGAAACTGTTTCACTATAAAACACAAACACTCTTGGTCGATGTGATGGCTTTTATTTCCCCTAATTGAAGTCGTTTTGAAATTGTGCCATTTCTATGTTTTACGACAGCTTTATTGTCTGTGTTTTATCTGTTGTAACGTTGCTGATGCCGCCCTCTTGACCAGGTCGCTCTTGAATAACACATTTTAATCTCAATGAGACTTTTCCCCAGGTTCAATAGACAGGATACGAACAACACGAAACACACGGCTGCACACACTAGTAACTAATCCATTATTCTACACAGACGTGCTCATCCCGTCTTTCTTCCACCACAGCTGTGTGAGTGAAGGTCAGTATAGCTCAGTTCATCCAAGTGGACGTTTGTATCACATTTGAAGGAATTCCCTAAAGGCGTTGATTTGCTCCAGGACACGAACAGGCGCTCGGTCGCTTTGGATTCAATCATCACTACTTCCCAACAGAGAAACGCACGATATTCTACACACGAAAAACATCACAGAACCAAACCAGAGGGTCGTTGGATGTAATGGAAACACTCATACCTGCCAGTCCACAGGTGTGTGTGCACTCCGACCACGTCGACCAATCAGAGAGCTGACAGTTGACGGGACATTCCACCACACAGGAAGCGTTCATCTGCCACTTCCTGTCCAGGCCCAGCTGCAGGAGGAGAGGTGGTGTTAGTTGCTCTGTATGTGCGTCAGGGGCGGCCCGTTCTAATTGGCCCTCGTCAAATTTTTAAAGTATAAAGTATATTGCCCCCACCTGAAACTCGTGCTTGTTTTATATTGTACTTCTTAAATATATATGTGAGCCTGTATTACACAGTCGTTTTCATGTGTTAATAAACCCACTAATCAAAGACATTCAGTCGATTAGAGCGGAGAACTCGTTCTAACGAATCCTAGTTTTACTTCCATGACAAGCTTTAAACAGACGCTTCATATTCATTCTAATCAATGTGAGGCTTCTGCTTTAAGGGATGAGCTGCACCAGGAGAACTGACCCTCTGCAGAGCTGGGATGTCTCTTAAAGCCTATTCAAGTAGAAAGCATACATTGAAATACATTTGATTGATTTTGCTAACTTATAACTGAACTTATGAGGCTCAATACCTCGAGTAGGTTTCTCTGTATGTGGCCCTCAATGAAAAAGCTTCGGACACCCCTGCTGTGCGTGATCTGAACAGGAAGTGCCTCAGGACTCACCTCCTTACAGAACTTCAGGTCCACAGACTTCCCGTCGCTGCGAACACAATCCAGCATCCGGGTCTTAATCCCGTTTCCGCAGACGGCTCGCTCACTGAGCTGACAGGTGCTCCAATCTGCAGAGAGGCCGCAATAAGACTCAACATCGTGTAACATCGTTGGACTGAACACTCTGCAGAGATGCTCAATGACTCAGAAACAATACCACGTCTCGAAAGCAACAGCTAACGAGATAGCTAACAAAAGCTAGTTAGCTTGTTATATGGGTAACTAAGGTGAGCTAGCTACATCATGGACATCACATGTTAGATGATTTAGAGACAGATAGCTAACGTGTCTTCATAGCTCCTCAGAGCAGAGCATCGACCCCATAAGACTCTACAGAGGTATCAAGTGTCCTCATGAGAGGTGACGGCCATGTCCTCCTGCAGTCAGTGTGCAGAGTGTGCACACAGAACAAAGAGGGAGATAAGAACAGTGTGAGCAACAAGGTATATCACAGTATTTGGAAGGGCGTATAGTACATTAGAAACATGGGTTATACACGACTGATGAGATACACACAGCTGGGTACGGGGAGAGGACCCGCACCGTGAGTCACATATAGGAAGTATAACGGTGGTATACATGCGATGTGTTACCGGTGATGTTGTATGAGTAGTGGAAGCAGTTGGTGTTGAGCTTGCAGATCTCCGTCTCCTCTGACGGAGGACACGTCTTCCCGTCTCCGGGCTGACGGAGGGGGGGCGCCGTCCTCTCTCTGGAGCTGTTCCCCCCACAGGGCTGAGGGCGAGAGGACATCGGTGAGCAGCACTTCAGACGTCTTCAGCCGAGGGTAGCCTCAGAGCTTCTTGTGAGCACACTCATTTCACAGCACTCAGCGGGACGAAGGACCCTGATCAAATCAACTGTGTCGTCGTGTGTCGTCGTCATGTGTCGTCGTCATGTGTGGTCGTGTGTTGTCGTGTGTTGTCGTGTGTCGTCGTGTGTGGTCGTGTGTTGTCGTGTGTTGTTGTGTGTGGTCGTGTGTCGTCGTGTGTGGTCGTCGTGTGTGGTCGTGTGTCGTCGTGTGTGGTCGTGTGTCGTCGTGTGTCGTCGTGTGTCGTCGTCGTGCGTCGTCGTCGTGTGTCTTCATGTGTCGTCGTGTGTCGTCGTGTGACACAGTGAGTGAACACGTGATCTGCCCCCAACTGACACTTGCCCATTCAAGCTTAAACATTTACCTCAATGAGTATAAACAGGCCGTAGGTCGGATAGCGTGTGTTTCAAATATGCACACACATAGAAACCTCCACAGCTGCTCTGAATAGTTTCATTTCATCTCACTTTACAGTATTCGATTTGACATGCTGTCATGTGACATTGTGTTCCCTGACTGTTCTCGTCCGTCCTCTCACTGCACGCAGAACACATCCCTGACAGAGGGACTACATGTGGTTCATACGTACCAGGGGACAGGGGGTCCAGCCCCCCCAGTCCGAGAGCACACAGTCCTCGGGGCAGGGCAGTCGGCTGTTCCTCGCTCCGAGGGGCATCTCCTCCGGGTCGCAGAGGTAGTCCTCCACCTGCTCCGAGGGCCCGTCGATGGTGTTCAGCATGCACCTGCACACCGGGGTCGTGATCAGAGATAACTAAGTATGATCAAATAACAATAATAAAAACAACAGGATAATAATACAAAATAATATGAATAACAAGAATCATTAAAACAATTATAGTATAAATTAAAAAGTGTATTAAATATAATAGCTGAGAAAGTCCCAGTGCGTTGCTTTATCATCCGTGTTCCTTCCGGGTCCCTCTTACCTGACCTTGCGGGTCTGCACCCCCTCCCCACAGTTCTCCTTCAGGTCCACGCTGCTGACCTTCCAGACGCTCCACGGCTCAGCCATCCAGACGTACTGCCCGCAGTCACTGAGGCACGGCACCACCTCGTACACCTGGAGCACGGAGAGAAACGCATGAAGAAACCACAGGAAAAAACTCGCAAAAATCATGTACAAAATATATATATAAAACACACGAAAAAAATACACAAAAACACAAATATATACATAAAAAAGACAAGAAATCAAAGACACAAAAACTGAGAACATAATGAGAAGGGTTCTTACCTGAGCCTGTGGACGGCGTCCATTCGCGAATGAAGAGAAATAGAAAATAAATAGATAGTAATTCAGATTACTATACTCAAGGATTCAACAGAGATATAAGTAACATATTAACATTAAAACGCTACTATTTATCGTAATATACTAATTTTTACATATTTATTGTTGTAATATATTTTAGTGCACATCTTACATTGAATGTGTTTATTTACATATTTTAATTGTATTATATTTCCTTCTAAAACGGCGCAACTTTTAACAAAATCCAATTAACCCGGGAAACGTATTGAGCCACATCCAGCCCCTCTTTACCTGGTTGACGTGGTCCAGCTTGGGGCAGGGTCTCCCCCCGTTGTACGGCTTCTCTCGGAGCCACTTGGACCGGACCTTCACTCCGCTGCCGCACGACTTACTGCATCGAGACCAGTTGGACCATTCGCTCAGTTTGCAGTCTGACGGACACGGGATGATGCACGCTTCCTCGATGTAGCCTGCAGACACAACAACACATTCGCAATCATCATCACCATCATCACCATCACCATCACCATCATCACCATCATCATCATCATCATCGTGCTGTCTAAGACGAGAAGAGAGACGCTACAGATTTCCAGCATCTCTGGATGTCTTGTTCTGTTCGACACGAGGACGTTCGCTTTCCTCGAAGGCGTCCCTGAGATCTGGAAGGAGCTCATGTTTGGTGTGGAAACGGTGGCCGTCACATCCAGAGGGATCGAACGTTATCTGCTGTAATGTTGGGCGATTCCCAGACGGACCCAATGATGTCACGCTCTCACAGGAAGTTGTAGTTCCACCGTTTGGCCACTAGGGACACGAGCTTCTATCTGAATACGCCCTGCGTGTATGGAGGTCTCACCGTGGCTGTTGCAGCGCGACGTCTCCACGATGCGGTTGTCCTGGTCGTAGCACACCATGGCCTGGAACCTGTACCCCTGCCCACACTCCTTGATGTCTCCCTGCACCTTCATGCCCAGAGAGCCCTCCAGCCGCCCCCCGTCCGGCAGCACACAGTCGGACCAGTTGCCCACCGGCTGGGCGTTGTACTTGTTGCAGGGGCAGTACTGCGTCTCGCTGAGAGGGAACACCTGGTTGTTCTTACACTGGTCGCGCTTCTTGCTCTTGCCTGCAGGGAACGAGGGGGACGCGTAAGAGGTTTAAAATGCCCCGCCCACATTATGCCCTCTGCACGAAACCTGGCTGTCACTGTCTTGTTCTACACACGGTACGCATCCTGTTACATTCATACAGTCATCTCTCTCTATTCTTATGCTTACATGTTTATACACAATCCTGTACCTGCTGTTCAGACATCTGCTTTACTTTAAGCTTCCTCTTATGTTGCATCTTCTCTCTGTACGGTCCAACTGCCTGCCTGTCTGTATACATGTCCAACTGTGTGCCTGTCTGTATACATGTCCAACTGTGTGCCTGTCTGTATACATGTCCAACTGTGTGCCTGTCTGTATACATGTCCAACTGCCTGCCTGTCTGTATACATGTCCAACTGCCTGCCTGTCTGTATAGATGTCCAACTGCCTGCCTGTCTGTATACATGTCCAACTGCCTGTCTGTCTGTATACATGTCCAACTGCCTGTCTGTATACATGTCCAACTGCCTGCCTGTCTGTATACATGTCCAACTGCCTGCCTGTCTGTATACATGTCCAACTGCCTGTCTGTATACATGTCCAACTGCCTGCCTGTCTGTATACATGTCCAACTGCCTGCCTGTCTGTATACATGTACAACTGCCTGTCTGTATACATGTCCAACTGCCTGCCTGTCTGTATACATGTCCAACTGCCTGTCTGTCTGTATACATGTCCAACTGCCTGCCTGTCTGTATACATGTCCAACTGCCTGCCTGTCTGTATACATGTCCAACTGCCTGTCTGTCTGTATACATGTACAACTGCCTGTCTGTATACATGTCCAACTGCCTGTCTGTCTGTATACATGTCCAACTGCCTGCCTGTCTGTATACATGTCCAACTGCCTGCCTGTCTGTATACATGTCCAACTGCCTGCCTGTCTGTATACATGTCCAACTGCCTGCCTGTCTGTATACATGTCCAACTGCCTGCCTGTCTGTATACATGTCCAACTGCCTGCCTGTCTCTATACATGTCCAACTGCCTGTCTGTATACATGACAAACTGTAGCACTAAGTAAAGTCATATTTTAACGTCCTCTTTCCGCTCTTTCTCTCCAGCTGTTCCCCGCGAGACGTCACTCACCGACCAGCGTCCTCTTGCGGGTCCGGACCCCCACGCAGTCCACGCTGCAGGAGGAGAACTTGGACCAGAGGCTGAGCTGACAGGTTTCCTCACAGGGAAGCTGGCAGAGCTGAGTGAGGGGCGGCATGGAGCTGGAGAACTGAAGACACGCCTCCACGTCCGCCTGGCCGCCGTCCTGCTTCCTGCACGACACGGCTGCAGCAACAGATTCACCAGGGTTAGAGGAGGAGAGGAGGAGAGGAGGAGGAGGAGGAGGAGGAGGAGGAGGAGGAGGAGGAGGAGGAGGAGGAGGAGAGGAGGAGGAGGAGGAGAGGAGGAGGAGGAGGAGGAGAGGAGGAGGAGGAGGAGGAGGAGGAGGAGGAGGAGGAGGAGGAGGAGTAGAGGAGGGGAGGAGGAGGAGGAGGAGGAGGAGGAGGAGGAGAGGAGGAGGAGGAGAGGAGGAGGAGGAGGGGAGAGGAGAGGAGGAGGGGAGGGGAAAGGAGTCCTACACACTGATCCTCACTTCCTGTCCCCGTGTGTCCCCATGTGTGTCCCTGTGTGTCCCTGTGTGTCCGTGTGTGTGTCCGTGTGTGTGTCCCGTGTGTGTCCCCTTGTCCCATGTGTGTCCCAGTGTGTGTCCGTGTGTGTCCCTGTGTGTCCCTGTGTGTCCCTGTGTGTCCCTGTGTGTCCGTGTGTGTGTCCGTGTGTGTCCCTGTGTGTCCGTGTGTGTCCCTGTGTGTCCCTGTGTGTCCCTGTGTGTCCGTGTGTGTGTCCGTGTGTGTGTCCGTGTCCCATGTGTGTCCCAGTGTGTGTCCGTGTGTGTCCGTGTGTGTCCGTGTGTGTCCGTGTGTGTCCGTGTGTGCCTGTGTGTCCCCGTGTGTCCCTGTGTGTGTCCCCGTGTCCCATGTGTGTCCCTGTGTGTGTCCATGTGTGTCCCTATGTGTCCCCGTGTGTCCCTGTGTGTCCCCGTGTGTCCCCGTGTGTCCCTGCGTGTGTCCCTGTGTGTGTGTCCCTGTGTGTCCCCGTGTGTCCCCACCTCTGATCTGTAGACCCGGTCCACATGTCTCCAGAGCCCCGACGCTGTCCTGCCGGACGGCCCAGGGCACCAGCTGGCAGCGACGCCACTTGTGGATTTTCCACCTGCAGAAGAGTTGAACTGCGGTCACACTAAATACAACGCTCCAGGGGTTCTGCTCATGAGACATCACTTCCTGTGTGAAGTAGAAGTGTCCTTTGTCTACACATCAATGCAGGACGGGACGTAGCATGCCTGCAGAGTCAGTACCTGTATCCCTGACACACCGACGGAGCCTCACACTCCCTCTCCTGGCTCAGGACCTCCGGGCAGTCCTGCCCCCCGTTGGCCGGAGTCTGGATCACGATGCGCTTCCTGAACTGCTTCTTCTTGGTGTTTCCTCCTGAGCAAAGACACACACATTACACACACACACACACACACACACCGGTCCAGACACACATTACACCGGTCCAGACACACATTACACCGGTCCAGACACACATTACACCGGTCCAGACACACACACACCGGTCCAGACACACATTACACCGGCCCAGACACGAGGTGTGTGTGTGGGGGGGTGTGTGTTTGTGTGCGTGTGGGGGGGGGTGTGTGTGTGGGGGGGTGTGTGTTTGTGTGCGTGTGGGGGGGGGTGTGTGTGGGGGGGGGGTGTGTGTGTGGGGGGTGTGTGTGCGCGTGTGTGTGGGGGGTGTGTGTGGGGTGTGTGTGGGTGGGGGGTGTGTGTCTGTGTGTGTGGGGGTGTGTGTGTGTGAGTGTGTGGGGGGGGCGTGTGTGTGTGTGTGTTTGTGTGCGTGTGGGGGGGTGTGTGTGTGTGGGGGGAGGTGTCCGTGTGGGGGGGGGTGTGTGTGTGTGTGCGTGTGTGTGTGGGGGGGGGTGTGTGTGGGGGGGGGTGTGTGTGGGTAGGGGGTGTGTGTTTGTGTGCGTGTGGGGGGAGGTATGTGTGGGGGGGTGTGTGGGTGGGGGGTGTGTTTGTGTGCGTGTGGGGGGGGTGTGTGTGTGTGGGTGGGGGGTGTGTGTGTGTGCGAGTGGGGGGGGGTGTGTGTGGGGGGTGTGTGTGCGCGTGTGTGTGGGGGGTGTGTGTGGGGTGTGTGTGGGGTGTGTGTGGGTGGGGGGTGTGTGTCTATGTGTGTGGGGGGGGTGCATGTGGGTGTGTGTGGGGGTGGGGGGGTGTGTGTGTGGGTGTGTGGGGGGGGGCGTGTGGGGGTGTGTGTGTGTGCGAGTGTGTGTGTTTGTGTGCGTGTGGGGGGGGTGTGTGTGTGTGGGGGGGTGCGTGTGTGTGGGGGGGGGTGTGGGGGGGGGTGTGTGCGTGGGGGTGTGTGGGGGGGGTGGAAGTGTGTTTGTGTGTGTGTGTGTGTGTGTGTGGGGGTGTGTGTGTGTGTGGGGAGGTGTGTGTGGGGGTGTGTGAACTGACGCCAAAAATTAGCTGCAGCTACCAGAGGTGCAGCTAATTGAGTATTTCCATGTTCTGCTACTCTTAACTTCTACTCCACTACATTATTTAATACCTTTAGTTATCTGAGTACTTCTACTTTTGCTGTAGTACCAGGTGTGAGTACTTCTACTTCACTGTAGTACCAGGTCTGAGTACTTCTACTTCTACTGTAGTACCAGGTGTGAGTACTTCTACTTCACTGTAGTACCAGGTGTGAGTACTTCTACTTCTACTGTAGTACCAGGTGTGAGTACTTCTACTTCACTGTAGTACCAGGTGTGAGTACTTCTACTTCTACTGTAGTACCAGGTGTGAGTACTTCTACTTCTACTGTAGTACCAGGTCTGAGTACTTCTACTGTTACTGTAGTACCAGGTGTGAGTACTTCTACTGTTGCTGTAGTACCAGGTGTGAGTACTTCTACTTTTACTGTAGTACCAGGTGTGAGTACTTCTACTGTTGCTGTAGTACCAGGTCTGAGTACTTCTACTGTTGCTGTAGTACCAGGTCTGAGTACTTCTACTTCACTGTAGTACCAGGTGTGACTACTTCTACTTTTACTGTAGTACCAGGTGTGAGTACTTCTACTTCTACTGTAGTACCAGGTGTGAGTACTTCTACTGTTGCTGTAGTACCAGGTCTGAGTACTTCTACTGTTGCTGTAGTACCAGGTGCGAGTACTTCTACTTCACTGTAGTACCAGGTGTGAGTACTTCTACTTTTACTGTAGTACCAGGTGTGAGTACTTCTACTTCACTGTAGTACCAGGTGTGAGTACTTCTACTGTTGCTGTAGTACAGGTCTGAGTACTTCTACTGTTGATGTAGTACCAGGTCTGAGTACTTCTACTGTTGCTGTAGTACCAGGTCTGAGTACTTCTACTTCACTGTAGTACCAGGTGTGAGTACTTCTACTGTTGCTGTAGTACCAGGTGTGAGTACTTCTACTTTTGCTGTAGTACCAGGTGTGAGTACTTCTACTTCACTGTAGTACCAGGTGTGAGTACTTCTACTTCACTGTAGTACAGGTGTGAGTACTTCTACTTCACTGTAGTACCAGGTGTGAGTACTTCTACTGTTGCTGTAGTACCAGGTCTGAGTACTTCTACTGTTGATGTAGTACCAGGTCTGAGTACTTCTACTGTTGCTGTAGTACCAGGTCTGAGTACTTCTACTTCACTGTAGTACCAGGTGTGAGTACTTCTCCTGTTACTGTAGTACCAGGTGTGAGTACTTCGTAGTACTTCTACTGTTGCTGTAGTACCAGGTGTGAGTACTTCTACTTTTGCTGTAGTACCAGGTGTGAGTACTTCTACTTCACTGTAGTACCAGGTGTGAGTACTTCTACTTCTACTGTAGTACCAGGTGTGAGTACTTCTACTTCTACTGTAGTACCAGGTCTGAGTACTTCTACTGTTACTGTAGTACCAGGTGTGAGTACTTCTACTGTTGCTGTAGTACCAGGTGTGAGTACTTCTACTGTTGCTGTAGTACCAGGTCTGAGTACTTCTACTTCTGTAGTCCAGGTTGAGTACTTCTACTTCACTGTAGTACCAGGTGTGAGTACTTCTACTTCACTGTAGTACCAGGTGTGAGTACTTCTACTTCACTGTAGTACCAGGTGTGAGTACTTCTACTTCACTGTAGTACCAGGTGTGAGTACTTCTCCTGTTGCTGTAGTACCAGGTGTGAGTACTTCTTCACTGTGTACGGGTGAGTACTTCTACTTCACTGTAGTACCAGGTGTGAGTACTTCTACTCACTGTAGCCAGGGTGAGTACTTTCTCTGCAGCCCTCACCGGTCCGGCAGGCGGCAGGGCAGGCGCTCCAGTCGCTGTACGGCGTCACGATGCAGTCTCTCCTGCAGGGCAGCAGGCAGGGTCTCACGGTGTCGGGGCGCAGGCTCTCCGGGCACCTGGAACGCATCATCACTCAGATGAAAGCTGATGGTCGTGGAATAATAATGATAACGACACATGGGATTTCTATAGCGCTTTTCCTAATGCTCACAGACGCTTAACTTAAACAGTATACACAAAGTACATATCACGCTAACAGCACGTCTTTAACCTCGTGTTTTAGGATTGAACCTGAGAGAGGTCTTGTTGTCTTGTTTTCTCGTTGCATCCGAAAGGAACCAAAGACTTTGAGTCGAGACTATCCTCCTAAAAACACGGGCAAAATAAGATCTATGACATAACATTACCCTAAACGTTACGCTGCCCCTAGTGGCAATATGAATTACTGCTACCGTCCAAAACAAAGAAATATCAAATCTCTTTTTGATTTTTAATTTGTGTCGTTTTTTAATTAATGAACATAAAAAGTAGGACGGGAAATAACGGAGCTGACGGACGGATAACCAAAGCCTGTGACGTTAGATTATTAGTAGAAAACAACGCTTGACCCAGTAGTCCCACACTATGACACCGTCCTTCACTTTACAGTCAAACGCTTTTCCATTTCAACCAACAAAGCCCAAATATTCTTATTTCAGAATGGTCTGGATTGATTGCTTCTCTCTACAAATGATTACTTTCACAACATGCCTTGGGTTGGTAAAGCCTGCAGTGATGTTCCTGCATGTCTGAAGCTGAAGCCTCAAATCATGAATTCCTTCCCTTGAGAAAAGCAGGAACGCCTTTTCTCCTGTGGAGCCACCCGGGAGATGAGCTTTGCTCAGACCTCCCACGGCAGACCAATGGCATGTGTGCGAGGAAAGGAAGCTGTAATGGCATCCACGCTCTCCTCTTGCCACTATCGAGCGGGGCTGACGACACGCAATCCAAAACAATAAGCAGCCGAAGGTTTTCAGTCAAAAAATATGTAATTTATTTACAAAAAAGTATCGACTTCAATAGTCTCAAAATAACAAATCTTCAAACAATATTTCGGCGATATGCTTTCCTATATAAACTAAACTATACTATACTAAACACTAATCTCTGTCTGCAATTTGCGGTCGAAAAACTGTCCCGCTCCCCGTCTCATCGGGTCTCCGAGCCCCCCGGCTGTCCTCAATCACCTCACTTAAATACACACCGGAAGGTACCAGGAAACAGATCCTATTTACGATATAAAATTAACAATCATTTCATCAAAACATATTCACCATGGCGATATAAATCATTTTCCATCATTACATCATTTATCAAATTATGACTCGAAATAATAACGTTGTGGCTCTAACAGAAGCTCTTCGGCAAACAGAGAGGCCCGGTGCACACGCTGTACGCCGTTTCATTACACCTGACCCACGCGGCTGGTCAATAACCTCGCACGGATTCTATTCGGGTTGTTTCTGCTGATGCATGAGAACGGTGTGGTGCTGGTTCTGGGGCTGCGTCGATGTGGAAGTGAGTCCTACGGCTGCTGGCCTCACTCAGCATGTTACACTGGGGTTAGGGGGAAAAAGTGAGAAGCATTTCCATACGCAGCGCGGGCGCTGGGGCGTCTGCGCTGCACTGCTAGAATAATGCTGCCGTTCTGTTGAATACATACATAGGTAATTCGTGTTCCCAGCAGATGCCTCCAGGGGGCAAACGGCTCATCAGCTCACACCTCCACCAGAACAAACCGACTCGGCGGGCGAACAGCCAGCACCAACACAAAGGGTCTCTGACTAAAGGGAGCATTAGCACTGAAGCTAATGATGTCCCACCCGAGGAGCTGTCGGGGGAGGGCTCGGAATAAGTATGAAGTCATGCTGCGGAGATTTGACCGCGCTAACGAGGATTATTCTGACATCTGCATAAGGGTTAAACATTTATATATACTTTTCAGAACCAGAACCGGTACTTCTACGTAGCAGCTTCTTCTTCGCCTCTGCAGTCACTTCTTTACTTTCACTTGAGTAAAGAAGTTTAGTCAGTACTTCTACTTCGACCAGAGTATTTTTAAACACGAGTATCTGTACTACTTGAGTAAAGGATGTGTGTACTTTTGCCATCTCTTCCTAACGTCATGTTTGAGACGACGGCATGGAGACTCTTACTTTTTGGGAGGCACCTGTCCCACGTTGACTCGGACGCAGATGACTTTGCGTGTTTGCATCCCCACGGAGCAGGAGGCGTCGTCGCCCCGCGTTCGGCCGCCGGACGCGTTGGAGGCGGGGATGGAGGCGTCCTCGATGCACTGCCCCCAGGCGCCCGTCTGCCAGTGGTACACCGTGCACGGGTGATCGTTACAGCCCCTCGCCTCCTGCAGGGCGCTGATGCTGGGGCACTGGACGCCTCCTGGGGAAAAGACACATTGGCGTCAAAGACTTAGCCGTCGCTCTGACGGAGAAATATGGCATGAATCAGTCGTGGGAGAATCTATGGGGCGCTTGGAGGTGTACTGCACAGATAATATAGAAGAGATAAGAGATAAGATAAATAGATGAAGTTCACGTGCTAAGCTAACGTCGTGTGTTAATGTGGAGCAGATTCTCCATTAACCCTCGTTTTCATCTAATCTTAAAGACACGCATTTTCTCATTAATCCCCGTTTTCATCGTTGTTATTCGGTGTATAAAGCACCCTGAGCCTCGTTCAAAGAATACTCGTAGTGAAGCTTTGTAGTGTTGTGTAGTATGTGCAGGGTTGGGAGGGTTACTTTTGTAAATGTAATCAGTTACTGATTACTGATTACATGGCTCTGAAAGTAATCCGAATACAGTTACAGTTACGTGTCTTAAAAAAGTAACGTAATCAGATTACTTTTAGATTACTTTTGGATTACTTTCTTTTTCCTGGGTATGTGTTGGTGAACAGGAGACACACAAAGCAAAAGGAAACTGAACGTGTTTTTACTGTTTTAATGGCGTATCAAGAGCACACTGAAACATCACATCTGAAACGATGTAACAACATAATACACGTGTTGGGGATGCAGCTTGGGATGTGAGGAGTGAGGACACGGCTTAGGACGGGCGTCGCCTTTGAATTAAAATGTCGAACTCGGACTTCATTTTAAGGACATTTCGGCCAGGGGTGTAGAGCTATAGTTTAAGCACCGGATTGGCACAACAGGAGTGTGTGCACCAGTCTGCCTTGATCTATGAATTCATGTCTGTGACTCTCACAGTGTCTGCTGCCCACAGCTGCTTTATAGAAGGAAAACCTCCTTCACTTCATGACCTCTCTGCAGCGCCAGGAGGCAGCGGGAGGGTTCAGCCTCTAGAGCGCGCTGCTTTCGCACGCATCGCACCGCTTTGCACGCTTTCGCACCGCCTTTCGCACCGCCTTTCGCACCGCCTTTCGCACCGCCTTTCGCACCGCCTTCACTGTGTATACCTTCAGAAATAATCATTAGTAAGGCTAAAGACTAAAGAGCGACCGCAGGCTGATGTGTTTTAACCACACACACCTATATCTACAAACACGCGATTTAAACGCAGACTTGTGTTCCTCCATGTTTCGTTGTTATTGTTTCACTGAGTGAGCGGACCCGCGATTTTTTTTCAAACGCTTTTTTGGTCTATCTGCGGTGGTTTTGTGCGCTGTGATGATTCGGCTGTAACTACTTGAATATTAAATGTTGAGAGGAAATCTTTCCACCAATAATTCCAATAAGTAATCCAAAATGTATTCACTTCAGGTTTACGAAAGTAACTGTAATCAGATTACTCGTTTTTCAAATGTAACGAGAGCTGAATACAGTTACTTGATTTTTGTATTCTGATTACGTAACGCCGTTACATGTATTCTGTTACAACCCAACCCTGAGTATGTGTGCCAACCTGCGGCATGGAAGGAGTTATCACAGGTGGGCGAGCATTCCCATTCTGCCATGGAACCGACGAATGAGCTCTGAGCTGCAATTGTCTCGTTGAAAACAAACAGTCGTGCAGCAGCATGGAGCGCCTCTTTGTCGGAGGCTTGACAGATGATCTGACCCGGCAGGAGGGGCTGACCCGGCAGGAGGGGCTGACCCAGCAGGAGGGGGGTATAGTTACAGATGTGGCCCCAGGTGTGAACACCATGTGACCGCTTCACCTTCACCACCAGACCTGGTCATTTGCAGCAGCCGCCAACCCCCCCGAGGCCAGAGTCAGCCGCCAACCCCCCCCGAGGCCAGAGTCAGCCGCCAACCCCCCCGAGGCCAGAGTCAGCCGCCAACCCCCCCCGAGGCCAGAGTCAGCCGCCAACCCCCCCGAGGCCAGAGTCAGCCGCCAACCCCCCCGAGGCCAGAGTCAGCCGCCAACCCCCCCGAGGCCAGAGTCAGCCGCCAACCCCCCCGAGGCCAGAGTCAGCCGCCAACCCCCCCGAGGCCAGAGTCAGCCGCCAACCCCCCCCGAGGCCAGAGTCAGCCGCCAACCCCCCCGGAGGCCAGAGTCAGCCGTCAACCCCCCCCGGGGCCAGAGTCAGCCGCCAACCCCCCCGAGGCCAGAGTCAGCCGTCAGCGCCTCAGAAACAGAAGACGAAGAAGGCGCGTCTGAGTCTGTCTGACCTTCACAGGGTCGCTGATACAAAGATATTATTGGATTTCAGCGGGCGGCCATTCATCAGGCAGGAGCTCATTAACTGAGACACTCCATTACGCGGCGCTCGCTAAGTGAGGAGTTCATTGATGAAAGTCAATCACTACGAATGAAACTCAACAGGAACAGATGCAGATGACCTGGTGCTCTCAGGGTTCATTGATAAACGCTGGACGGCTTTGCGCTCGAGGGGACGTGCTGTTGCTCTACTGAGGTCCCTCCTCATGTACTCTGTGTATCTGACTCTGCGTATCGTATTCACTGTTTACGTTCCTTGTCCTCACACATTGCAGCGTGATGTACATTTCCAGTTAACTCTAGGAAGTGAAACGACTCGACGGAGAGGAGCGAAGGTTCAAAATGACGTTTACAGCAAGTTTAAAAAAAGAGTAAGCGACAAGAAATGAACCTTCGTGGTTTTAAGAGAGAAAGATGTCGACCTTTGCAGAGCGCTTCTTCCATTAACCCTCTGTGACCTTTGCTGCTCTCAGAGCACGCCACCGACATGGCATCAACACGTCTTTTGCTTCTACTAATTTTGTTTATTTGTCAGATGTATAAATTGTCTGATATTGAAATAGTAGAATAAATAATACAAAAATAAAAATGAACCGTCAGGAACTCGCGGCGGTGCCTTCCTCTGTCTGAGGCTCCTCCCACGTTACACACAGAGGAACTCACGGCGGTGCCTTCCTCTGTGTGAGGCTCCTCCCACGTTACACACAGAGGAACTCGCGGCGGTGCCTTCCTCTGTGTGAGGCTCCTCCCACGTTACACACAGAGGAACTCGCGGCGGTGCCTTCCCCTGTGTGAGGCTCCTCCCACGTTACACACAGAGGAACTCGCGGCGGTGCCTTCCTCTGTCTGAGGCTCCTCCCACGTTACACACAGAGGAACTCGCGGCGGTGCCTTCCTCTGTGTGAGGCTCCTCCCACGTTACACACAGAGGAACTCGCGGCGGTGCCTTCCTCTGTCTGAGGCTCCTCCCACGTTACACACAGAGGAACTCGCGGCGGTGCCTTCCTCTGTCTGAGGCTCCTCCCACGTTACACACAGAGGAACTCACGGCGGTGCCTTCCTCTGTGTGAGGCTCCTCCCACG
This sequence comes from Champsocephalus gunnari, assembly GCA_036324595.1. Lineage (NCBI taxonomy): Eukaryota > Metazoa > Chordata > Actinopteri > Perciformes > Channichthyidae > Champsocephalus > Champsocephalus gunnari. The sequence goes on from CM070440.1 coordinate 33,808,618, forward strand.
TTACACACAGAGGAACTCACGGCGGTGCCTTCCTCTGTGTGAGGCTCCTCCCACGTTACACACAGAGGAACTCGCGGCGGTGCCTTCCTCTGTCTGAGGCTCCTCCCACGTTACACACAGAGGAACTCACAGCGGTGAGGATGTGCCAAAGCTTTAACGCTCGAACGCTGAAAGATAAACGCTGATGTTCTGCCAAACCAGATGCTTAACCGTATGTTCAGTTTTAACGAGGTTCAGTCAGTCCTCACAGTGTGATGATTGGCACCTTTTAGACATCTCACACTCACCTTGGGGGGGAAACACTTCAAGCTTCAGGAAGTCTATTTCTAGAAGAGACTATTCTAAAAGGCACGGGGTATTGTTGGGCATGCAAACTAACGAGAAGAGAACACATCTGTCTATCCCTCTAGTTATTAAACATGTGTTTTATACAATCCTTAAAGGTGGGGTAGGTAAGTTTGAGAAACCGGCTCGAGATCGCTAGAATTTGAAAATACACAACCGGAGAAAATCTGCCACTTCCTCCCAGAGCCCCTCCCCCGACACACACAAACGCGCACATGACCAATGAGGGCACGAGGTAAGTTCGTGCCCCGATGGAAGGCTGACAGGCAGGGTAGGCCGTCCAGTTACTTTAACCGGCCCGGCTAAACGGATTGGTTGTACTTGTTACAGTATCACGGCTTCTACGGATGAGATTTGTTTATGGATTTCTTGTCAAAGCACTTCAGATATTCATCGCTATCGGGATGTTAAGAGCATTCCATGGAATATAACAAAAAGTGTATCTCGAGCCGGTTTCTGAAACGTACCTACCCCACCTTTAACTTGACATCAATACTTCAACATACCCACTCTGGTGTGGCTGAATAAATAACAGACAGGTTTTAGTAGATATTTAAAAAGCCAGGAAAGTGTTGCCATGTTGAAATCACACCTGGAGACCGGTATGAACCAGCTGCAGGACGTGGAAGAGTTTTGCTGGAAAAATCTGATTTTTCATCTTCATCGTTTAATGATGATGATGATAAAGCATTCATACGGCACCACTCACCTGGGGGTTACACTTAATGCAGGAAGACCAGCACGTCTATAACTACTCTGTCAGAGGTTTCTTTCTATTCTCAAAGCACGGGGATTTTGCTGGGCCAGCAAATTGTCAGGGAAATAGATTGCATCAAGGTAGAGACGCCCTACATCCCTCTTGTGATGAAACATATGGAGACTACGTCCTACATCAGCAGAAACACGTCTAGGAACATCAAATATGTACCGAAGATTGGGTTGACCAGCGACAGCCGGGAAGGACCTTGAACAGAAGCAAAGGCAAAACCCACGGGATTTTAAAAAGAGAGATTTCATAACGACGTGATCAACACTGTGGTCCGGCAGCCTTTTCTTACCCTGCATCACGGTAACCCACGCCACTACCTTAGCCGTCGCTGCGGAGGAACACACACAATCATTCATTGACATTTCGGGCTAACAAAGGATATTATAGATCCGTCCGTCAGATACGGATCTGTGTGGAGAGCTGGGTCGGGTTATCTTTGCTCAAATCAAATGAACAATTGATTGAAAGGTCCATAAGAGTCACATAAACCACTTAATGCACGGCTTGGGTGGAAAGTCCATTCTGATTGGTCCATTTGGACTTCCTGCCGTCTGCGTCATTGAGCCAGGTCCAGTCGCGTCAACCCGCAGAAAATAAAGCAGGTTACATAAAGACGTATTGACTTACTGTAACCCATCACAAAGACTTCTAGAGAGCATGACAGATGTTCTTTTCCATTCAACCCTGAGCCTGGTGTTCACTTCCTGTCTGCTGCTCTGTCTCTTAGCCTCTCTCTTTCTCGTGTTCTCTTCTCTTGTCCTCACCCGGGACAGTTTAACTTCCGTGGATCCAAATCCAAATATAAGCATTTCAATTAAAAAAGTATCCCACTGTGTTTTCTGATGGAGGAAAACAAGTGGGCTTAGATTTAGTTAAATTGACGGGACTTCTTTCAGCGGATTGATACGAATGCACATAGTCGGCTTTTAAGAAACAACAAACTGCTGAATGTCCAAATTGACCAATCAGGAACGAGTATTGAACACAGCTCTTCCTTGTTCATGTGATGTTTCGGTGTTGTTGTTTTGTTTCTCTCCGTTAACCGTCAAGTGGGAACTTTGTATTATTCTGTACGTTTTTGTGTTTCTCTTATTTCCCTACGATACGTTCCGATTGGCTGAGGATACGGAAATATGAAGGACAGACCATCTATTTCTATTTCTATTTAGAAATCAGGTATCAGGTTATTTTCTCCTCCCTCCTTTTCGGGTACGGTGTGTTTCTAGAGACATGTTATGTAATAAATGTTATCCCTGAAAGGTCATTCTGGAGAAGCAGCTCGAGTGGCTGGAATCTGAAAATACACTGCCGTAGAAAAATCTGCCCCTTCCTCACAGAGCCCCTCCCCCAACACACACAAACGCGCACATGACCAATGAGGGCAGAGATCAGTGTGTGCCCAGGTGGAAGGCTGACAGGCAGGTAGGCCGTCCAGATACTTTAGCCGAGGCAGATGATTGGTCGAGCTTTCTACAGCGCTAAGGCTTCCAGAGATGTTTTATGATTTCTTGTCAAAGCACTTCAGATATTCATGGCTATCGGACGTTGAGAGCATTCCATGGAATATAACAACAAGTGTACATTAAGTTGTGCACACCGTTCTATTCTAAAAAGCACGGAGATATTGTTGGGCAAACTAACGAGAACATCTTTCAACATCCTCTAGTTATGAAACATGTGATTTATACATAAACTCCACTCTGCTGTGGCTGAATAAAAAACATGAGACGCTAAAGATGAGAGAGAATGTAAAGGGAAGCAGATATATTGAAAAAGCTTGAACCAGGTTTCCGTGGAGCAGCAGATCTATGATTACGTGGTGATACCGTGAGCGGAACAAATAGAAATGAAAAGAAAAGCTGCGTCCAAAGCGATTCTCAGGATAATGAACGTCTTGCATTAATGTCCCTCAGCACATCTGTCTCTACCTGCTGTGTCCTCCAGCTGCAGGACCTACCGCGTGTCCCCTCTGCAGGACAAGCTGTTCTGATGTCTCACCTTCTCCAGCGTTGTAAGCCAGGATGGACCTGGCTCTGGTCTGTTTGCCCTCGGTGTTTTTCCCGGAGCAGGTGTTGGAGCAGAGGGTCCAGGAGGTCCAGGGGCTCAGGGCACAGTCCTTTGGGCAAGGCACCTCGCAGAGCGCTGGCATCGGCAGGATGGCATCCCTGCAGAGCTGCCTCTCCACAAACTCCCCTGCAGCCAGACGTGAGGTGTTAGACATGTAGCTGTTTGATACAAAGACATCCAGCCGGGTCATCACACAGATTTACATTCCATCTGCGTGCCTCTGCAGACCCACAGAGGTCAGGGTTCATTCAGACCGGAAGCTGGACACAAAGTCCCCTGCTGGAAGACTTAAGGTGTAGACATGTCAAGTCTCATCATCGTGTGGCAGCTACAGTGGGGGTATGGAGTCTGAAGTCCTCCTCCACAGAGCAGCATGAATATATATAGATCAGATAAAGTAGTGAAGAGGATGTTTTGAGATGTGCACGTTAATACAAATCAAATAGAAATAGTGCAAGAAGAGTCTGCGTACAAGTACATGGATTATGATATATTAGATCAATCATTTTCAAAATGCAAAGAGATGAATGTTTCTGCACAGCACAATCCGGAGAGCTCATTTAACACTCCAGATAAGGACCGTATGTTCACTGGCTCAGTGCTAAAGTAACACTTAAAGGGAGGTTTAAGTGTTACATTAACACTTAAAGAGTCAACAGTGAACATCTGGTCCTTATCTGGAGTGTGACATGAGCTCTCCGGGTTGACTGAGTGTGGTCTGAATAATGCAGGTAGACCACACACAGATATCCAGGTGAGAGTCATTCGACAGATTTACATTTGTATCTGTGAATATCTGCTTTAACGGATATAAAAGGTGAGCGTTGATTCAGGGTGGAAAAGGATGGAAAAGGAAAACACTGTTTGGACAACTGAGCATTCTGAATAATGAACTTCGGCAGATTGAAGTTGTCAGAAATATTCTGATAAAGAAATGTTGAAGCCAAGAGACGAGGGTCGTGTCCATCGTGTTCAACATTTTTAGTTTTATATTTGGTCTTTCACAAATAATGAAAAGGTATTAAAAATAAGCTAGAAACCCAAATAGTCTATTTTATGGGCTAAACACAACGAAGCTGTTTGTAATGTTATCGTCAGCCGATTCTCGTTATTATAAATCGGTAATGTTTCACCTGAGTCTGAATCTAAACGGTCGAAAAGGGAATGTGTACGTTATCTTTCTGGTCCCCGTTGTTCCCGCATGTTCAATCACTGCAACGCATGCATGCAATGGTCCCGATGTGTAATCCTTAACATCACTTAACTTGACATTAATACTTAAATCCACCCAATCAGAGTTAAGTGAATCCGACATGCTGTGAGAGGATGTTTGGGAATGTAAAGGCGAGTTCATATTTAAAGATAGATTTAATTGTGCGTTCTTATCGCAGTGCAAATCACAGAGCTATCATTGCTGTTGTTAAATCTTTATAACGCTCGAGGCTCAGTTTTTAAGGTTAAGCATGAGTTGAAGGACCATTACGTCTAACAGGACTGAAGGTCTTAGAATAAACACGGGTTTATATTTGAGTGTTTTCGTGGGATTTGTTGACGGTATTGATCGGATCTGCAGGCTGTCCTCGGCCCAGCATATCTGTGAAAATGTCTTTGTGAAGAGTGGAGAGAACCAGTGACACCACGGAGACCCCGGGGAAACAGATCCATTCCCATCAGAAGGACACAACACGAGATCAATACGAGTCAGGAGGAACTCTGAGGGAGGCCACATGGTGCTGGGGGGGGTCATTAAAGTGTCTTTTTAAAACTGATGGCTGCCAGGATGTCTTTTGTTAGAGGAATCCATGAGATGACTCTCGATAAAGAAAGATAACTGGATTCAACCAATAAGCAATCAGACACCCAGTTAAGGGGCTGATGACTATGCGTGTGTCTCAATCTGTGTCTTTCTCTACGCTTGGTTGCATTCACACCGAATATAGCAAAAAGGCTCGATAGTCAACATATTGACGACAAAGCTGAAGTGGGTCAAGATGGCTACCTGCCTTCCGGACATACATCGACTACAAATGTTTCACTTTTTGGGAAATAGAAGAGTTTCAGAGCCATTTGAAAAGGCCTTGTAGCCTCGCAGCGCTTCGGAGAAAGCAGCATCCTTATCTCCCTTTCCTCAGACTCAAAGTCTTTGTGTAAAGTGTCTTTATAAAACTGATGGCTGCCAGGATGTCTTTTGTTAGAGGACTCCAGTTCACGATAAGTCAAGAGAACTGGATTCAACCAATAAGCAATCAGACACCCAGTTCGAGAGAGAGGGGCTGCTGACTATATATACACGTGTCTCAATCTGTGTCTCTCTATATCTACACTTGGTTGCATTCACACTGAACATGTCAAAAAGGCATCTCCACTTCAGCTTTGTAGTCAAGATGGTTTGTGCCATTTGATTGGTAAACACAGACCGATACAATTTACAATTTGATTCAATAAAAGTACCGCTTTACCTTCTTCCACAAGAAGCCACCGTTTATTTCATTGGGTTTATTGAGCAGTCTGTAAGGACGTGGTCCCACGAACGATAGCTAGTTAGCTAACACCTTGAATGTGTGGTTTAAGCTACCCAGACCCTCCAACAGGAAGTTATTAAACCTCCAACAGGAAGTTATTAAACCTCCAACAGGAAGTAATTAAACCTCCAACAGGAAGTTATTAAACCTCCAACAGGAAGTTATTAAACCTCCAACAGGAAGTTATTAAACCTCCAACAGGAAGTTATTAAACCTCTAACAGGAAGTTATTAAACCTCCAACAGGAAGTTATTAGGCCCTACAAAAGAGAGTTAAAATGACCCTGGTGTCATTTAGGATGGAGGTCAGCATTCCTTCGCTTTATCGCTTTGTCGCTTCATCGCTTTATCGCTGTATCGCTTTATCGCTTCATCGCTTTATCGCTGTATCGCTTTATCGCTTTATCGCTTTATCGCTTCATCGCTTTATCGCTGTATCGCTTTGTCGCTTCGTCGCTTTATCGCTTTATCGCTTTATCGCTTTATCGCTTCATCGCTTTATCGCTTTATCGCTTCATCGCTTTATCGCTTTATCGCTTTATCGCTTTGTCGCTTTGTCGCTTCGTCGCTTCGTCGCTTCATCGCTTTATCGCTTTATCGCTTTATCGCTTTCTCGCTTTGTCGCTTCGTCGCTTCGTCGCTTCGTCGCTTCGTCGCTTCGTCGCTTCGTCGCTTCGTCGCTTCGTCGCTTCGTCGCTTCGTCGCTTCGTCGCTTCGTCGCTTCGTCGCTTCGTCGCTTCGTCGCTTCGTCGCTTCGTCGCTTTGTCGCTTCATCACTTTATTTAAAACATGTTGTATCATTATTTAAATGTGTCTCTTTGTCACTCGTGTGAATCCCGTCTTGAACTCTGACCCCGTTGCTTCTATAAACGCCTGCACTTCCCCAAGAGATAAATAAAGTTCCATCTTATCTTATTTTAACACGACTACCAAGCACGTAGGACGCATCCGAGGAAAACGTTTACTTCCTGCCGTTTCCAGGGATAGGATGCTTCACTTTTTGGTAAGTAGAAGATCCTCAGAGAAAGCAGCATCCTTATCTCCGTCTGCACAGACTCAAAGTGTCTCTGGAAGCTCCGATCTGAGCAGGTGGAGAGATACGAGTTCGCCCTCAGCTCGGCAAGCTTTACGGAACCATCAAAGAGACCTTTTTCTTTTCAGCGCTGCACACTTCAGAGGATGCTGAACATCTCAGACACTTCAGAGGAGTCTAACTGCAGCAGAGGTTTCCTCTTTGCAATGCTGAGCATTTCAGACGGAGGTAATGTGGGAGAAAGGAGGAGTCAATCCAGACTGTGGGGACTCTTTAAAGTAGAGACACTACATACTGATATACACCTGAACATCAGCAGGAGAGGACTCTTTAAAGTAGAGACACTACATACTGATATACACCTGAACATCAGCAGGAGAGGACTCTTTAAAGTAGAGACACTACATACTGATATACACCTGAACATCAGCAGGAGAGGACTCTTTAAAGTAGAGGGACTACACACTGATATACACCTGAACATCAGCAGGAGAGGACTCTTTAAAGTAGAGACACTACATACTGATATACACCTGAACATCAGCAGGAGAGGACTCTTTAAAGTAGAGGGACTACACACTGATATACACCTGAACATCAGCAGGAGAGGACTCTTTAAAATAGAGGGACTACACACTGATATACACCTGAACATCAACAGGAGAGGACTCTTTAAAGTAGAGACACTACATACTGATATACACCTGAACATCAGCAGGAGAGGACTCTTTAAAGTAGAGACACTACATACTGATATACACCTGAACACCAGCAGGAGAGGACTCTTTAAAGTAGAGACACTACACACTGATATACAGCTGAACATCAGCAGGAGAGGACTCTTTAAAGTAGAGACACTACATACTGATATACACCTGAACATCAGCAGGAGAGGACTCTTTAAAGTAGAGAGACTACATACTGATATACACCTGAACATCAGCGGGAGAGGACTCTTTAAAGTAGAGACACTACATGCTGATATACACCTGAACATCAGCAGGGGAGGACTCTTTAAAGTAGAGAGACTACATACTGATATACACCTGAACATCAGCAGGAGAGGACTCTTTAAAGAAGAGACACTACATACTGATATACACCTGAACATCAGCAGGAGAGGACTCTTTAAAGTAGAGACACTACATACTGATATACACCTGAACATCAGCAGGAGAGGACTCTTTAAAGTAGAGACACTACATACTGATATACACCTGAACATCAGCAGGAGAGGACTCTTTAAAGTAGAGACCCTACATACTGATATACACCTGAACATCAGCAGGAGAGGACTCTTTAAAGTAGAGACCCTACATACTGATATACACCTGAACATCAGCAGGAGAGGACTCTTTAAAGTAGAGACACTACATACTGATATACACCTGAACATCAGCAGGAGAGGACTCTTTAAAGTAGAGACACTACATACTGATATACACCTGAACATCAGCAGGAGAGGACTCTTTAAAGTAGAGACACTACATACTGATAAACACCTGAACATCAGCATGAGAGGACTCTTTAAAGTAGAGACACTACACACTGATATACACCTGAACATCAGCAGGAGAGGACTCTTTAAAGTAGAGACACTACATACTGATATACACCTGAACATCAGCAGGAGAGGACTCTTTAAAGTAGAGACACTACATACTGATATACACCTGAACATCAGCAGGAGAGGACTCTTTAAAGTAGAGACACTACATACTGATATACACCTGAACATCAGCAGGAGAGGACTCTTTAAAGTAGAGACACTACATACTGATATACACCTGAACATCAGCAGGAGAGGACTCTTTAAAGTAGAGACACTACATACTGATAAACACCTGAACATCAGCATGAGAGGACTCTTTAAAGTAGAGACACTACACACTGATATACACCTGAACATCAGCAGGAGAGGACTCTTTAAAGTAGAGACACTACATACTGATATACACCTGAACATCAGCAGGAGAGGACTCTTTAAAGTAGAGACACTACATACTGATATACACCTGAACATCAGCAGGAGAGGACTCTTTAAAGTAGAGACACTACATACTGATATACACCTGAACATCAGCAGGAGAGGACTCTTTAAAGTAGAGAGAGAGTCCTCCTGCTGATTATCTTTCCTTTGATGTTTCAGCAGAAAGAGAATAAGGATAATGAGCTGCAGAGAGTCAGTGTGGGAGGAGGAAGACGAGGAAGAGGAGGAAGATGGTAATCACAGAAACAACATGGCGGCTGTGAATGGGACTCTGAGAGAGTTATATATTATTCTCATATAATTATGAGAATAATATATAACCTGATGAAACCCCCCTGTCTCCCCTGAGCCCTCATTAGCACAGACTGTGTTCAGGAATACATCCATAATTACACGCACACACACACACGCACACACTCATGCACGCACGCACGCACACACACGCACGCACGCACGCACGCACACACACACGCACACACACACACACGCACGCACGCACACACACAAATGCACACACACTCACACACATACACACACACACACACACACTCACGCACGCACACGCACACACACACACACAAATGCACACACACACACACACACACACACACACACACACACACATGCACACACACACACACACACACACACACACACACACACACACATGCACACACACACACACACACACACACACACACACACACACACACACACACACACAGTCACTCACTCACTCACCGTCGCTGTTCACACACTGCACGTGTGGGATCTGAGTTCCCGCCCCACACTCCCTCTCGTTGTCGGGGGTGCAGTCCTCCAGCCTCAGAACCAGCCAATCGTAGCAGCCGGGCTCCTCGCAGGGCACCGCCTCCACCAGGTGGGCGCAGGTACCTGTGCCCCCCGTCGGCTCGTTGGAGACCCTCCTCTTCCTCAGCTTGAAGCCTGTCGGGACACAGAGAGAAGTTCCGCTGTTATCTTTCCTGTCTTCTTGGTGTCTTTGTGGTAGAAGTACTCAGAGCTTGTACTTTAGCAAAAGTAGAAGTACTCAGAGCTTGTACTTTAGCAAAAGTAGAAGTACTCAGATCGTGTACTTTAGTAAAAGTAGAAGTACTCAGAGCTTGTACTTTAGTAAAAGTAGAAGTACTCAGAGCTTGTACTTTAGCAAAAGTAGAAGTACTCAGAGCTTGTACTTTAGTAAAAGTAGAAGTACTCAGATCGTGTACTTTAGTAAAAGTAGAAGTACTCAGAGCTTGTACTTTAGCAAAAGTAGAAGTACTCAGAGCTTGTACTTTAGCAAAAGTAGAAGTACTCAGAGCTTGTACTTTAGTAAAAGTAGAAGTACTCAGATCGTGTACTTTAGTAAAAGTAGAAGTACTCAGATTGTGTACTTGAGTAAAAGTAGAAGTACTCAGAGCTTGTACTTGAGTAAAAGTAGAAGTACTCAGATCTTGTACTTGAGTCAAAGTAGAAGTACTCAGAGCTTGTACTTTAGTAAAAGTAGAAGTACTCAGATCCTATACTTGAGTAAAAGTACTTAGTTACTTTGACCCCGAGCCTCTCGTGATAACATTACGTTTTGACGCTCCATTAATCCAGGGTTTGAAGAATACCGTTTGTATTCTCCTCTAATGACACAGTGACTCATCCATGCAGGGGTCGTTCCCTCTCCGTCTCCGGGGCAACGATCACATGACCCAGGGGTCATATCGTGCATCTGTTCTCTTGTCTTGTCTTTCAGAGAGACATCAGTGTCTTTGATGTGTTGTTATCACCCCTCGCCTCCGTGTGTCTCTTAACGTGTGGTGTCCCGCTGCTTGTATCTGAGCAGCTCTTAAAGCTCTCCTCTCATATATTATGGGTGTCAGATATATATATATACACGTATATAAAAACACGGCTATGATGATTTTTGCTCAAAATACCCAACAGATCATGCAGTTTAGAAATCCCTCGCCCCCCCCCTCTGTTCCAGCTGTTAGAGACACGCTGCTTTTGGGCGGAGGGGGAGTTAATGCCAGCTCCGCCAGCCCCCGTCTTCAGAGATGTGGGACGCAGGAAGAGAGAGGGTTTGATTTAGGACACTTTGAGCGTCTCCGATCGGAGGGGAATTCCTTGTTGCTTATTTTTAACATGTTGTAAAGCACGTTGAGCATGAAAAGTGCTGCATAAATAAAGCTTTATTAGTATTATATTATTATTAGCTCCAGCCTTTCCAAGGTCACCCCTCGGCCTCGCTCTGCTCCGCCCGATAAGGACTCCTGGAGAGGCTGCAGGGACATCTTCTATTACATTCCCCCTCAAACCCAGTATTTAATCAGACGGGTGGGAACATGTGTCTGGAGCCTTTGATGGAGGCTTTATAAGAGTAAGGAGGATGGGGGAGGGGGGGGTAAGGGCGATGGAGGAGGGGGGGGTAAGGGGGATGGGGTGCAGGAAATTCAATTCTATCTGACATTTCTCTGGCTATCTGCAGAGTGGTGTGAACGGACGGCGGTGAGAGGTGCGATGACCTGTGGAAGCACCCTCACCGCTGCAGTCCGTCTGCTCAAGAGACTCAAAGCAAACGGTCCTCATCGTGGGGACGACATCGTGTTCTTTAGTGTCTTTCTTAACCCTGTGAGCCGCGTTCATGCTCAACCCTGCGACTGCTTTCTGCACACGTCTGCACAGCGTCCACGTTCCAATATAACACACTGTGGTTTCAAATATACCAAGTGTCTCTCAAATGTTTTAGTTTTTTAACTTTTAAGGTTATTTATAGAGTTACATTTGTTTAAATACTTGTCTTTAGTATTCTTTTTGAATACTAAATTGTTACTTAAAAATGCCCCCGGACCCCCCTAGAGGAGGTGAGGAAACCCTAGAGGAGGTGAGGACCCACCTAGAGGAGGTGAGGACCCCCTAGAGGAGGTGAGGACCCACCTAGAGGAGGTGAGGAAACCCTAGAGGAGTTGAGGAACCCCTAGAGGAGGTGAGGACCCCCTAGAGGAGGTGAGGACCCCCTAGAGGAGGTGAGGAAACCCTAGAGGAGGTGAGGACCCACCTAGAGGAGTTGAGGAACCCCTAGAGGAGGTGAGGAACCCCCTAGAGGAGTTGAGGAACCCCTAGAGGAGGTGAGGAACCCCTAGAGGAGGTGAGGTCCCACCTAGAGGAGTTGAGGAACCCCTAGAGGAGGTGAGGAACCCCTAGAGGAGGTGAGGAACCCCTAGAGGAGGTGAGGTCCCACCTAGAGGAGTTGAGGAACCCCTAGAGGAGGTGAGGAACCCCTAGAGGAGGTGAGGTCCCACCTAGAGGAGTTGAGGAACCCCTAGAGGAGGTGAGGAACCCCTAGAGGAGGTGAGGAACCCCTAGAGGAGGTGAGGTCCACGGTATTTACATGCTTATTTATACATATGTGCTTATGCCAACATTATAAGACAAAAGTCAGTTCCGTGTTGTGTGAAGTGAGAACGCGCTAGAGGGAGGGGGGCCCCCAAGCCAAAGCTCGCTTAGGGCCCCCAAAAGTCTAGGGCCGGCCCTGTGTGTGTGCGTGTGCGTGCGTGTGTGTGCTTGCGCGTGTGTGTGTGCGTGTGTGTGTGCACCTGTGCGTGTATGTGCGTGTGTGCGCGTGCGTGCACGTGCGTGTGTGTGCGGGTGTGTGTGCATGTGTGTGTGTGTGCGTGAGTGTACGTGTGTGTTTGTGTGTGCGTGTGTGTGTGCGTGTGCGTGTGTGTGTGTGTGTGCGTGCGTGTGTGTGCGTGTGCGTGCGTGCGTGTGTGTGTGTGCGTGTGTGTGGCGTGTGTGTGCGTGCGTGTGTGTGTGTGCGTGGTGTGTGTGTGTGCGTGTGTGTGTGTGCGTGTGTGTGTGTGTGTGTGTGTGTGTGTGTGTGTGCGTGCGTGTGTGTGTGTGTGTGTGTGTGTGTGTGTGTGTGTGCGTGCTCCAGTATGTCCTGCAGAAGGGCAGCAGCGTGTGAGCAGCTCCGTCATTGAGATGCATGGAGGAGGATTTCCAGCCCTTTCATTCGAGGCGCTTCATTAAGGCAGAGTCAACATGCATTAGTCATGGCGCTCAACGCTGTTCCTGGGTAATTAAGGGCTGAAGCAGCAACGTAACACACACACACACGCACACACACACACACACACACACTCCTCAAATGAAGAAGAGACGCCGCCATTATGACTCTGATCGCATCACCAAGTTTGAAATCTAATGATGTTGGATAATTGGCCTTAAACTCACAGCGTACATTTTACCCTTATCTTCAATCTAATATTTCATATTCCATTCCTCACATACTTGCTGTATTTATAATATCCTGCTTATATGTTGTTACTGCACATTTGTATCTCCACATGTATATTTCTGAATGCTATTTTATTTCTATTGAGATGTTTACATTTTGGTTTGTTTATTTCTAGTCTTCTGATTTCTCTAATGTACAACGCCTTGTGTTTTTATGCTGCTGCAACGCAAACATTTCACAAATTGTGATCAATAAAGTGCTTCTTGTCTTGTCTTGTCTTATTACTCGCATGATCAATGAGAGCCATTTGGGTTTCCGTCACCTTTCTCAAACACTTCTGAATTCTAGCAAATGAAATGGATCGAACCCAACAAGTAACGGTCCAATTGTGATGTTGGCACAAAACGCATTGTTTCTGACAGCAACGTTTCTGATTGGCCCGTGAGGTTAAAGCCCGCCCACATTTTAGTAATGTCGTCATGACGCAGCAAATCAGGATCAGCTCCGTTGGTCCCCGTTTTTAGAGACGTGGGTACGGAGGAGAAGAGAGAGGGGTTTGTTTCTGACACTTTGAGAGTCTCCTGACACACCAGGGGGACACACCGGAGACACACGGGGACACACACCGGGGACACACCGGGGACACACCGGGGACACAACGGGGGGACACCGGGGACACACCAAGGACACACCGGGGACACACGGGGGACACACCCGAGACACACCGAGGACACACCGGGGACACATGGGGACACACCGGAGACACACCGGGGACACACCGGAGACACACCGGGGACACACCGGGGACACACGGGGGGACACCGGGGACACACGGGGGGACACATGGGGACACACGGGGGACACACCGAGACACACCGGAGACACACCGGACACACACCGGAGACACACGGGGGGACACCGGGACACACCGGGGACACATGGGGACACACCGGGGACACACCGGAGACACACCGGGGACACACGGGGGACACACCGAGGACACACCGATGACACTCCGGAGACACACGGGGGACACACCGGGGGACACCGGGGGGACACCGGAGACACACGGGGGGGGACACAGGGGACACACCGGAGACACACGGGGGACACACCGGGACCGGGGACACAGCGGAGACACACCGGGGACACACCGGGGACACAGTGGGCAGACACCGGGGAGACACTGGGGACACACCGGAGACACACCGGAGACACAGCGGGGACACAGCGGGGACACAGCGGGGACACAGCGGGGACACACGGTGACACCGTGGACACACCAGGGACACAGCGGGGACACAGCGGGGACACACGGTGATGTAGAGAAGACATCTAAAAGGGCCTTTTGCATGATAGGAGACCTTTAAGAACTTCCTACCTTTCTTGGCGGCCTGGTCCTGGCAGTTCTCGAAGGTGCAGGGTCCCCAGGCGCTCCATGCAGAGACCTCACAGTCCAGCGGGCAGCTAATGTGGCACAGCTGGGTGGTGTCGGGGGGGACGCCCACACACAGCGCGCTGTCCATCGGACGCAGCGCTGCACGGCCACAGAACAAAGGGTTATTGAACGCTGTGGTGAGTTCACGCTGCTATGGACAGCTTTGCACTTCCTCATTGAAGTGACTGTTACTTCGTGGACACTGATTGTTGTGCTTTTATTTATGTCTTAATGTGTGCATAATATAAATGTGTCTTTGATTGTGTATAGGTATATTCATATATGCACACATCTTTTTATATACGTCTGTTTTTGTATTCGGGATTGAGGGAAATGGTATTTGGATCTCTCTGCACACACAAACTGAAAGAGTGACAATAAAGCAGACGTTGGGTTTCGTCCCACAGGCCACGAGACTTGAAAGAACATCCATAACTTTCACCTGTTTGCGACTTACAAATGATGTATCTAACATATCATGTTGACTCTTCTTGCACCATCGTGTCTGTTGTATTGTGTTGCTCTGTTGGAGGAGCCTCAGGTTTTCTTTGACATACTAAACTGTAGTAATAATGACAATAAAAGCCTTGAGTCTTGAGTCTGTAGGAAGGATGTTGGGTGGTGTTTCTATCACAGCACAACGCAGCGGGAAACAGTGGAGACAGGCAAAGGCAACACGGACATCATCAATTAGAAGATGATCCACAGACCAAGCGATCTATTAACAATTCACTTTATAAAACACACAACAACAAAGTACAACAACAAAGTACAACAACAAAGTACAACCATAAGACTGAATGGAGAATCCGAGATGTGAGAGTAGGGGGCCAGAAACCAAACAGAAAGTATTTAAAATAAGGTTAACCCTAACCCTAATCCCTAACCCTAACCCTAGCTCTAACCCTAACCCTAACCCTAACCCTACCCCTAGCTCTAACCCATAACCCTAACCCTAACCCTAGCTCTAACCCTAACCCTAACCCTAGCTCTAACCCTAACCCTAACCCTAACCCTAGCTCTAACCCTAACCCTAGCTCTAAATCTTAGACGCTCTTTCAATCCACCAGTGGGGTATTTATTTACTGAGGTATTTGATGTCGTAGAATACAAATCTCTCCAGCTTGTGATAACCACAGACCGTATTTCAGGATAACAACCAAAAACACTTTCAGACAACCATTGACCTCCAGACCAGGGACAGGAAGTGATGAAATGCTGAGTCGTGACTGTTTTTAGGACTCAAACGCCTCACCTGCTACATGCTCCATGGTTATTGATCTGATCAGACTAAGCTCTGACAAAGGAAACATAATGGTACAAGCTCAATGGATTTCAGACGAGCATAACTTCCCCCAGACATGCAGGTCTTGTTTGAATAATAACCCTACACACTGTTCGACAGAGAAAGATAGAGTAAAAGCATTTCCCTCGAGGATTATCAGTTTCTAACTCAGACACAGGACTATTCAGTTCAGTTAAAATATATAAAGTTTAACAGAACAAACGAGAAAGATGAAACGTAAGAAAGACGGACGACAGAAGTCTCCGACACCCCGGCGGTCCGAATCCCCCAGAATGCCTTTCAGCTACAAATCAAAGCCAACATGTGCAAACAGTCTCCTCTCTTCTTCCCACCTTCCAGAGCCAGAGATCTTTGAAACAACAAAGACGACGTCTCCTCCAGTGCTCGTGTGGCCTGGCTCTCGGCGGATCGCAGAGAGTCTGAAGGTCGTGCGGCTGATGGATCGTTCCTCGCTGAGCCTCAACAGCAGAGGCTCATTCTCATGCAAATTGCCTCCACTTGGCCAGAGGTGCGTCCCTTAATAGTGTCGCTTAAGTATGCATACTTGTGGCCTGCCCTTGAGGACCCTCGTAACACACAAACATGTGTCCAATGGAGCGACGTGATTGGATCAGGTCATATCTAATCATTTGACGGAGTAGGGTGTGTTGCTTTCTTTATAGCCGCTCAACACATGCAATAGAACATGGGAGACGCATGGGACTACTTTATCAGGTCAGGACAATCCCGTTTGTAAACCTGGGACACTCGCTAGTGGAACAAGTACTAGTAGAAGAAGAAACGCTTTGGTCCTTAAATACTCGATTGTAAGTAAAAGTCCTGCATTAAAATGTTACTTTAGTGCATTCTAGAAACATCTACTTAGAGGGTCAGAAGTACTCATCCTGCACAATGGGTTCATGTCACAGCATTACCGTTGATTGCTTCAGTTGGTAACCCTATAGGAGGTTACTTTGAGTGTTACGTGAATGCAGTGGAGGCAAAAGAACAATATCTGTCTCCAAAAGGAAGCGTCCAATGGGATGTCAAAACAGTGCAATACTTTTGTAAATGTACTTTAGAGAAACTGGAGGCCTGACTATGTGCACGAGCAACATACTTCAATACAACATGCCATCATGCCATCAAATGGTGATTTGTACACTTAGTAAACCACATTCCATTCTCACATGTTCGCCTCGCGGCTACAGTTTGTGGAGCTCCATGTAGAGTTCCTCACATCCTCTGAAACACAGAGAGCGGCCTTCTGTATTCGAAGGACATCGGAACGAAAGCTTGGTGTGAAACGGTTTTGGAAGAAGAAGCAAAGCGTGTTGGTGGACAGGAAGTGGCGATCCCAGTCCAGATCTACACGTGAAACCTGTCCGTCAGAAGTTCTCCTGCGGCCGTTCTAGAACATTATTATCATCACTCTGCGTTCTGCGCTGAGCGTCCTCTGATTGGCTGAGCAATATTATCCTCTGCTTCTCCGTGACGCCTCCGCTCCACCTGCACAGCCAGTACTTTGCCACGCTGCCTACCGGTTCACTTTAATACAATACAACGATCACAGTCAAAGAGCTTTGGAATACTGTCTCATTGAACGTTACCAAACATCCATCCCTCGAGGCAGATCAGGTGTCTGTCGAGCTGTGATAATAGAGATGTCCTTTCCCAAAGAACATCTCTGCAAGACGAGGGGGATCATCTCAAATGCAGAGTTGATATTGTACTTAATTAGCGGTGCAAATGTCCTATCTAATATCTCATTAGGAATTCAAGAGCATGACCGAACGTACATTGCACCACTTGGGGCTTCGACCGCCAATGGGTCTTTTATCGAGTCCTGGGGCGGTTTAGCAAGTCCTATGTTCCTAGCTTTAGCAGTTAACGGTGGGAGGTGGTGGTGAACTCCATAGGGACTTGGCTTGGCAGCTGGAAGGTCACCAGTTCAAGTCCCGGCAAGACCAAGTGCTACCGAGGTGTCCCTGAGCAAGGCCGTACATAATGGCAGCCCACTGCTCCTAACACCTGGTCAGAGAAACCGTTTAGTTACATACTACCTGTACTACCTGTACTACCTGTACTACCTGTACTACCTGTACTACGTAATGGCAAAACAATGGGCCCTGTTTAGCTTTGGTGGTTTTCCCTCTCCGGTAGGTTCCATAGGTTTTCAGTGCATGTAAATGGTCTGTAAACGGCTAAAGGCACATACTATAATAATCACCGATTGTTTTGCTGATTCATCAAGATGCAGAAAAAGTCCTGCACTTTCACTGGATCTGCATATTGAAGTATGAATGGTGGCTGTGGCTCAGTGGGATAGTGTGCAGACTTTGAATCAGGGGGTAACATGTTCAAACCCCACTGCAGTCAGCATGTCGTTGAGTCCCTGAGACTCTTCACCCCAAACTGCTCGTGTGGGGATCGCCCTCAGTGCTGAGTCTGTGAGTCACTTTGGATAAAAGCGTCTAACGAGTGACACGTGGTGAATGCTCGTTGTTTATATGTTGTCTTCTCCTGACTGTTGTACTCATGGCACCTTCAAAGAGGAGTGGCTCTCATCTCATTGTATAATGACAATAAAGGATTATATTCTATTATATTCTGGTAATTTGTTAGAAACTAAAATATTTGTACAATTTCCATGTTATCCGTGATTAAACAGGAAGTGGAAATGATTGTCCCAAATTTCCTGGAAATCCATCCAATGTTTTTTGAATGAATGTCATTTGAGGCAAAGCGATGTAGTCGTCAGGTGGTGCTCTTGAAACTCTGGAGACGAGGAAGAATGAAAGAGAGAAATGTCATGAAGTTCAATCTTATGGCTATTTGGAAACATCCAAGCCGAAAAGCCGTCTCTGGGGCCCCACGCGCACATGGACCAGTCACATGAGGGTGTTCGAACAATAACGGCACAGAATATCAAACTCCAAATGGTCGGTACGGGCTTTGAAACACCACGTCATTATGAGAAGCTCTGCCTTCAAATGGGGAGCTATGTAATCAGCCATCGCTGAAATACATCGCTCAACATCCTGTTAATGGGTTTATTCCACGCCGACCAAACCACAGTCCATGTCTTGCTTTTTGTCCAAGAGGATAATCGTCTTCCCGTCCCTCCATAGCAGGCTGATGAATGGAGGCCTGTGACCTTGCTCAGGAGTCTCCGCCGGGCCAGATGGCGAAGTCTGTGACGCCAGAAGAGGAAACCTGTTCAAGTGCCGCCTGACATTAATAACAAACTGCAGATCCAGCCGGGAATCACGGCGGCACCGAGGCAGCAGCTGTGTCGGCCGGAGCACTGCGACGCAGCTGCCTCGGTGCCGCCGTGGCTTCAGAGTCCTCTCGCCTCTTCAGCGACGCATTCCTCACATGCCTCGTATCGTTTATACATACTTTGCTTTTCTTACACTTCTGACTATGTTTTCACACAATAAAATACCGTGCACCGGCAGCGTCACACCTTTTGCAGTGACGTTGTTTTTGGAAATTCAATATACGGCAATTTCTTCAATCTTTTTTTTAACAATCAACATCGAATCACACACGTTGTGTTCATGACACAAAGAGCGTTAACTCTTTTTCTCCAGAACATTTGCTACGCTGCTCTTTTCCTCTCAGGATATAATCATCTTATTTCGGTAGCCAGTACTTCTACTTCTGGAGATAGACACGCCCAACCTGCTTTTCAGATGGGTGGATCCAGAGAGCATCTTCAGTGAAAGCAAGACATCCTCACATATCTTTCTCACATGTTCTGCAGACAGACGCATCAGGAGAACTTCTGTCCACGCGCTGAGGAACATCAGCTCACCTGCTCCTCTTCACTTTGTCTGGGAAGCAACTACTTCTGCTTCTGGAGGAAGCTTCTGTGCAGCGATGCAGTGGGAGTCAGCGACTCAGGAAGGAGACACGGGGCGAGCAGGAGCTCTGATGCCAAACACGTATCTTTAAAACATGCATCGGCCGGAGAAATTCACATCACGAGTCACGCAGTCAAAGGTTCTGACTGCGGGTGGGTTGCCAGGTCAAATCTGATCCGCCTCGCATCTCGGTAGACCCTTTACTAGTTTACAGAGTGTCAACCCACATATTGGGGATGGGCGTAAACATCTGCAGACACAGGAGACGTCTCTCACGTCTCTGGAGCTTAGAAGCTAGCGTTCTCACACTCGCAAAACCTCCCTATGCCCGGCAGGTCAGGCCGTAAAACCTAGTATCAACATACGACGGCATCAACACATTCCCTACGGGAGATTAGAAGCAGGGATGGTCGTAAATGTCAACACACAGAATAAGGTTAAATGTTTAGGAGTAAAGACTAAATTAATCGCTAACCCTACTTCTGGAGATTTTTACACAACATCTGCTTTTTCCAGACAGAAAATCCAGAGAATATAAACTTTGTTTGACAGTTTTCTGTTTCAGCGACACAGAGCGTGAACGTTAGCAACTGTGTCGAACCGAACGCCCTAGCGCAGCTTTGGTAATGCTACATGTCCGTCAGCTGTGTAAGTATGTCCTATTAATATATCAATACAGAACACGCCCTGTTAGCAGACAGGAAGTGTGTCCAATGTGATTCCATTGGTGCGGCTTGAAGAGCATCTTCAGCAAAGAGCAGCTTTTAGCTTCAGCCCCGAACACGTCGGCAGGGCGACACGCTGCAAAGAGGAACGCTCTATTGGAGGATGAGCCTTGTTATAAACGGTGAAACTGCTCGTGATGCTGGCTCCCAGTAATAGGACTCTCCCAGTCTCTGTGGGGTCTGCTGATCAGGGAGCCGACGATGAGATGATATCAGAGCAATGGGACACACGGGGACACAAGGGTTCTGTTCATGTGTCGCGGTAAGAGGAGGGGCTTCAGGTGGAGGGGCTTCAGGTGGAGGGGCTTCTTCTCAAAACAACTGCTGCCATGATGCATGTTTGAGAAGTCGTTGATCCATTAAGGTGTAATTACATACTGTTCATTGAAGGGTTGGGTCACGGCTAACCCAACACACAGCACGAGGAGAGCTGTGTTAGCGAGGGCGCTAGCTAATGTTACATGTTGACTCAGTTTCCCATGTGCTGGCAGAGGCACATCAGCCAGAGGACCCTGGCCGTGAGCAGAATGTGGACCCTTTACTCTGCTCAGGATCATGAGATACACGGTCCATTACAGGTGAAGAAGATGAAGCACCCATGGTTTGATCCGTGAGCTCTGATTGGTCGGACACTGGATCGTAGCTTCATTAGCACGTCGGTAATGAGCTGATGTACACCTCTAAATCCCACTTCAGGAGGAAGCTATGATTAAACCTGCGAGAGCGAGGACAGGTGCACGCACCGTCTTCCCTTCCTCCTCTCCTCCTCCTCTCCTCCTCCTTCACTCCTGCCCTCCCTCCTCACCACCTTCTCCCCCGTCTGCTCTCTCTTCCTCCCAACACATCTGTGTGTTCAGTCTGGAGGACGGAGGCGTGTTCGCTGTGGAGCGACTGGTCTGAGTGGTTTCCAGCAGACGGACGGAGGCTCGATAAGCATGTGTGTGTGTGTGTGTGCGCGCGCGCGCGTGTGTGTGTGTGTGCACGTGCGTGTGTGTGTGTGTGTGCGTGCGTGTGTGTTTGTGTGCAATAGCATATTCATACAGCACGAGATTTGATATGAGCTCTTTAATTCTGCACATGGCTGCTAATATCAGTGCCTTTGTGCCGAGCGGCGACAGATGACAGGAGTTTAGAGTGTGTGTGTGCTTGCGTGCGTGCGTGTGTGTGCGTGCGTGTGTGTGTGTGTATGTGTGTGCGCGTGCGTGTGTGCGTGTGTGTGTGTGCGTGCGCGTGTGTGTGTGTGTGTGCGTGCGCGTGTGTGCGTGCGTGTGTGCGTGTGTGTGAGACAAAAGCCTGAGCAGATGATTTGAAACTCATAAACAGCTATTTGTTGTGACAGATGTCGAAGCTGTGTTATACCAGCCGGTGTCAGAATGTGCTTTAACACCAAGCTGAACTCATCTGAACTCAGATCCGGCTGCACCTCCGTGTCGTCGTGTGAGAGGATATTCAGCCCTCGACTCGCTGTTCAAATGCATCCTAATATAATTGAAAATGTACAACAAACGCAGCGGCTTGAACCTCTCCCACCAGGAGGACCTCGCTGCAGCTTCAGGAAGGAAGCGGATATGGAAACCCAAAGGTTCCACATCTTCAGCAACTTGAGGAGACATGGCAGCGTCTACTAACACAACCCTAACGGCCCGTCCACACTACAGCGTCAACAGCGTCGAAAACTCCAATCTGCCCGTTCACTTTCAATGTGGGTGACGTCACGTAGCCTCGCTTTTTTGCCGAACTGAATTGTGGGTAGCAGAGCGGTCCGTCTCCGGCGTCTCCGGCGACAGAAGTTGAACAATGTTCAACTTCTGACGCCGGAGACGCCGGAGTAGCCAGCGCCAGCCAATCAAATCCTGTTTCCCAAAATCTGACAGCTGAAGCCGTAGCCAATCAAACCGCGTCTAAGCTGGGAGAGATATCCCGCCGTTCATTTCTATATTTCAAAAAAAGTCGGAGGAGAAACTAACTATCGCCGTAGCAACTCACCCGGTTTGTGTATGACCAGACCCTCTTCACCTACCGGGACACAAACCGGAGGAACCAGCATGGAGGGAGGTGGAGAGGCAGTGGGGGAAACTGGTAGGGTTTCGCCTGTTTGGGGAGTTTATATATATATATTATTTATTATATATATATATATATATATTGCTCCCATAAAATCCCCGGGGGTTTTTGCTTTGTATGTCGGGGGCGGGAGATTCATGTGATTGGTTGTTGGTCGCGTTGCTTGAATAAAATCCCCAAGCTCCAGACACGCCCAGCTCCAAGCTTTTTTTGAAGCTGTAGTGAGGACGCTCCGTTAACCCTAAAGGAAGCGTCACTTAATTGTTACTTAATGATGTACTAATGCTTCATAAAGCTGTGATAAATCCACTTTAAGTTAAGAAAGTTGTAAAATCCTGCAGGAACAAAAGCAGTCAGTAAACCAACCTAATATAATATCCCTAAAGAAAGATAGAGTATGTGCGACCTGCTGACCGATAGAAAAGCTCCCAGATGGCGTCACTCGGAGCCGGAGGGACGGTATGTTCTCTGGCTCTGAAGCAGAACACGAGACGTCTCATGGCTGTGGAGATGAACTCAAATCACTGCATTGATTGGTGTTTTTCTTACGACTCGAGCTCGAGCTCACTGCTCTCCACCGGCTGGAGGTGCCAAGAGAGGCTGTCCGTCAAGACCAGACAGACCTAGAGGAGACGCAGGAGGAGAACGTCCTCTCTGTTTACGTATTACTCATGGATCAGGTCGCTTGTGGAAAATACAAGTCGTTATCATCATGAGCTCAGCAGCTTCAGAGTGGGCGTGGAGATGAGGTCTGAAGGCGTCCTCCAGCAGAGCAACACGAATACAGGACATGGAACAAATGAAACTGATCAAATAGTGCAAGAGAATGTTTTGAGATGTGCAGGAGAATACAAATACAATAGAAATAGTGCAAGAAGAGCAATACAAGTACATGGAATACGATATATAGATGAAATAGTTAGCTAAATGCAATCAGATGAATGTTTATGGATGTCCTTCATCCAGTTCAGGTGTTTAATTGTCTCATGGCCGGTAGATCAGATACGTGTGGAGACAACAGATGAAAGGCATGCTGGGAAACTCACCCTCTTTGCTCCTGATGGCTGCGAGGTTGGGGGGGGTCTCAGAGCTGGTCTGCACGCAGTACACCTCCCTGGTCTGGAGGCCCCCCCCACACAGGCCGGTCTGGTTCCCCCTCCTCCGGTCCTGCTGACTCAGCAGAACGTCCACCCGGCACTCAGTCCACTCAGTGCTCTTCCAGTTATACCTGGGGGGGGGGAGAACATGGGGGGGGGCATGGGGGGGGAACATGGGTTAATATAAAGAACAAGAAGTTCCAACATTGGGATCAATTTTCTCTCTCTCTCTCTCTCTCTCTCTCTCTTTCGAATTTCAGTGTTGCTTTCCTATTACTGTGTAGGACCCTGAAGGCAGCATCTCTCTGGTCCAATGGGATTTCTCCGTTAGATTTTCTTCTAACATTGGTATAAAGTGGGTGTAATAATAATAAATAAAACATTTGCAGAGAAGATATTTTCCTTCAAACCGTTTGTTGTCGTTTGCTCGGAGGGACACTCAGGCTTCTCCAGGCTCTGAGCAGCATGAGGAATAAACCTCTAAGCATTGTTAGAAAGCCTTTCTTCATCGTTGACCTCTGCTCTGTGTTTACGACACGCCTCAGGGTCACAAGCGTTCTGCAGGACTGGCTTTAAGTTGTTTACTGGGACCGGGTTGCGTCTGCTCGGTGGATTCTGCTGCAGAATAAAGCACGGAGGTTTCCAGCCTGAGGTCAGGAGGGCTCGGCTCGGAATGGGATTCATTTGAGGTCGCCAATGAAAGGCTGCAGATTCATGAGCGAGGCCTCAGAACAACGAGGCCCCTGGGAGAGCAGTGCATCTTGGGGCTTTAAGATGCCCAGATGGGGCCAGTCAGAGCCTCTCCTCCAGCTGTACGTCAAGTTACAGGAGCAGCAGTCCATGCTCATCGATTCCATGTTAACGGCTGATGTTACTGCCCATGAATGTGATTTAAAGAGACCTATAGAGACATTGCTGTAAGTCAGACTCCAGGATGTGCTGATAACTTCTACTAAACTAAACCACTTCATTTACTAAAAACTCAATCTTTTACTTTTGTTTTGAGCATCCTTGGCTCTTAGGTTAACCGCCAACAGCTAGACAGCAGCAGCCACAACAGATGCTCCTTCTGTTTTACACATGCATTACAAATGTAAACAAATGTACATCTACAAATGTAGAGAGAGAGAGAGAGAGAGAGAGAGAGAGAGAGAGAGAGAGAGAGAGAGAGAGAGAGAGAGAGAGAGATAGGGGCTTCTGTAGGACGATGTTAGGGTGCAGCATCAGGAGGAACGAGCTGCAGCTTCAGGAACGCTGCAAGAAGCTCAAAAGAAAACAGAGACCAGGGGACAGTAAAGAGTGACGCACACAGCTGGGTCACTTTTTAGTGTCCCCTGGTCTCCCAGCTGTTTGCGTCACTCTTTAGTGTCCCCTGGTCTCCCAGCATGTCTCCTCAAGTTGCTGAATGTTCTCTAAATGCTGCATGTGTTGTCAATTTTAGAACAGAACATTTTAAATGATATTTGGCGTCCCACAGGGATCTGTACTTAGACCACTTTAGTTTATTCTATGAATGCTTTTACTGTCATCTTCAAAGAAATATATATTTTAAACTTCATCACCTTTTAACCCATTTTCTACCATGTGTTTTGGAAAATTTGTGTTTTTATATCTGCATCCTTTCTGAAGTTGCAGCGGGTTTCTCCTGATGGAGCGTGTTTGCACCCGTTTGCCACCGTAGTTTTAAAACCCTCTGAGGATTGTTAAGGGTTCGTCTTATATTGACACTCGTACTTTATTCATATATCTCTCTCTGTACTTACACAATGCAGGGGGGCACTTCCTCTCCAGCAGAGCAGCTCTCCTTCTCCAGCAGCTCAGGACAGTCGGCCCCTCCGTCGATAGGGAACTGGCTCACTTTCCGGCTCCTGGTTCGATCCCCTTCGGGTCTGTTGGGGTCGTAGCACTCCTTGGAGCAGGCGGACCAATCAGACCACTCGGTGACGTCGCAGTCTTTGGTCATCACGCAGGCCTGGAAGGTGATTGGCAGAGGGTCCTGGGAGCAGAGGCTGAGGAGAAAACAAGATATGGTAAGAGGAGAGGAAGCTGTGATACTTTAAGGTTGATGTTACGAAATGTACGGAAGCCCGGAGGGACATTTCAGGAAAACAAAACCTCAGGAACCAATTTCCACATCTGATCCAAAATAAAATGCACTGTTTTTGACCAGAAATACTTAAACATTTTACATTTTTGGGGGATATCTGTAGGGTTTGTAAGCAAGCTCTAGGAAGATCATTGGGAAATAATTATCTTGGGATTACATTTCCAAAAACAGGTGAGAGGAAGGTGATTTTCTTTTTAGATTTGTCAAGGCCTATTTTGGTCAAAAGAGGCTAAAATAAACAGCTACTCGATAATATTTTGTTTTGTTTTATTAATTGTTTTGAAAGGAAATGAGTCCACAGAAGCCTCCCAGAAGTAGATAGAGACAGGGAGAAAACAAGCGTCTCCTGCCTGCATTACAGAGATGTAGACGGAGCTTCCCTTTGTCTGCCGATGTGACTCAAACAGTTTCAAAGTAGTTCATTATAAACCCAACAGTTCGTTATCCGTGTTTTCAGCGGCGGCCGCTCAGCGCCATGGCTTCGTTTGAGGATGGGTTTTCTGATGTGTTCAAAGACACTTGTTTTTCTCAGTGTGTTTGTAAAGGCTGACGGGCCGTATGGAAGAGACTGCCTCTCTTTTCTATGGGTTTCAACGCTCCAGTTGGTCCTCAACTCATCTGGAGCTTTCTGAAGCTTTTAGTGTTTTGTTCCTGCAGCCTCCACGTTTCTCTCTTTAAAGCCTTTTACATTGAAGCCCGAGCAGAAGGTCTGGACATGATTATGGCCATATCAAGTATTAAAGATAATACATCTAACAGTTTGCACTTTGATGTCGTTTTCAAGAAAGAGTTTCATCCAAACTACGTAATCACAGGTGTTCGACACACTGTCCTAGATCTAAGGGACGGCCGTGTTTCAGACTCTATTCTATGATACGAAAAGCTCTGAGTTTCTTTCAAATGACCTGCGCTCAAGTTCTCCACACAAACCACCTTCTGTTGTTTAACTGAACAGCAAATATCTGTTCCAAGTTGTGTGCCACAGCAGACAGGACAATGCTAACTAGGTAATGCAACCAGAAGGCCCTAAAGAATCCGTCTTACTTTTCTGAAATCTTAATTCTACGATTGCATACTTGTTTCTGATACCACACAAACCGGTCCATTCCTCCCGTAAACCCCAGCTCAAAGACAGTCCTCACTTGCCACTTAAAATCTGTGTCTTTGTCAAAGACCCAATGGAGTGCCTCCTCATTTTAAACACTTAAAACATAATTAGCAGTGTAAGCCACCAGATAGAGTTCACAATTCCCACGGCGCTTCAACTGTAAACAAACTTGAATCTGTGTTCTGGGCTGCATTCATATCCTCACTATCAGCTAAGCCTCTTTGAAGCTTTTAGCCATCTGCGCGTCCTGTGATATAATCCACTCCTCCACTATGAATGGAGTCCATGCGACAGCGGC
Source organism: Champsocephalus gunnari (assembly GCA_036324595.1). Lineage (NCBI taxonomy): Eukaryota > Metazoa > Chordata > Actinopteri > Perciformes > Channichthyidae > Champsocephalus > Champsocephalus gunnari. Next base: position 33,835,562 of record CM070440.1, read on the forward strand.
CAAAGCAGATTTGTGCTTCACTTTTAAATACATATTCCAGAGTGGATATAAATCCCCGTGCAGATATAATATGCCACTTGATTGCACGACGAGTGGAGTTTGCATGATTTATGAATGCTGACCTTCTCCCTGGCATTAGAAGCAAACGTATCACACAAGCCTTGATTTCTCCTCAGGAAGTAATGGACGCTGCTCAGTGGCCTCTATTAGAGCACGGCCAGACAGAATGAGGCCATTCATCTCGGAACAAAGAGACGCCACATGGCCGAGCTGCAGAGTCACATGGAGTGAGACGTCTCTGACTCTGTGAGCAGACAGAGTGATGCTCGTCAGCCACTAATCCAAACTGACAGGGATTCTCGATATGACCATCATTATCACTGAGGCCCCGCGTCGTGTCGTTATAATCGTGGATGGGTACCGTTAACAATCCCACTAATTAAACATCAACCTATCGGCAGCGCTGGATAACGTTTAAAAGCTTCACCAAAGTCATTCATACTCATCAGCACCGGAACACATGTCAATACATCCAGTTGTTGTCAAGGTTTCAACTTAACACCAAAGATATCTCATGACAAGAGTTTTGAGGATTATCACTGAGGCCCGTGTCATTATAATCGTGGATGGGTACCGTTAACAATCCCCCTAATTAAACATCAAGCCTTCATGTAGCGGACTAAATACACAACACGTAGGACTGAGTGCAACCAGCCGCGACACGGCAGCACGCACTCAGCAACAACTACAACACAATCCCTCCCTGAGAAGATATGTCGACAAGCCTTACAACACACGCTCTTCAAAGGGCAATAGCATGCACACACCAGTGGATATGTGACGCCGACAATTTAGCAGCCCGACCAAGCAAGGAGGCGGAGGCAGAACGTCCAAAGATACAACCCGGTGTGGGCATTTATTAAACATGAACACAATACACACAGCCTCAATCCTGCTGCTCACGTGAGCCCAGCCTGCAGCCACCAGGATCTCACACACACACACACACACACACACACACACACACACACACACACACACACACACACACACACACACACTCCCTGCCCCTAACAGCCAGGGAAACAGAGCCTAAATACCCACACACACTAATCAGCCACTAGACCCAGGTGAGGAGGGAGGAGACAACACAGGGCACCAGGTGAGGAGGGAGGAGACAACACAGGGCACCAGGTGAGGAGGGAGGAGACAACACAGGGCACCAGGTGAGGGGGGAGGAGACAACACAGGGCACCAGGTGAGGGGGGAGGAGACAACACAGGGCACCAGGTGAGGAGGGAGGAGACAACACAGGGCACCAGGTGAGGAGGGAGGAGACAACACAGGGCACCAGGTGAGGAGGGAGGAGACAACACAGGGCACCAGGTGAGGAGGGAGGAGACAACACAGGGCACCAGGTGAGGAGGGAGGAGACAACACAGGGCACCAGGTGAGGAGGGAGGAGACAACACAGGGCACCAGGTGAGGAGGGAGGAGACAACACAGGGCACCAGGTGAGGGGGGAGGAGACAACACAGGGCACCAGGTGAGGGGGGAGGAGACAACACAGGGCACCAGGTGAGGGGGGAGGAGACAACACAGGACACCAGGTGAGGGGGGAGGAGACAACACAGGGCACCAGGTGAGGGGGGAGGAGACAACACAGGGCACCAGGTGCACACAATCCAGCAACAGACATAACGGGAGGCGGAACACTTTCCAAACACAAACATATAACTGAACAGAAGTACACACATACTGAACACATACAAACCCAACTAAGCGCAGTCAGCACTTGAACAATGACTGCCACTTAACGCCATGATGTCTGCCCCCCCCCACATATTATTTGCACCCGGATTATTCTTAACCGCTGTCATTCTACCCCAGCATAAGCACTTTCGGAGCTCTCGCTAACTCCCCTATCTTGTCAGGCGGAGCCGAGGACCCGACCAGCACCTGCCAGACGACCTTTCAATTAATACGGTTTAATCCTTTAATAAATTCCATCTCAATAATTAGTATAAATTATATATAATGTGCAAATATGCCATGCCAAACGGTACTGTGCAATCACGCTAATAAAGTGCAAAACTGTTCTCTAAAGCGCTGAGTTACGAGGCCCGAAGCCGTCAGTTCACAGTCACGAAGTTACATAAATATATATATCCACATGCCATCATTGGACAGCGGATAGTAGAGAGAACTGGGAATGACAGGCAACCAAGCTGCGCTGCAACAACATGACACGCCCAGTGTGCTGAGGCGAGGGAATATTTGCAGTTATGGCAAATGCACCGTGGTCTGGCATTGGTCAAGGCTCAGGACAGGCAGCCGCACACTGACCGTGAGGGAGGCTGGTGACAGTTCATCAGTACCAGCTAAAGGTCCAAGTCCAACATCGACCATTACATATTTACCTTTTGTCAAACTAGATAAAGGACAAGCGATTTCCTGCATTGGCAGAGTGGGCCTCCTACGGTCTGCAATGGTCCAATACGAGTTATTTATTCCACGCTGCACGGCTGTAGTTTGCAATGATTTATTTGTATAACAATCAGAAAATCACCTGGCTTTAGAAAAGTAGCCGATTTAAACCAAACCATGATTCCCTAAACCTCACCACGTTGTTTTGTGCTTGAACCGACTGGTCTAGCAACACAACCCAAATCTATCGTACCTCGTATCCTTTGCACTTTCTTTCGTCCTATATATTCATGTTGCATTGTTGGGAGGAGCTCGGGACCTAAGAGTTCCATGCCATATCTATACTGTAGATACTGTAACTCCTTGAATCCTACTGTTGTCACAGAGATTCATTCTGTTAGGGATTTCTTAATATTATATCGGGCACCATTACGTGATGTGGTTCTGCTGAAAGGTCTGTCGGATCAGAAATATCCTGAAGACTAAGAAGCCTGTGTCGTACAGGTCGTCTTGTGTTTACCAATGTAGACACATGTCGGGAAAGCAGGACATCTCACGGTCTCTGACCAACCGAACCCTAACCCTCACCGGGCACCGGATACTTCAAATGTACCTTTACTTAATCCATATTTCACAAGGTGCTAAACTGTTTCCTTGCTGAAAGACCATTACTGTATTTTATGTAATTCTTTTGCAGACAAGCGTCCATAGAAAGTGCAGACAACCTTAGGAAACACCGGATAGCTTCCTCAGCAAACATTCACACACTAAAAACAAAGAAAATAATAAAATGTAGGATTTGTTAGTCTCTAAAGTGGCTCATGAGGACGTTTCTTACCTGAGAGCCTCGACGTTCCCGCTCTTGTGAACGCAGGACACTTCCCGGGTCTGGTATCCGACAGTCAGATCCCAGAACTTCCCCCCCGGTCGGTTCTGGCGGTTCTTGGTCCTCCTCTTCTTGATGAGTTCTCTGGTCTCCGGATCCTTCGCCTTCCCCCTCTCCCTCAACCTCTCCCTCACTTTCTCCCGAATTTTCTCCTTTTTCTCTTTGTTTTTGGCCTTTTTCTGCCGTTTGGGTTGGTCCGCCTGCCGGGACGGGCGGTCCGGTTTCCTGTTCGCTCGGCCAAGTTTCCTGTTGGGTCTGGAGGGTTTGTCTGCATCTTTGGACCTTTTTTCTCCGTCTTTGCGCGGCCTGTCCCCCTCTCTGCTGGGTTTCTCCCCCTCTCCGGTCACTTTGACTCCCTCTCTGGACGGTTTGTCCCCCTCTCTGGACGGTTTGTCCCCCTGTCTGGATGGTTTGTCCCCCTCTCTGGATGGTTTGTCCCCCTCTCTGGACGGTTTGTCCCCCTCTTTGGACGGTTTGTCCCCCTCTCTGGACGGTTTGTCGCCCCCTTTCGATGTTTTCTCACTCTCTCTGGACGGTTTGTCCCCCTCTTTGGACGGTTTGTCCCCCTCTTTGGACGGTTTGTCCCCCTCTCTGGACGGTTTGTCGCCCCCTTTCGATGTTTTCTCACTCTCTCTGGACGGTTTGTCACCCTCTTTGGACGGTTTGTCCCCCTCTTTGGACGGTTTTCCTTCCTCTCTTGGCGGTTTATCGGCTTGTCTGGCTTGCCTGGACACCAGGATCGAGCAGAGCCCCCAGGGTCCGACTCTGAGACTGTACAGACTCTCCTCCCCTTCACAATTCCCCGGCTGGCACGTATGAAACTCCGTCAGATTCGGGCACGCCGACCCACCAAACAGCGGTGGGGCTAAAACAAAGCGGATCCTGTTCTGTAGTCCCATCCCACAGGTTTTAGAACATTGCGTCCATGGGCTGAACTCAGACACCACGCAGTCCCGCGGACAGGGGATCAAACAGGCCTGCTCCAGGCGGGGTTTTGGCTCAAAGTATTCACAGATTGCATCTTCTGCTGGTTCTCCGTCTGCCTTCAGGACGCAGCCCACCTCCCGGGTCTGAATGCCCTCTTCGCCCCGGGTACAGACGATGGGTCGCTGAACTCCAGCGTTGCGCATGGACACGGGGAGGCACTGGTTCCAGGCCCCCAGCTGCCAGTCGTACAGCTCTTTATGCCAGTCGCAGACCCTGAAGCAGCTCTGCTGGTTGTCCGGTCTCTTGCTCTGGTCGCAGTTTGTGTGGAGGGTGGTCCATCCTTCGGAGTGGGCGCACCACACCGCCCGGCTCTGACTGCCGCCGGGGCCACAATCACTGCCCATACAGCGCCCCCAAGGACCTGAGGAGAGACAGAGACAAGAGACAGGTCAAGGAACCGTTTCACAAGATGTTTATTTACTGTGAGGATTGGCTGGTGCGCAAAGGAGAGCTTCAGAACATGGTTTGGGTCGGAGATGATTGGACAGCCTTACGAGGTTGTTATGATGATGATACTTTTCATTGCAAGTTAACAACAGGAAGCAGTTAACACCTCTTCTCTTGATATCATAACACATAACACTGCATAGAGACTTCAATGAAATGCAAGTTCAGAACACCAAGAACCCGGTATAGTGACTTCAACAGAGAGGTCAAGGAACCGTTTCACCAGATGAAGCAGATAGAAACCAGACCGCGTCACTAATTGTCTCGTACTGTATTGTCTCGTCTCATATTGATTTAAGTCGTCTCCTATCGTTTTGTAAGTACTCAGCTCTTTTTTAACAACACTTATACCACCACACGGTACAGGGGGTTGTTATGATGATGATACTTTTCATTGCAAGTGAACAGGAGGCAGGAAACCCCTCTTCTCTTCACATAATAACACACAACACTGCATAGAGACAGGATACACGTTCAGAACACCAAGAACCCTGTATCGTGTCTTCAAACCGTTTGAAGTGATGCGTACAGGAATAGGAAGAGTTTTGCTTTTCTTTCATTCGATTTAAATGTTCAGGGTGCCGTCGAACAGGTGGGGTTTCTTCACTTTAGACGCTTGATACTTTGGACGTGTCTACAAGAAATTGAGGTTGTGCATCAGCTGTATAAACACTATTTTCCAAGTAAAAGTCCTGCATTAAAATTGTTGTTTGAGTCAAATTAAATGAAGCAACATGTTCTGAAACTTCTAGAAGGCCCCAACAAACCAACATGTAGCATCCTACAGGAATAGGGTGTTATTTATAGTCGTGAAGAGCTTTCGAAGACACACTCCTGCCTCGCCACACGCTGTAAGTGCTTCCCAGTGCAATATGGTGATTGCACTTCCTCGGGATTTATGAGAATCCAATTATAGTCCTAAGTAAACATCGACCTTAGAACAGAACCTGTGTAAGCAGCGCAGCAATCAATACCACATCAAAATGAACTGATATGAGCCTTCCTCATCATTAGCCCCGTCTGCCGGTTCAATGCTGGGAACCTCTAACACACACCACTCACCCTAATGAGGCCATCACGCAATACATATTACACAAGCAGCGCAGGCTATGTTAAGACCTTTGAAAGGACTGTTCTATCATCAAGGAAACAGAGCTGTCATATCAAGGTCATGGAATAACAATCACTCACAACGAACTGTTTGAACCCCATTGACTTTCCATTGCATGGAGACTAACCAAAACACGACAACACACTAACTTCAGGAAGAAAACCAGGAGAAACGATGCCTCATAACATGTTGCAAATGCAGTACAATGAGGATTTAAATATTGCAAATATAAATATGTTGTTATTATTGTTTTGTGCAGTAGAAAGCAGCAAATAAAACCCAAATATCCTACATTAGTTTTCTCACTATTTTGATCTGCAACCCTAGCCCTACCCTAATACGTGCGTCCTTGTATGTGTTGTGGATAGTGGATGCGCATGGTAACCTATGGGCGCATCAACACATCCAGGTATTCAACTTGAAACCAAAGATATCTCATCACAAGAGTTTCATGGCTCAAACGAGTCAGGGGTTTTCAAGCCATAAGATCTCGTCCGTCCTGATTTTGAATGTCTGTCCAAACCTTTATGGTAGAAATTAAACCAGCGCATTGAAAGTGAGGAAACAACCAAGCCTCTCAAGTGGCTTCAAAGTGCAGTTTCAATCAAGCCGTGATCGCAATGCAGTTCGTCCTTAGATAAGTGATTCAGCAGGCTGCCGTGAGAAGGAGCCACAGCTGTAACCGCGCCTCTACGATATACTATATATCCAGAGGGTACGGTGACTCGTTGTGCTCCCAGTATAAAGCCAGAGGCTGTATTAAACAGTGCTTTACGGGTTCACTCAATAAAGCCGAGATGCAGCAATGAAAATGTCAGCGGAGGAAGCAGCAGCTGAATTAGCTTACAGCTGCAGGCGGGGGTCTCGGATCAATACGGATCCATACTGGGAGCGAGAAACTGCCCCGACACCAGAGACAGATGAGAGCATCCTCTGCAGCTGGAGCACCCTGGGATGTCTGAGGTTCGGTTAATGAAGCGTGGAGGAAGAGGTGTGTCAGAGGGTGTGTCTGTGCAAACTGTGTACATGTACATACGTCCTGAGTTTACATGTTAATGTCTTTATCATTTACCAGCCAGAGTAATACGTTTACTTCTGGGGACGATAAAGTGTATCGTCCCGTAGCATATTGTGTCGTATTGTTTTTTAGAATAGAATTCCTTTATTGTCACCAGGTACAACGACAATCCTCGCAGTGCATTTCCACATAAATATATATCTCTATAAACATATACACACATAAACATATGCTCACACATCCATACCAACATGTCCGCGCATCATTGACCTGTAGCGCCTCCCGGAGGGCGGAAGAGCCGACAGGAAGAGTCCAGGGTGCGAAGAGAGTGTTTTTATCGTATGGCTCGTCTAGTATCGTATCGTCTAGGATCGTATCGTCTAGGATCGTCTAGTATCGTATCGTCTAGTATCGTATCGTCTACTATCGTATCGTCTAGTATTGTCTAGTATCGTATCGTCTAGTATCGTATCGTCTACTATCGTATCGTCTAGTATCGTATCGTCCAGTATCGTATCGTCCAGTATCGTATTGTCTAGTATCGTATCGTCTAGTATCGTATTGTCTAGTATCGTATCGTCTAGCATCGTATCGTCTAGTATCGTATCGTCCAGTATCGTATCGTCCAGTATCGTATTGTCCAGTATCGTATCGTCTAGTATCGTATTGTCTAGTATCGTATCGTCTAGCATCGTATTGTCTAGCATCGTATCGTCTAGTATCGTATCGTCTATTATCGTATTGTCTAGTATCGTATCGTCCAGTATCGTATCGTCCAGTATCGTATCGTCTAGTATCGTATCGTCCAGTATCGTATCGTCTAGTATCGTATCGTCTAGTATCATATTTTCTAGTATCGTCTAAT
>CM070440.1:33845802-33935802 GCA_036324595.1 Champsocephalus gunnari
GACTATATACTTAATGCATTAATGGTACAGTTTCCAAAGTGGTTATTGATTTCAGACAGGATTAGACAAAAGCAGCTTTTCCTATCCGCCCAGCGACCATCGATTCATTTCTCTGGCTGAACGTGGGCTAACAGATGCAATCAGCAGTCGGCAGTCGCCTCCAAAAGGCTGCAGGTTGTAAATACTAATACAACTTCAAATACAGATCCCACAAATCAACTGTCTTCCTTCACGGTTTAATTGGATATGATTTACTGATGCTGATCAATAGAGGAAACAGGTTGATCTTTGAAGGAAGTGACACGTCTTCATAGCTGCAGCACTTTAATAACCACAGATAGATCCACTTAATATGTGTGGGCCGCGGGGGAGGACGTCTCCTCTCGATGTTCCTCTGCAGGGTTATCTCGCCTGTCGCCTGCCAGCGCTGGGACATTGACATCTGTGTGAAATGATTTCACTCCCCAATAATGGAATTGCTCTTTTTTTTGGCCCCCCCCCGGCCCGGCGTCCCCCAGAGCTCCCACCTGGGCCCCTCACTTTTCCCATAGTGCCAAACAGAAGATTGGCACTGGCATTTGACTGGATAATGGAAAGCAGTGTGAGGCTTCGGGATGGAAGGAGAGACACATGAGAGCAGCAGCAGGCAGCCAATCTGTATTCATGTGTTGAACACATGTCTAAGATAAAAGACGTGGAAAGGTCATTTACCGTTTACTACTGGATGCACTCAAACAGAGCCCAACACAGAGAAATAAAGCGTTGCTTCTCCCGCTGTAAACCCATAATAACACTGAGAGCTCCGTGGAGATAAACCATGATTGAATCCTCTCTTCTATGCGTGATGACGTCCTGGTGGCACGGACCCTCCTGCTGAACGGGAAATTGGTTTTAGTTTTACAAACAGTGCTTCTAGAGAACAGTCGTCCCCCCACTGACCTGATTCCTGACCAGGACTGAAAACAAATCCTGAGGTACCTTAAGGGCTGGCCAATACAAGATAGTACATCAATACAAGATATCACATAAATACAAGATATCACATAAATACAAGATATCACATAAATACAAGATGTCTATTTAGATGTATGTCGGGCCAACAGCGTGGGCTTGTTCTCCAAATAACGGTTTTCATCAACAAATGAAAAAGAGTTCATCTTTGATCTTCAAAACCAGCGATGCAGCATTTGGGGAAACCATGGCCGATAGAACAGACCGTTGAGTCTCATGAGGAGCATTCACGTTGTTCATCCAGTGGGTTCTTCTTCTCTGCACATAGCACCGCATTCAGAAAGCCTGCAGCACCACAGAGAACATATGGAGCAGCATATGAGGTGAAGAGAGCCTCTTGTGCTCATTCCTGTTCAGTTCGGCTACAATAGTTAAAGAGGTCATATTCAAGTTCTTGGTTGTCCTCTTCGTACACATCGCTGCACAAAGTATAACCGACTGAAATGGCCTTCTCTAAATGTAGGAAGACACGCATTGGCTCCAGCTGATATTTAAATTAGGGCTGTCAAGTTAACGCGTTAATAACTTGACTTGATGCAGGAAGCAGACAGCGGGACGTTGGAGGAGAAGTCAGCACACTCAGCTCGGATAGCGCAACATGAGTGCAGCGTTCGAGCATATGCCTTGAGTTGCACATAGCTCCAACGATATCACTCACACACACACACACACACACACACACACACACACACACACACACACACACACACACACACACACACACACACACACACACACACACACACACACACACACACACACACACACACACACACACACACACACACACACACACACACACACACACACACACACACACACAGGTTGTTGTGTTTAATATTCATGAGAATATTTGTCATTGTTCAAATGATAGTAAACATTAGCATAAAGCATATTTGTCCACTCATATGTTGATAAGAGTATTAAAAACTTGAAAAATATTCCTCTAAGGTGCATTTAGAACAGATACAAAATGTGCGATTAATTTGCGATTAACTATTTGAATCGACTGACAGCCCTAATTTAAATGCATGTATCTGAACTATCCCCCTTAGTTAAAACCCTACTCGCCAAATCATCAATTTAGACATTCTGTCCAGATGTATTTCTCTGTTCCGTCTATTTCATGTTCGAATCCCACAGACTGGAACACTGACCTGCTGCCGCAAGACCTCTGTCCTCACTGGGTTTACCATTACCATCTCACTTTCAACTGGTCTGCGCCTGGAACTGGTATTGATGAAACTGGTATTGATGACACTGGTATTGATGGAACTGGTATTGATGAAACTGGTATTGATGAAACTGGTATTGATGGAATTGGTATTGATGAAACTGGTATTGATGGAACTGGTATTGATGAAACTGGTATTGATGACACTGGTATTGATGAAACTGATATTAATGAAACTGGTATTGATGAAACTGGTATTGATGAAACTGGTATTGATGGAATTGGTATTGATGAAACTGGTATTGATGGAACTGGTATTGATGAAACTGGTATTGATGACACTGGTATTGATGGAACTGGTATTGATGAAACTGGTATTGATGAAACTGGTATTGATGGAATTGGTATTGATGAAACTGATATTAATGAAACTGGTATTGATGGAACTGGTATTGATGAAACTGGTGTTGATGGAACTGGTATTGATGAAACTGGTAGTGATGGAACTGGTGTTGATGGAACTGGTATTGATGAAACTGGTATTGATGGAATTGGTATTGATGAAACTGATATTAATGAAACTGGTATTGATGGAACTGGTATTGATGAAACTGGTGTTGATGGAACTGGTATTGATGAAACTGGTAGTGATGGAACTGGTGTTGATGGAACTGGTATTGATGAAACTGGTATTGATGAAACTGGTATTGATGAAACTGGTATTGATGGAACTGGTATTGATGAAACTGATATTAATGAAACTGGTATTGATGGAACTGGTATTGATGAAACTGGTATTGATGAAACTGGTATTGATGGAACTGGTATTGATGAAACTGATATTAATGAAACTGGTATTGATGGAACTGGTATTGATGAAACTGGTGTTGATGGAACTGGTATTGATGAAACTGGTAGTGATGGAACTGGTGTTGATGGAACTGGTATTGATGAAACTGGTATTGATGAAACTGGTATTGATGAAACTGGTATTGATGGAACTGGTATTGATGAAACTGGTATTGATGAAACTGGTATTGATGGAACTGGTATTGATGGAACTGGTGCTGATGGAACTGGTATTGATGGAACTGGTATTGATGAAACTGGTATTGATGAAACTGGTATTGATGGAACTGGTATTGATGAAACTGATATTAATGAAACTGGTATTGATGGAACTGGTATTGATGGAACTGGTATTGATGAAACTGGTATTGATGAAACTGGTATTGATGGAACTGGTATTGATGGAACTGGTATTGATGGAACTGGTATTGATGGAACTGGTATTGATGAAACTGGTATTGATGGAACTGGTATTGATGAAACTGATATTAATGAAACTGGTATTGATGGAACTGGTATTGATGGAACTGGTATTGATGGAACTGGTATTGATGAAACTGGTGTTGATGGAACTGGTATTGATGAAACTGGTAGTGATGGAACTGGTGTTGATGGAACTGGTATTGATGAAACTGGTATTGATGGAATTGGTATTGATGAAACTGATATTAATGAAACTGGTATTGATGGAACTGGTATTGATGAAACTGGTGTTGATGGAACTGGTATTGATGAAACTGGTAGTGATGGAACTGGTGTTGATGGAACTGGTATTGATGAAACTGGTGTTGATGGAACTGGTATTGATGGAACTGGTATTGATGAAACTGATATTAATGAAACTGGTATTGATGGAACTGGTATTGATGAAACTGGTATTGATGAAACTGGTGTTGATGGAACTGGTATTGATGAAACTGGTAGTGATGGAACTGGTGTTGATGGAACTGGTATTGATGAAACTGGTATTGATGGAATTGGTATTGATGAAACTGATATTAATGAAACTGGTATTGATGGAACTGGTATTGATGAAACTGGTGTTGATGGAACTGGTATTGATGAAACTGGTAGTGATGGAACTGGTGTTGATGGAACTGGTATTGATGAAACTGGTATTGATGAAACTGGTATTGATGAAACTGGTATTGATGGAACTGGTATTGATGAAACTGATATTAATGAAACTGGTATTGATGGAACTGGTATTGATGAAACTGGTATTGATGAAACTGGTATTGATGGAACTGGTATTGATGAAACTGTATTAATGAAACTGGTATTGATGGAACTGGTATTGATGAAACTGGTGTTGATGGAACTGGTATTGATGAAACTGGTATTGATGGAACTGGTATTGATGGAACTGGTATTGATGGAACTGGTGCTGATGGAACTGGTATTGATGGAACTGGTATTGATGAAACTGGTATTGATGAAACTGGTATTGATGGAACTGGTATTGATGAAACTGATATTAATGAAACTGGTATTGATGGAACTGGTATTGATGGAACTGGTATTGATGAAACTGGTATTGATGAAACTGGTATTGATGAACTGGTATTGATGGAACTGGTATTGATGGAACTGGTATTGATGGAACTGGTATTGATGAAACTGGTATTGATGGAACTGGTATTGATGAAACTGGTATTAATGAAACTGGTATTGATGGAACTGGTATTGATGGAACTGGTATTGATGAAACTGGTATTGATGAAACTGGTATTGATGAAACTGGTATTGATGGAAACTGGTATTGATGAAACTGATATTGATGAAACTGGTATTGATGAAACTGGTTTTGATGGAACTGGTTTTGATGAAACTGTATTGATGAAACTGGTATTGATGAAACTGATCTGCTCGACTGTCTCTCACATTGTAATGGTTGTATGTATAACTTGAATGTTATTTAACAGACTGTACGTGGTTTTTCATGTTTTGCTTTTTGTCTTTTTGTTCATGTCTGTCTGTAAGTTGTTGCTCTTGTCGGGACCCCCTTGAAAACTAGATATATTTATGACCGAAAAGGAAACATGTTCAACTTTTGATCAACCCTGATCTGGATGGCAATTAGGGATGCCAGAAACTGACCATGATCCAAATCGAAAATCGGACAGCCCTGGCGAATAATAATCGATTATTCGACGCCCCCCCCCCGCGGGAGAAAAAAAGGGCTGCTGTTAACGTCGGTCTGTACAACGGAATTGTGCCAAAACTACGCCAACCGGCTGCGGAGGGAGGTCACGAAGTACTCCACTTGCATTTGACTTCATTTGCACTTGTCAGTTTGAAGTAGTTCCACGAGGAACTCTTCTTTCCTTTGTTCATCTTTAGTTGTGTTCTCACTCCAATAAATCAATCGCACGTGTGACGGAGAGGGGGGGGGGCGGGGCGGTGTGTATTATTATTATTAGCATTAGTCTATTTTGGTTGAAAGTAAGCCAGAAAAAATCGAATTTTAAAAATAATTTTCCCTAATGGCAATGCATGATTCTGCTGTTCATTCAAACAGAAGAGAAGTCTGTTGAAAACCTTGCAGAACAAGTGAGGGCTGAATCATCTTTGAGGTGTATCCACGTGAGTGTAAACATGGCTTCAGAGTGTTTGATAGCATCAGGTTTCACTCGCTGTCTGTTTCAGGGTGAGCGCCTTCAGGTGTATTTCCACTCTGGCTGAGAGCCTTTACTCTTTGATCAGCAGCAACACGATCAAAAGCAGAGCTGTGCAGAAAGGACAGGACAGAGATCTGTTCGGCACCAGAGACACTTCTTCTACAGCTTCAACAGCACAATATGGACGACATAGATGATTGGAGCTACTATTGGACCATTCATTGGGGCAAGAATATACTCCATTCAATGTACTATTAGACAATACATGTTGACAATGATAAACCATTGGACCTGCTTTTGGAGCATATATTTGGGCAATATACATACAATTGGATTTACCCTTGGATAATATATTTTGAGAATAATATACACCATTGTATCTACTTTTGGACCATTTCATTGTCACATTGGATATACTATTGGACAATAGTTTAGACAATGAAATACAGCCTTGTATCTACCATTGGATAATATATTCTTAGACTAATATACAAAATACAATTAGATCTACTATTGGACCCTATATTTTGATCAATAAAAGACAGTATTGGACCAATTATTGGACCATATATTTGGTCAGTAAAAAGGGAGATCTACGGCTTCAACAGCGCAATATGAGCGGATTTGGCCAATTTGTGTTCTCCCGGCCTCACATGGTGGAGGCTTTAGGAAGCATTACAGTGAATCCATAAAGCTGCGCGCACTAATCCAGAGACAGTACATGGTGTTTACACAGGGTTCAGTTTTCAGCCCACGAGCATGCTGGGAATAATGACTGAGGCGTATCACATAAAGGTATGTAGAGGCAGCCGAGGCTCCAACAGACCGGTGTTCATGCATCTTTCATCAGGCCCGCGAGGAGAGGCATTACACGGCTCATTTAGGGCGTCGTGCTTCTACATGGAAACAGATTCTCTGCTGTGGGTAATGCAGCAGACCTGAAGCTGAACGGCAACAGATGCTGCCGACTATTCAGATTGTGTTTGTTTACACGGGTCAGAAATAAAGAAGGACATTTTCATGACAAGCAGATGTGTTTGATCATATTTGTACAAGTATTATGGACGCATCCGTATGGTTGAATCAGTGTTGGACTGCAGGAGCTCATTGCTCATAGATGTGTTTCTCATGTATGCATAAAGCAGAAACAAACTCCATCGCGTCTCAGTTGCTGGTATCACATTTTGTAAACAAACAGAAAACGATGTATTTAGTTTTGTATTGACCTTCAGTCACCATGCTCTCTAAACGTTGCCATGGGACTTTGTTAAAACTATCAATCAAATGTTAGTAAAAAGGTTTTCCCCAATATCTTCATGTCTTTCTCTTCGTCCTACAACAACACTAGATTTTTGAGTTTGATGCTGACTAAAACTCTTACATTTTAAGGGACAGACAGTTGAGCCAGATAATTATAATTTGTTAAGATACTTTTTTAAGGGCTATAAGAAACTTTTTTTAAATATGCATTTTGTGATCTCAGGATTTCATTCATTTTCTGTGAAAAAAAGCCGCGCCCTTTCCCCTAGACGCCATGAGATAAGGATCAGGATAGGAGGTACTGTATTGGTCCCAAACTGGAAAATATTAAAGAACAACAAAACAAAACAAGGCATCCTCTCACCCTGAACCAAACGGAGCATTTCCAGGATGTGTGATCCTTTCCAAACCTCATTCACGAGGCATTATCCGGACCATTGAGCTCTTGCTATTAATGGTCAGGTCCTTGGTCAAAGGCTACAGAGGGTTGGTGAATGCTTGCCAACAATGAACTGCTGAGTGGTTGAGGTTAGATACATCCATCTAGCAGTGATCAGTTTGTGTAAAAACATCCTCTGCAGGACGCCTCTACATTAACGCAGAAGCTGACCCTGCTGTGAAGCTCCAGAACACGATCGCTCCCTGGTTCTGTCCCTAATCAAAGCAACCCCCCCCCCATCTAAACCCTTATCCCTATCCCTCCCCCTTAAAAAACGGCCATCCCCAGATGTGAAGAATTCCTCTTTTGTTCTTCACGGTGGCGAGCCTGAACCCAGGCAGCGACAGAAACGCTGAGGAAACTAAAGCTCCAATTAGTGACAACTAAATCAACCAGGAGGTCCCTTTCCTTCTGTTGCTGAAAAAGACGTTATGACACATCCTACGAAAGAGTGGAATATTAATGTCTGCACGCTGTAGGGATCTAGCTGGTGATAGAGATGTCATTAAGCTTTGTATATACCATTGGATCTACTATTGGACAATATATCTGGACAATTAAATAAGTGATTGGAGCTACTATTGGACCATTCATTGGGGCAATAATATACTCCATTGCATCTACTATTAGACAGTACATTTTGACAATGAACTGTACCATTGGACCTGCCATTGGAACAATAACAGACACCATTGGACCTAGTATTAGAACATAGGGCAATAACATATCCAATTGGATCTGCTATAGGACCATATCTTCGGTCAGTGCAAAGGGAAATCGACAGCAGTGTTTGGTGTTCCCGTGGTGATGGATGATCTCAGAGCAGCGAGGACATTTTGAAGAACCATGAAGCTTCGAGTGGTTTCCGACCTTATCAAATCACCTGAGGCTCCGATGAGCTGAGGCTGATCTGAAAAGGCTTTTCAGTGAGAAATGGATGCCCCAAGGGAGGAGGAGGAGGAGGAGGAGGAGGAGGAGGAGGAGGAGGAGGAGGAGGAGACGAGGTGGAAGGGGAAAGGACGAATGGCGAAGAGAGGCGATAGCACGGTTGGAGATATCTGCCCTTTAGATGGAAAGGCATTAGTCAGCCAGGAACGGGAGAGCAGCGGCTAACATGATTGGATCTGGCTGAAAAACATGGGGGGTACCCCTCCCTGAGGATGGAGCTGGCAGAGGGAACACCAGTGAAGAAGAAGGGAGTCAGAGGGGAGATGATGTGGGAGACGATCGGTGCTGCAGTCCGGACTGGCACCGCTCCACTCTCCTGAGCTGATTATAAACTCTGCTTGGCGTCATGGGAACAGTGGCTTCGCTCTACCTGCTCGCTCCCACCCGTCGTACATATCGTAATCACACGAATCACAACGAGCACTTCCCACAATACAGTGCCAGTTCAGCCCAGTTTCAAACGGAGACCCCTGGCGAGGGGGGGGATTAACGCTCCGCTCGGCACCAGTTAACATTGATTGGATTTGAAAACTCCCGATTACATGTTTTCTTCGTACGATCTGCACATGCCAAACAAAGTTAAGCAAAAAGAGACCCGGGGCCCTTTAGTGTTGAGCTGTGATTGTGACTCATCACAGAAAGGACACACTGCTTCTGTTCGGGCGCTGAACACTGACATTGGACCGGATTGGTTTAGTGTTATCTGAAACTGGTCCTAGGGGAACGTGGCTGCAACCCTCTGGCACAGAACCCCTGTTTTACAAGCAGTGCATTGATATGCTACGGTATGAGCAAACGGGTACATTCAAATGAAGAGTGGATCAAAATAAGGCATCAGTATTTATTGTGAGTAATTGATAGGAACAGAACAATAAACTGTCCACCCGTAGAAATATCTAGCTGCTTCTTATTGTGCATTAATGTGTGTCTTTCTCTTGTATTGAGTGATGTTCAGTGGACTAGTGGCAACAGACCGTTAAGACCCAATGGTCCACAGAACAGATTCAGAGTCAATGAGTAAAGCCCCTGTCACACTGTCCCGAAGTTGACACCCGATGGACACACGAATATGGAATTGTGAATTTCGCACGAAGATGGCCCCGAACCACGCGAAGGCAACATTTACATTACATTTAAGACATTCAACTGCAATGAAAGTACCAAAAACAATGATGTTACAGAACTATGATACTGTACTGATATCTTCAGACTTTGTTCTTTACTTTATCCGTCTTTATATGTAGAAAATATTACGTTTTCTCTGTAATGTTGTTTCCATAGCAACAACAACTTCCTGTCAACTCGCCTTCAAAATAATATATTATATCCTTTTTAGTTTCACAGAAACACAAATTGGGTTATTTACATAATATGTTTACATGATTTTGTTGTGCAACAAAACAACCCGATGGACACACGATAAAGGAAATGTTCAAATTCGGCTGTGATCGTAGCAACATCGGGCCGTTCGTGAGGGCATCTGAAGCCATCGTATGACCGCCGGTGGAGTAACGCCATCGTGAGGGCATGTTGTTATCATCGGTGCCATCGGGCATTCGCTCCGATCAGCGTGAGGGCGAATGCACCGATGATAACACGAAGATGACACGTTTGACAAGATGCCCTCACGAGTGCCTTACGAAGTTGCCGCTCACGAAGTTGCTGCCGGAGCCTGAGAAACTCCACCGGCGGTCATACGATGGCTTAGACGCCCTCACGAACGGCCCGTTGCTACGATCACAGCCGAATTTGAACATTTCCTTTATCGTGTGTCCATCGGGTGTCAATTTTGGGACAGTGTGACAGGGGCTTAAAGGACGTCAGGTTGTGTAAACACCTGAACGTAAGCTCCTGCTATCAGCCTCGTTGTGAGATGTCCAGAAGTGTCATTGAAACCATCACGGCTGAGCAAAAGTCTCCAATCTGAAGAAACTCCGACTGAATATCCAAGATGTTTTTGCTGGAAGCGTTCCATGAACTTGAGATAATGATCCTCCTTACATCTTGTTTTACTCTGCATAAACTATTCATGAGTTCAGAAATACCAATCACTGGAAGCCAACAAACTACTCCCTGAAAGCTGTGTTCTCGCAGCGTTTGGTTTCTGCTTTTAGGAAACGCTGCCCCGTCTCCTCACGGTGCTGAATGTGTGTGTCCGTCAAAGGTCTCTGCATGCATCTGTAATGTTTGCAGTCAGCATGCTGATGAGCTTATCTGAGCCTCTTGTTGAGAGCAACGCCATCATTTAATAAAAACAAGTCGGAGAAGTTGAAATGAAATCTGAGTATTTGAATGTGGGAGGAGGATAATCACCTTGAGTCCGTACTGGCCCGGTTATTGAAACGTTCATATCAGGGCTCAGTTAATGAAGGTCCACTCCCTTCTCCTTCAGACGTAATAAAAGCTTAATAAAAGGCTCCTATCGATCACATAATGGGCTTCTTATGAGATGACTAACTCCACTGCTTCATGTGGAGACAGGAGATGTGAAAGCTGTGAGAGAGGGTGCCGGGCGGAGGCAGACGTATAACCCCCCCGCAGACTGCAGGGGAACAAAGGGAGGGGGTGCTTGAATGTCACTGGGAGTGAGGTGAGACGAGACAAAGAGACGAGGGCGGATGGCGCACAGAAACATAACAACAAGAAACCTTTATCCAATCAGAACGGAGCTACTGTTGGACAGTACATTTGGACAATAACATGTACAATCCAACACCATTGAATCTGCCATTAGTCGGTTCTTTTGGACAATAAACTACACCATTACATTTACTATTCACAATGTAATGGGACAACACATATTCCATTGAATCTACTGTAAGACAATACATTTTGAACATG
Organism: Champsocephalus gunnari; assembly: GCA_036324595.1. NCBI lineage: Eukaryota > Metazoa > Chordata > Actinopteri > Perciformes > Channichthyidae > Champsocephalus > Champsocephalus gunnari. The sequence goes on from CM070440.1 coordinate 33,856,946, forward strand.
AAGTACACCAGTGGATATACTTTTGGACAGTACATTTGGACTACTAGTGCACAATATACAGTATATCGCAAATGAAGACACCATTGGACCTACTATTCACAATGTAATTGGACACTTAAATACTCCATTGAATCTACTATTAGACAATAGATTTGGACAATGAACTATACCATTGGATGTACTTCTTTATCCATCAGAACGCCAAATATCATTTCTGAAAGTTGCACACATTTGATGTTTTTATGCTTTGTGGCGTTAGCCAGTCTCGTGGTATTGTCTACATTATTCTCACCTGGTTAAATAAAGGCTACAAACAAACAATGACAGGGGCATCGGATTTAGTTGCCAAAAACAACATTTTTAACTTGAAAATCTAATATTTATGACAATTCCGTTCCTCGTGATTCTCATATCATGGACTGAAAGTGAACCGTCTTCTACGGCATGGTGACTGTGCAGCTTTTTAAAGTCTTGCTGTCAGGTTGAAGCATCTGTCCACAGAGTAAACCTAAAGGCCCTGACACACCGATGTTTGGACGTCAGAACATGTCGGGCTGGCGCTGAGCGTATGTCGCCCTAGTTTTTGCAGCGAGTCGTGCATCGTCAGCACTATTCGGCTCTGCTCTAGTAAGAAGAACTGCTCTGCTCTGCTTCATTGAGTCAAGTTTAACAATAAATACAGAATGCCATGCCTGCGTCTCTTGGTATTTCCTCTAATGGAGATAGTTGGCTGCTGACTGAAGTCTTTGCGGTGTGTTCAAGTGCAACTTCTTGGCCAAGACACCAAGAAAAACAAGGCAAACAATCGTCTCTTTCGACGCTAGTTCTTGATGTCAGTTTGAATGTGTCTGGGCCTTAAGCTAACAGAGCGACCGTCCAAGCAGCTTTGGTCCAAGCAGCAATTGTTGACATCTAAAGATAGTTTAAGGCTAGCTGTAACATTCTGCTTACAACTTGTGCTAAGCTAGTCTATTAGAGATAATCTTTCATTAGAATCTGACTCTTCGTCGTGCTTTACGTTAAGCTCCTTCCTCACATTACCTAACACGACGGGATGCATTTACACAATCAGAATAATGATGAACTGCAGACTGTAGCGGGACAGACGTCACTGCAGAGCTCAACCTGATGAGGTTGATCAGATCCACCAAGACAACGTACTTTAAATCAGATGCACTAATCGGTAGTCGACATTACTCTGAGCCCACTGTGGTCCTTTAAAAGGCGGCTGAACATGTGTCTGGATTATGTCCTGAGGAAGAGGAAATTAAAGTAAGAAATAAAAGCAGATTCAAGCGACGACAGGACTGATGTTTGACAGTAGAGGATCAGCAGCAGATTAAGAATAAGCGTCTCTAACTGGGATGTGAGTAAGGATTAAGTGAAGAAGAGGAAGCTTCATATCTGCAGAAGGCGGGGGGGTTCCGGTCAAAGTGAACGTCTTTTACTGATGCAATAAAACAGTCAATAAAACTGTAATCAACAGCGCTGTCATGTAAAGTGCGTTACAGTTACAGAAGCCAGGATGTAGGCGAGACTGCTGTGATCATTTGAACAATTAGAAAACATTCTGGCTCTAAAACAAATGTGTACATTCAGCCGAACCTTTGAAAGGACTCTGTCGACCATCACAAATACAACCATACTAATAAGGGCTTCAAAATGGCCTCAATTAGATTCACCAAAGAAGAAAGTAATAAAGAAACGACTCCGTGACTAAATCATTTGCAGTGGTATTCGTGAACAAATATCCAATGTTTGAAACTTACTGCAAGAAAATACTGTTTTCTTCCACCGATGAACTTTAACCGAGGCCACCTTGATGAGGGGTTCTCTACATGTCCTTCGCTTTTGAAGACAGGGTTCACTATTGCGGGCAAATTGACACAAGTTGCCGATACTAATGAGAAATTATTGATGTCTTTTCTAAAAACAAATAAGATAAGATGGACTTTTATTGATCCCTCGTGGGGAAATTGTTTCTCTGCATTTGACCCATCCTAGTGTTAGGAGCAGTGTGGGGAACGGTGCCTTGCTCAGGGACACCTCGGTAGCACTTGGTCTTGCTGGGACTTAAACTGGTGACCTTCCAGTTCCCAAGCCAAGTCCCTATCGACTTCGCCACCACCGCCCATAATACAGCTATTCTGATGTGAGAAGGCTAAAGACAAAATCCATTTGAGAATCGTAATACCGCTCCCAAAGATCAGACTAAAAAGACATTTATTTGTTAAGATATGAAACAAAATGGGACACCAGCGATGGAAGTGAAGTCGCTGAATGCTAATGATGGAGCTAACTGTACGGCAAGGTCACAGAAACGAGCATGCTGCGTCTCTGTTGCTCTGAATCCAGATTAAAACATTAAAACGGGCTAACATCCTCTGAATATTCATGCCGCAGCGTTGTTTCTGCTGGAGGTGGAGGTGAGGGCAGCTGAGCACCGCAGGCGGGAGGCGAGGAAACGAGGGATTCCCAGAGACACCAACATCACCCGGGGCGATGATATGACACAAAAACAACACTTCTTTAGAGAAGGGGGAGGATGTCTGAATACGGGATGTCACAAAAACAGCATGTAGTCTTCAATACCAACACCATGATAGTCAATGCATCTCAACACCAGTGATAGTCAATGCATCTCAACACCAGTGATAGTCAATGCATCTCAACACCAGTGATAGTCAATGCATCTCAACACCAGTGATAGTCAATGCATCTCAACACCAGTGTGAAACCAATAATCCCATGTGCTTCAACACACTCCTTTATCTCTGTTGGCATAGCCTACTGGTTTTTGAACAAATACATTGCCTCTCTAATATCGATTTTATCTTGTAATGAAAACTGTATTTATTAAAGTTTTCAACATATACATTTTTTAGGAGATTACATTTGATCACATCATGATAACATGATTGAACAGCTAGCAGATGTTATGACACAAAACGACACGTGAGGATGGCACAATATCAGATAGTATTCAATACCAACACCAGGGAACTTCAATTAATCTCAATCTGAATTTCGCACCACAGTGAAACACAAAACTATAAATCCCATGTGCTTCAACTCTCACTGCTGTATCCCTGTTAGTAATGCATTTTCTAATATCCATTTAATCTAGCTGTTAAAACTGCATTTACTAAAGTTTCTCACCAACAACTCTAGGAGATTACATTGATCGCATCTTTATAACGTGATTAAACATTTAGCGGCTAATACCTAACAGCTACTGCCAACAGCTAACATTCAGCAGCTAATATCTAACAGCTAACATCCAACAGCTAACAGCTCATACCTAACAGCTACTGCCAACAGCTAACAGCCAACAGCCAACAGCTAACAGCTAACAGCCAACAGCCAACAGCTATCAGCTAACAGCCAACAGCTCATATCAGTTAACAGCTCATATCTAACAGTTACTGTAACAGCTAACATCCAACAGTTAACAGCCAACAGCTAATATCTAACAGCTAACAGCCAACAGTTAACAGCCAACAGCTCATATGTATCAGCTAACAGCCAACAGCTAACAGCTAACAGCTCATATGTATCAGCTAACAGCCAACAGCTCATATCAGTTAACAGCTAACAGCTCATATCTAACAGTTACTGTAACAGCTAACATCCAACAGTTAACAGCCAACAGCTCATATTTATCAGCTAACAGCTAATATCAGTTAACAGCTAACAGCTCATATCTATCAGTTAACAGCCAACAGCTAATATCTAACAGCTAACATCCAACAGTTAACAGCTAACAGCTCATATTTATCAGCTAACATCCAACAGCTAACAGCCAACAGCTCATATTTATCAGCTAACATCCAACAGCTAACAGCCAACAGCTAATATCTAACAGCCAACAGCTAACAGTTAACAGCCAACAGCTCATACCTAACAGCTACTGCCAACAGCTAACATCCAACAGCTAATATCTATCAGTTAACAGCTAACAGCTCATATCAGTTAACAGCTAAGCTAGTAATGTATAGTAGTTCTATATTATGTTAACATGTTTCTCTCCCTTTGGTAGATTGGTCAGAGAGTATTCTTATTCTGTATATGTTGTAGTGTGTTTTCTTACATATAACAGCTATTAGCCAACAGCTAACGACCAATGCTCAACAGCAAATATTCAACAGTTAAAAGCGAGTAGGTTAAAGGTTAACAGCAAAAGCATAAAGCTAATAGTTACAGCTAACAGTTAGCAGACAACAGCCACCGGGTTAAAGCCAACAGCTAACAGCTAACGATAACGAGCTCTCCTGAACCTTTTAGCAGGGATTTGTTGTTTAAAATTAAGCGTTTTCACACCAAAAAAATAGGGTGCGTTGATTGTAATATTATTGAACCAAATGTTGGCATTGATTTGGTTCCAGAGTTTCATGACAAGCCCCTCAGTTTAAATCTGCGCAGACATGATTTTAAATGCATGGACTCTCCAGGATAAATCAGTGCTTCTTTGAGGATCTGTTCCTCCTCTGCAGTTCTCCTGATGCAGCCTCTCTTTGAACCAGTGATTAAAGGTTAGCGCTGAGGGCCTGCAGGAGGAATTCTTCATTGTTTATGTTTGACAAGCACTCAGTTATTGCCTAACAAGAGAAATCATTTCCCTGCATTTCTGTTTAAGTGGAGCGCTCCCTCAGGCTGTTTCTCTCTGTGTGAATAATGTGATTGAGGAAAATGAGTGTTTCCTCCTGAGTGTCGACGCATGAACCTCGTCACAGTCGACTGCAGAGTCAATTATACCTCAGATATTGTTTTGTGTGGGGGTTAAACAGACTCAGAGATTGGATCAGCACATCATTATGGAGATATGTTCAGCGTGCACCAGAAATATGTTTCCATTTGGTTGGTTTTACCTCCTTCGATAAAGGCAATGTGTTTCTAGTACAACTCCTGCTTTTCAATATCAGGGTATGTGCAGGAATGCTGGAGTCACATGGAAGACCTTTCAAGACCTTTTTTAAGACCCTTTCCAAACACGTTAACCCGTTCAGCCCCGAGCCTGTTTTCAGGTCTCAGGCTCGAAAATGACATTCCCAGAACAAATGACCATATCTAAAAGGGTTACATTAATAATCCTTTTGCTCAAAGCAAGGTTACACCTGGGAGTTGGATGTAGAAGAGTCAGAATCAGTATAGATGTTTTTATTTTAAAGTAAATTCAGATTGAACACAGTAAAAAGATGTAAATTATTTTGTCCGTCCAAAAAAAACATTAGTTATCGTGAAAACCACCCTTGAATGATGGGATGGTAGACTAACAGCTTTAGCAATACAAACTAGGACATATAATAAGTACCCTGTATCAAGATTGATGCAAAACAAGTGACATTTGACCTTTTTAGAGAACCCTCCTTGCTGGATCTTTGATGATTGACATCTCTCTCTAACCATCAGAGCCAATGGAATCGAGGGGAACTCCCACACACTCCTTATTTGGTCATGTGTGTGTGTGAGACTGACGCATAGCCAAGACCGGAAGCTGCGATAACTCTGGTGGCTACCATTAGCAGCTAACTTTTACTCTCCGATGTTTACATAAAAATGGAATTATGGATCATAAATACAAAATATTATTACCCAGAAACATTATCAACCTATGGATTAACCGATTCAGCCGCGTTTTTTCTCGTTTTAATGCCATTGAACACGTCTTTTGATCAGATTGACAGCTACGGTGAGACGATCTCCTGTAAAAGCCCCGTAAAGGTACGTGTTGTGATGTCTATTTTTGCTTCCCCTGTCCGAGTTCGGATCACTCGGTGATGATACTATATACCTAAATAATCTGTGGAACCTCAGCTTTTATCGGATATCTTGTCTGTGCAGCTACGATAAGTAATAAGGGTACTTTTATCTTGAGTTCTGTGCCAAAGTGCGTGAGCATTTTTCGCTCATGGGTCATTTAGATGCTTCTTATGAGACTTGTGTTTTGTTTTGGTAAACATGGTTTATATCGTCAGTTAGCTGAGATGATTCCCGTTAATCTGGTATAACACATTCATAGGTTCTTCAATATTAAGATCCCCTGAGACACAGTGTCGGGAAAAGAAAAAAAAGCCCCCGCCGAGGGGGCCTTTGGGGCTTAACAGGTTTAAGACCTCATCTCCACTTGGAGTTCTAAGCGGTTACCTTGGCGACACACTTCACCTCACATTGACAATATGCAGTATTGATGTACTTCCTCCTTATCTTCCAACCGTTTGGACGCAGACTTGCATTTCCCCATAACGATGTTTAACAACCGGCGTAAACGGAGCTTCGCGCTATCAAGCAGTGAGCGGGCGATGTCCTGTTCAGATGACGTCAAACCCAACGGGATGCCATCGATAAACTACAGAATCACACGACACACCTACGCCACGACTACATTCAGGCAGACTGCAGAACACGACCTCTCTGGACCACTTATATACTTACTGGAAACAAGCTACAGAATGTAACGCCTTGGGAAATGCCCTTTAATACTTTTGAAGACCCCGCGGACCCCCTGAATATGTCTTACTCGTGTCTGGGCTTGGTAGGAAGTGTGACCGAAGAGCAGTGAAACACAAGATGGCAGGTAGCAAGCTTTTATTTAACAAACGCTGATAAACTAAGAGAAGAACAACTGAACCGGGGACCAGACGGTAAGATCTCAGGGAAACAGACGGGACCAACAACGACAAACTGACAAAGAACACAAGACTAAATACACGATGCACACCTGGAGAGGGCAGGTGAGACAAAAGAGCAACAGGGGAACTCAATCAGACAACCAGGTGGGAAACTAAAAGGCAGGAAGTGAAAACAGAGAAGACACAAGGAGGAAATTCGTTTCAAAATAAAACAGGAAACTTTAAATAGAAAAACTAGGATCATGGAACCGATAGCTCTTTCAACGAACCCTCCTCCCTCGCCGAGAGTCCGGAGCCAGCTACTGCTCTGACAGCAACCTCAGCGCCTCGCCTCGTACCGCTCTGCAGATCAGGGCCACTGTGTCACTGAACACACACACACACACACACACACACACACACACACACACACACACACACACACACACACACACACACACACACACACACACACACACACACACACACACACACACACACCACACACACACACACACACACACACACACACACACACACACTCACACACTCACACACACACACACCACACACACTCACACACACACACACACACTCACACACACACCGGCCTCGATATCAGGCAGATACTGTACGCACCGAAGAAACCAGTCCAATAGGAAGTTACAGATTTCATGTCGCTGCAAATCGAACAGAGCTTTGAAATGTTCTTCAGGTTAGAACAAAGTCTGATGTATTCTCTGACTCAAGCTGTGTGATCTACGACGGTGGAGACACACGCTGCAGCTTCATTAGTCCGTGTATTAACATGTCAGAAACAAAAACATACAACAATAATATATATTCTCTTTTTTTTCTCACTCAAATTAATCATTATAACAAAGTACAAAAAACAAATAATAACAACAACAAAACAATAATATTTCTCCGATAGTCTGTCATGTTCAACAGGGGCAAGAGGAAGCCTAGCAACGCTTCCCTGCCCCTCGAGCATAATATATGTAAAACATTCGGTCTTCAGCGACATGCTTTTTGTTTTTTACAAAACGATCAGAAATAAATTAATTGTACAAGAAATAACAACCAATGGGATGCTGCAGGGCTGCTCATGGTTTCGACTCCCACATAATACTTTCAGACTTGTACAATATTTTAGCTTCAGAGACGATGCAAATATAAAAACCCCATGAGACAGCGCCTGCTGGTTTCAGACTGGTTATAAACGTGTCTCTGTATAACCTGTCTGAGGGAGACAGCGCTGCTGGTTTCAGACTGGTTATAAACGTGTCTCTGTATAACCTGTCTGAGGGAGACAGCGCCTGCTGGTTTCAGACTGGTTATAAACGTGTCTCTGTATAACCTGTCTGAGGGAGACAGCGCTGCTGGTTTCAAACTGGTTATAAACGTGTCTCTGTATAACCTGTCTGAGGGAGACAGCGCAGCTGGTTTCAAACTGGTTATAAACGTGTCTCTTATAACCTGTCTGAGGGAGACAGCGCTGCTGGTTTCAGACTGGTTATAAACGTGTCTCTGTATAACCTGTCTGAGGGAGACAGCGCCTGCTGGTTTCAAACTGGTTATAAACGTGCTCTCTGTATAACCTGTCTGAGGGAGACAGCGCAGCTGGTTTCAAACTGGTTATAAACGTCTCTCTGTATAACCTGTCTGAGGGAGACAGCGCCTGCTGGTTTCAAACTGGTTATAAACGTGTCTCTCTATAACCTGTCTGAGGGAGACAGCGCAGCTGGTTTCAAACTGGTTATAAACGTGTCTCTGTATAACCTGTCTGAGGGAGACAGCGCCTGCTGGTTTCAAACTGGTTATAAACGTGTCTCTTATAACCTGTCTGAGGGAGACAGCGCCTGCTGGTTTCAAACTGGTTATAAACGTGTCTCTGTATAACCTGTCTGAGGGAGACAGCGCCTGCTGGTTTCAAACTGGTTATAAACGTGTCTCTATAACCTGTCTGAGGGAGACAGCGCCTGCTGGTTTCAAACTGGTTATAAACGTGTCTCTGTATAACCTGTCTGAGGGAGACAGCGCCTGCTGGTTTCAAACTGGTTATAAACGTGTCTCTGTATAACCTGTCTGAGGGAGACAGCGCTGCTGGTTTCAAACTGGTTATAAACGTGTCTCTGTATAACCTGTCTGAGGGAGACAGCGCCTGCTGGACCGAGGACGACTGTGAGTGGAGAGGAGGGCGGAGCTTATTTCAGGTCCGTACTCCGCCTCCGCTCCGAGACGTTCTGGAACCACCTCTCCTCCTCCACCTCTCCTCCTCTCCTCCTCCACCTCTCCTCCTCCACCTCTCCACCTCCACCTCTCCTCCTCCACCTCTCCTCCTCCACCTCTCCACCTCCACCTCTCCTCCTCCACCTCTCCACCTCTCCACCTCTCCACCTCCACCTCTCCACCTCCACCTCTCCTCCTCCACCTCTCCTCCTCCACCTCTCCACCTCTCCACCTCTCCACCTCTCCTCCTCCACCTCTCCACCTCTCCACCTCTCCTCCTCCACCTCTCCACCTCTCCACCTCCACCTCTCCTCCTCCACCTCTCCACCTCCACCTCTTTACCTCTCCTTCCTCTCCACCTCTCCACCTCTCCACCTCTCCACCTCTCCTTCCTCTCCACCTCTCCTCCTCCTTCCTCTCCACCTCTCCTTCCTCTCCACCTCTCCTCCTCCACCTCTCCACCTCCACCTCTCCTCCTCCACCTCTCCACCTCCACCTCTTTACCTCTCCTTCCTCTCCACCTCTCCACCTCTCCTTCCTCTCCACCTCCACCTCTCCTCCTCCACCTCTCCTTCCTCTCCACCTCTCCTTCCTCTCCACCTCTCCACCTCTCCTTCCTCTCCACCTCTCCTTCCTCTCCACCCTCTCCACCTCTCCTCCTCTCCACCTCTCCTTCCTCTCCTTCCTCTCCACCTCTCCTTCCTCTCCACCTCTCCTTCCTCTCCACCCTCTCCACCTCTCCTCCTCTCCACCTCTCCTTCCTCTCCTTCCTCTCCACCTCTCCTTCCTCTCCACCTCTCCTCCTCTCCACCTCTCCTTCCTCTCCTCCTCTCCACCTCTCCACCTCTCCTTCCTCTCCACCCTCTCCTTCCTCTCCTTCCTCTCCACCTCTCCTCCTCTCCACCTCTCCTTCCTCTCCTCCTCTCCACCTCTCCACCTCTCCTTCCTCTCCACCCTCTCCTTCCTCTCCTTCCTCTCCACCTCTCCTTCCTCTCCACCTCTCCTTCCTCTCCACCTCTCCACCTCTCCTTCCTCTCCTCCTCTCCACCTCTCCACCTCTCCTTCCTCTCCACCCTCTCCTTCCTCTCCTTCCTCTCCACCTCTCCTTCCTCTCCACCTCTCCACCTCTCCTTCCTCTCCTTCCCTCCACCTCTCCACCCTCTCCATGCCCTCCTTATTGACAGAAAATGCACCAACAATAACAAAAAGACCCTCCTTTGCTCCCGGAAGTCACAGAAGCCCACGCGCAGAGGCTGGATCTGTTTCATTCAGATCTGATGCTCCGCTTTTTGTATGAAAACACAAATGTTCCAAAACACATAATATAATTTAGCGTATACTTGTTTTGTATTGTTTTATGCAGCTTTTGCACAAACACACACTCTCGCTCCCGCAGCGGCTCCAACGCCTCCGCCTGCTTCCGGGAGCATTTGATACACTGCTTGCTGCACGTGTTTATAATGAGGGTGTGTGTGTGTGTGTGTGTGTGTGTGTGTGTGTGTGTGTGTGTGTGTGTGTGTGTGTGTGTGTGTGTGTGTGTGTGTGTGTGTGTGTGTGTGTGTGTGTGTGTGTGTGTGTGTGTGTGAGTGTGTGTGTGTGCACCCCTCCCCCACATGTCAGTGTAGCTCTTTTGAAGAACAGGAGCTGACAGCATGGAGACCAGTGCTGTTGGTGTTCTCCGCCGCAGTGTGTACATGCAGTGTGTACATGTAGTGTGTACATGCACTCAGTGTGTACATGTACACACTGAGTACATGTACACACTGAGTACATGTACTGTGTGTTCACAACACAATGTAGTGTGTATAGACAGCAGGGATTTAGAAAGGCTTATTCAGACAGATATATTTAAACATATTTTCCTTTCTGTTTTGTTTATTTTAAAGAATTTTAGGACAGAAATAATGATGATAACACACAAACTATTAAATATGCATGTGGGAGTTAAAATGGAAACAACTCTAATACAGATCAAATGAATAAGCCGATGAAACCTAGATTTGAGGTAAACATGTGTTTTGTTCTTCGCTCAAAGCGTCTCTCGTGATCCTGGGCGGTATCATTGAGCTGATTAATTATTGAGGTCATTCCACATTATTACAAAACGGATCATCAATCCAGCCCATATCTGCGACTGCCTTTATTTGTGTATCATTGAGTTTTAGAATGGAACTTACGAGGCCAACAACTCAAACAAAGAAAGAAAATTGGACTTAAATGAGCCGCGCTTTGAACTTCACGGTTTATGAGGCCGGTTGTCACGTACGGGACGGGGAAGCTGCAGCAGCTCCTCCAACGCGCTCAAAAAGAAGTCTATACATGTCAATAGAATATGATACAAGAACAGATTATTAAATAAATGATGTACATTAAGAATAAATTAAATACGGTTTGTGATAACTATTTATATAAACCAGTACCTTCTCGACGTACTGATTAATCCCAACGTTAAGAAATAATATTCCTGCAAAGAGGACGTTAATATATGAAAGAAAAGAAGAAAGGCACTCTGGGAAAATAAGGCATTGCCCCCCCGTTGCTGCAGCTCCTCCAACCAGCTCCGGATAATTGCAGTAAACAGAGCAGATGGGGAACAGTGGCACCTAAGGGAGGGTTTTATGAGGGGGGAGGGGGGGGCGGGGGGGAGGGGGGGAGGTGATGGATGGAAGGTGTTGATTAGCCCACGTGGACTCAACACGCTGATATATTTAGCTTCATCAGTCGCAGTCAGGGGCGTTTCCCACTTAAAGAAAGGCGTGTGTGTGTGTACTTGTTTTTATTACAAACGAGGACACAGGTCTTGATAACACACCTACATTAAAGGGACGCTCTGAAACATTTTGGATATTACTAGTTGTTTACGTCTCCAGCATTCCCCGAAACCAAAGATATCCTGTGTGTCAAAAAATATCAACATTTTATGACGTGTGTTTATGGATTTTGCTCATTACGCCAACTAGTGGTCAGTACTGGAACTGTAACACACTTCACAGCAGGTCCTAATTTTCCTAAGTTTGTTCAATTGATTCTCCAACTTTTTAAGATAGTTATTACTATAACTGTAATACACATATGGAAGGCGTTGATTAGCCCACGTGGACTCAACACGCTGATATATTTAGCTTCATCAGTCGCAGTCAGGGGCGTTTCCCACTTAAAGAAAGGCGTGTGTGTGTGTACTTGTTTTTATTACGAACGAGGACACAGGTCTTGATAACACACCTACATTAAAGGGACGCTCTGAAACATTTTGGATATTACTACAGAGTTGTTTACGTCTCCAGCATTCCCCAAAACCAAAGATATCCTGTGTGTCAAAAAATATCAACATTTTATGACGTGTGTTTATGGATTTTACTCATTACGCCAACTAGTGGTCAGTACTGGAACTTTAACACACTTTTAACACTTAAATCACAGCAGTAGGGTCATTTCTCATTTTGTTCCATCGATTCTCCAACTTTTTAACGATAGTTATTTCTATAACTGTGTCACAAATAAAAGCATCCCCTAATATATTGCTTATTCAAGTCACCAGCCAGTAATCAGGAACATCATTCCTCAATAATTGCTAATATTTACAATGATTAGCCAAATAAGCTAATGCAAGCTCACAACTGCAATCTGAGGCTAAAGTACATTTACTCAAGTACTATACCTTAGTACTCTGAACTTGTATTTTATTTGAGTATTTATATTTCACACCTCTGCTGCACTGTGTGTACTTTTTTAAATAAAAACAAATGATATGCTAATATGATGTGATGCAGCACTGTACTACTAATATACTCAGTATTTGAAAAGTATCTAACTGTGGAGTATTTTAAGACCACAGTATTTATACTTTAACTTAAGTCAACTTTAGGGGGGAGGTTTTTAATTATTTCCCTCGACTCAAACCTGCAGCCACGCTTTCACACAATCCACTTAATCCATTCTCTCCCACACATTCTATAATCCTGTGTTTCCACGCACACAAGCTTTCAGAGGATCCAATCTGAGAACAAGGCTTTCGATTCAATCTGGAAAGCGTGAAAGCATTGCATTTTCATCACTGAAAAATACTGCGAGTACTGCAGAGGCTTGAATGCAGATCATAACGTTCCTCACTCAGTGGAAAAGGCGCTGAAGCAGAAACGGTTGATGTTTTATAGGTTTCTGTAAATATTCTGAAACATCTTGCTTTGAGTGCACGGTGCAGACGTATGACTTCCACAATCTGCATGATTGATTTGCCTCTCTGATATCCACGCCTGCATCTCGTGCACAGCTTGTGAACATCTTCAAATGAGCCATGCTGACCATTGTGTATTAATATATTCAAATTAGCATATGGCATCATTGAAATATTAATGTGTGCACAGTTGTGTGTCAGGCGCTGAGGTGTAAGATTAGCAGAGTGCTCGCAGCATGTGGAGATAGAGTGAATAGCCCCGTGTGCTTCTGCAGGAATGGATCAGGACTTAAAGAGCATCTAAAGGACAACGAGCAGACACCTTACACCATAGTTACTGACCAATTCAGACTGCCTGTCATTACACACACACAACCTTCAGTTTATTAAGAAGTAATCATGCAATATAGTGCAATTCTTTTTACACAATTGAACCCCTTTCTACCAAGATCATGTTTACATGCACACCGATTACACGTGCACATTAAACAGACTTAAAAGGACTACGAACAGGAACCAGAATGTTGCCGATACCTAAACGGCTTGCTCTCGTTTCACAGAATCTGCACGGAGACACAGATATCTGTTTATAGAGATCCACCCTGCCAGTCATGACGTGACGCTCAGTGGAGGCGTTGCTCACCTGAGACCCTGAACACAACACTGGTTGAAAGCCCTGCACACACACGGCTGTGCTGCACAGAGAGTCTGTAGTTCGCCTTGAGGCCATGTGAGGAAGAGCCAAAGAAATTCATCTCAACAAGACATGTTGAGATGAATGCTTAAATTGACACGAGAGATTCCCCTGACGTTCACGTGCATGCTCAAATGCAGCAGGAGAGCACACACCCCTTGAAAGTATCATATTATTGCATGCATGGTACTGGACAGTTCCTATAATATACATACATATATACAGTGGGGCAAACAAGTATTTAGTCAGCAACCAATTGTGCAAGTTCTCCCACTTAAAAAGACTTTTCCCTCAAAATTGTGACTTTTTCTCAAAACTAGGGAACTAGGGAACTAGGGAACTAGGGAACTAGGGAACTAGGCTCCGATCACCAATTTCGGGGCCGATCGCCGGAATCAGTATCCTAAATGGAAGTCTCTCTCTCTCTCTCTCTCTCTCTCTCTCTCTCTCTCTCTCTCTCTCTCTCTCTCTCTCTCTCTCTCTCCTCTCTCTCTCTCTCTCTCTCTCTCTCTCTCTCCTCTCTCTCTCTCTCTCTCTCTCTCTCTCTCTCTCTCTCTCTCTCCTCTCTCTCTCTCTCTCTCTCTCTCTCTCTCTCTCTCTCTCTCTCTCTCTCTCTCTCTCTCTCTCTCTCTCTCTCTCTCTCTCTCTCTCTCTCTCTCTCTCTCTCTCTCTCTCCTCTCTCTCTCTCTCTCTCTCTCTCTCTCTCTCGTGTGAAAGAATACAAAATGGTGAAAAATTACTTCTTCACAGAACTCTGACCGTGTCATGTTCACAGCTACAGTTGGGATACCGTTGTTTTCATGTTGGAGGAGGACACTCAGGATTTTCCCAGCAATCTGCAAAACCAACAACACGAAGTGATTGGAGCAGACGAGGAGCTTCTTATAAACTAGTATTATCTCTGAAAGTCTCTGCGTTTCCTCCTCTGGTTCCTCCCATCGCCCAGCGGCTCATTAAGAGCATCAGAGCCTCAGCAGAAAGCTATGGGGGTTCGCGTTGGCACTAGTCTACATAGAGGGGGGTAATGGGGAGAGTGGGAGGGTCAGCAGCTACTTGTGATGTCTCCCCTGCTGAGAGGGAGCGTTAAAGAAGATCCCTCTGATGGACGCTGAGGTGAAGCAGAACCGGCAGAGAGAAGCTTCCTGCCAGAACAACTCACTTCAGTCTGAAGAGCGGACATCTTTCAAACTAAACGCTTCCTAAACACTTTGGGAAATATCCGTTCTGGACAGATCATTGGAAACGCTTTGTATTAAAGTTCACAAATGACGATATCAGTCGCCCCTGAATTCCTTTCTGCTGAATCAAGCTACAACATCCAAGATATAAGACAAGCGATCAGCGCCTCCACCTCAGGAAATGTGTAGATGTCAAACTAACTGCAAGCTCCAATCTGATCACCCCAGATGCTCAGGACTGTGTTGGGTTGGACTTGTTCCACCTGTTGCCTAAAGCTGCATGGTGTCTGTTTCTTAAAATGTGCTTTACAAATGAACTCACCTCGAACCCTCAAGTGCAGTCAGCATTTCAAGTTATTAAGAACAGGAAACGCTATTTACGCTCACACTGTTGAAGGAGGTTACAAACCACATGTAGCTTGAATTCATTAAGCCTCGAGGTCGTTACAGTCAACTTCCCCGACTGACTGGACACACATGAACTATGCTTTCAAGGATCCTTTGGGGTCAGAAAAGTACCTGAAAGCAAAGGACGAGACACGGTCATGATGTCTGATAGTTAAGATGATAACAGAGACGTAGGACAAAGAGTTAAAAGTGAATTCATTTCAGATTAAAATAGCTAGTTAAAAGTCCCCTGACATTGAATGCATTAAATCTATGTTAATAACAGCTGCTGCCTTTAGCCGTTTTAAAACCAACACAGATAAAGACCTTATTTTGTAGTTTTATCATCAATCTCAATCTGAAGCCGTGGAAGTCTCTTGCAAAGTGAAGCTTATATATATATATATTGTTTCTGGTCTGATTTTAAGTAAACCATCTTTGAGCATTAGAAAAATCGCTATGAAAATCCAATGTATTATTTGCACATGTTTATTTTTAGCTTTATACGGTACTTTGTTCAGGTGTTATATGTTTGCAAAGGGGAACGTCTGCGAGCCGACCTCCGGCTGCTTTCACCACACAGATCTGTTAGCTTAGCTTAGCGCTAACACAGATGTCATGAGTCGTCTCCCTGCAGAACCTCATCACCTTGTTCACCTCGTCTCTCTGTTCTCACCGCAGCATATGGTTTTCAGAGAGTTTCGGTTATTTCAGAGAGCAGCGATAAAGGTCAGAGCTGCACGGCGTCCGAGAGCCAACTCAGAGCGGAGAAAAGGTTACGATGAGTTCACGTTTTCCACTGACTGTGACAGGCAGCAAATACACCGTCTAACACTTTGCAGTACACCCTGTCCTCTGTAGGAATACTGCAGATATATTCCTCGAACATACAAATGAAGTTTTCTGGAGCCTTCTCTGTTTGTTTGTAAAAATGTTCACCTCCATTACAACTTTACACAGCATTCAGGGATCGATTCCCCCGAGCACGAGTCAAAGTCAAAGCTGTATTTCAAATTTGAAGCGTTCCAGTCCCTTTCTCGTGAACTTCAAACGAACGACTGGAGGCAATTTCTACAGATTTAGAACAAGAGTTCACGTCGACTCGAGCGTAAACCCATTCGTTTTTTATAAGATTATATTATTATTACAGGTCAATGTTATTTTCTCCTCAAATGCATCTTTTTTTCTGGAAAGTATGGAGGCACTTTGCTTCAGATTGGGCGACCTCAAACTAAAACTTTATCCACAGTTTTGCATCGCTTTATATCAGACAAGAGATGCTGAAAACCTCCTGAAACATCAACGCTTAAGGAATCCTAACCTGGAGACTACAACTCCCATGATGCACTGCTGCAGAACCGCCGCACCAAACTGAAAGATGTAATGTCTCAAGGGTAAAATGGTTTGTTTTTTAGAATATTATATTATTATTACAGGTCAATGTTATTTTCACCTCAAATGCATCTTATGCACTGGAAAGTATGGAGGGACTTTTCTTCAGATTTAGCACAAACATGTATTTAGACATCACTAAGAGATCTCGATCCGTTAGCCTTTAGCTCGTAGCCCTTCTGTCCACTAGAAGAACTCATTTTTAACATTAAACTGCTTTTACTGCTTTTATTCAGCGAGTCTGTTTAGGAGAGGAGGAACTTGTGAGGATAATTCGGCCTCCAGTAAAAACCTGGAGCATTGCGTTATTCGAAAAACAAGCTAAGCTAACGTTAGCGGCAGCCGAACAGTGTGCGGGAGAAACTCAGATTGTAACCTCAAACTGAAACTTTATGCACTGTTTCTGTATCGCTTTATATCAGAGAAGAAGAAGAGGAGGAGACGCTGAAAACCTCCTGAAACGTAAACCTGGAGAAGACTACAACTCCCATGATGCAATGCTGCAGAACCACCGCACCCAACTGAAAGCTTTAAAATAGCATTACATTTAAATTGTAAACTGTACATTTGTAATTCAACATGTATATTTTGTACTTTTTCTAATGTTATTTTATTTCTATTGAGAAATTTACATTTTGGAAGGTGTCTTTCTAGTTTTTTAATATGTATTGTACAACGCCTTGCTTTTTGATGCTGCAACGCAAACATTTCCCAACGTGGGATCAAAAAGTACTTCTTCTCTTAATGTTGTTTTCATTCAGAGACCCTTTTGTTGTTATATAAAGGCACTTATTTTCAGATTGTTAGCTACATAGACTTTTATTTCCTGGACCCCGTGGTCTCCCAGGAACACTTATTGTGGGCATTGTGGGTAATTTCAAGCCACCATCATAATTAAACCCAGGCTGGAAACAGAGCCTGCTGGGCGGATAAATGGAGGTTTCCCTGCAGCCGTGTTAATATCCCACCACTGAGGCGCGAGCGCCGTTATTAACCAATTACACGCTGCGCCTTATTGCTGTTTCAAAGCAGTAATGGAGGACTGTGTGCATTATAAGGAGCTGTTGTAGGTGGAACAAAAGGTGGAGACTTCTGTATAAAAATAATCCACTGAGTTGTCTCTTTTATCCTTGATAAAAGAGACAACTCAGTGGTTTATTTACCACAGATTTTCAATGAAAATCCCACAGTTTCATGTTTTGTTCTCGTTAAAGAGTAAGAAGAAAGGTGAGTACTGTAAGATAGAAACGCTAAGAAGAAAGGTGAGTACTGTGAGATAGAAACGCTAAGTAAGTAGAAAGGTGAGTACTGTGAGATAGAAACGCTAAGTAGAAAGGTGAGTACTGTAAGATAGAAACGCTAAGAAGAAAGGTGAGTACTGGAAGATAGAAACGCTAAGTAGAAAGGTAAGTACTGTAAGATAGAAACGCTAAGTAAGTAGAAAGGTGAGTACTGTAAGATAGAAACGCTAAGTAAGTAGAAAGGTGAGTACTGTAAGATAGAAACGCTAAGTAAGTAGAAAGGTGAGTACTGTAAGATAGAAACGCTAAGTAGGTAGAAAGGTAAGTACTGGAAGATAGAAACGCTAAGTAAGTAGAAAGGTGAGTACTGTAAGATAGAAACGCTAAGTAAGTAGAAAGGTGAGTACTGTAAGATAGAAACGCTAAGTAAGAAGAAAGGTGAGTACTGTGAGATAGAAACGCTAAGTAGAAAGGTGAGTACTGGAAGATAGAAACGCTAAGTAAGTAGAAAGGTGAGTACTGTAAGATAGAAACGCTAAGTAGGTAGAAAGGTAAGTACTGGAAGATAGAAACGCTAAGTAAGTAGAAAGGTGAGCACTGTAAGATAGAAACGCTAAGTAGGTAGAAAGGTAAGTACTGTAAGATAGAAACGCTAAGTAAGTAGAAAGGTGAGTACTGTAAGATAGAAACGCTAAGTAAGTAGAAAGGTAAGTACTGGAAGATAGAAACGCTAAGTAAGTAGAAAGGTGAGCACTGTAAGATAGAAACGCTAAGTAGGTAGAAAGGTGAGTACTGGAAGATAGAAACGCTAAGTAAGTAGAAAGGTAAGTACTGTGAGATAGAAACGCTAAGTAGAAAGGTGAGTACTGTAAGATAGAAACGCTAAGTAAGTAGAAAGGTGAGTACTGGAAGATAGAAACGCTAAGTAAGTAGAAAGGTGAGTACTGTAAGATAGAAACGCTAAGTAAGTAGAAAGGTGAGTACTGGAAGATAGAAACGCTAAGTAAGTAGAAAGGTGAGTACTGGAAGATAGAAACGCTAAGTAAGTAGAAAGGTAAGTACTGGAAGATAGAAACGCTAAGTAGAAAGGTGAGTACTGTAAGATAGAAACGCTAAGAAGAAAGGTGAGTACTGGAAGATAGAAACGCTAAGTAGAAAGGTAAGTACTGTAAGATAGAAACGCTAAGTAAGTAGAAAGGTGAGTACTGTAAGATAGAAACGCTAAGTAAGTAGAAAGGTGAGTACTGTAAGATAGAAACGCTAAGTAAGTAGAAAGGTGAGTACTGTAAGATAGAAACGCTAAGTAGGTAGAAAGGTAAGTACTGGAAGATAGAAACGCTAAGTAAGTAGAAAGGTGAGTACTGTAAGATAGAAACGCTAAGTAAGTAGAAAGGTGAGTACTGTAAGATAGAAACGCTAAGTAAGAAGAAAGGTGAGTACTGTGAGATAGAAACGCTAAGTAGAAAGGTGAGTACTGGAAGATAGAAACGCTAAGTAAGTAGAAAGGTGAGTACTGTAAGATAGAAACGCTAAGTAGGTAGAAAGGTAAGTACTGGAAGATAGAAACGCTAAGTAAGTAGAAAGGTGAGCACTGTAAGATAGAAACGCTAAGTAGGTAGAAAGGTAAGTACTGTAAGATAGAAACGCTAAGTAAGTAGAAAGGTGAGTACTGTAAGATAGAAACGCTAAGTAAGTAGAAAGGTAAGTACTGGAAGATAGAAACGCTAAGTAAGTAGAAAGGTGAGCACTGTAAGATAGAAACGCTAAGTAGGTAGAAAGGTGAGTACTGGAAGATAGAAACGCTAAGTAAGTAGAAAGGTAAGTACTGTGAGATAGAAACGCTAAGTAGAAAGGTGAGTACTGTAAGATAGAAACGCTAAGTAAGTAGAAAGGTGAGTACTGGAAGATAGAAACGCTAAGTAAGTAGAAAGGTGAGTACTGTAAGATAGAAACGCTAAGTAAGTAGAAAGGTGAGTACTGGAAGATAGAAACGCTAAGTAAGTAGAAAGGTGAGTACTGGAAGATAGAAACGCTAAGTAAGTAGAAAGGTAAGTACTGGAAGATAGAAACGCTAAGTAGAAAGGTAAGTACTGTGAGATAGAAACGCTAAGTAGAAAGGTGAGTACTGTGAGATAGAAACGCTAAGTAGAAAGGTGAGTACTGTGAGATAGAAACGCTAAGTAAGTAGAAAGGTGAGTACTGTAAGATAGAAACGCTAAGTAAGTAGAAAGGTGAGTACTGTAAGATAGAAACGCTAAGTAGAAAGGTGAGTACTGTGAGATAGAAACGCTAAGTAAGTAGAAAGGTGAGTACTGTAAGATAGAAACGCTAAGTAGAAAGGTGAGTACTGTAAGATAGAAACGCTAAGTAGAAAGGTGAGTACTGTAAGATAGAAACGCTAAGTAGAAAGGTGAGTACTGTAAGATAGAAACGCTAAGTAAGTAGAAAGGTGAGTACTGTAAGATAGAAACGCTAAGTAAGTAGAAAGGTAAGTACTGTAAGATAGAAACGCTAAGTAAGTAGAAAGGTGAGTACTGTGAGATAGAAACGCTAAGTAGAAAGGTGAGTACTGTAAGATAGAAACGCTAAGTAGAAAGGTGAGTACTGTGAGATAGAAACGCTAAGTAAGTAGAAAGGTGAGTACTGTAAGATAGAAACGCTAAGTAAGTAGAAAGGTGAGTACTGTAAGATAGAAACGCTAAGTAGAAAGGTGAGTACTGTGAGATAGAAACGCTAAGTAAGTAGAAAGGTGAGTACTGTGAGATAGAAACGCTAAGTAGAAAGGTGAGTACTGTAAGATAGAAACGCTAAGTAGAAAGGTGAGTACTGTAAGATAGAAACGCTAAGTAGAAAGGTGAGTACTGTAAGATAGAAACGCTAAGTAGAAAGGTGAGTACTGTAAGATAGAAACGCTAAGTAAGTAGAAAGGTGAGTACTGTAAGATAGAAACGCTAAGTAAGTAGAAAGGTGAGTACTGTAAGATAGAAACGCTAAGTAGGTAGAAAGGTGAGTACTGTAAGATAGAAACGCTAAGTAGAAAGGTGAGTACTGTGAGATAGAAACGCTAAGTAAGTAGAAAGGTGAGTACTGTAAGATAGAAACGCTAAGTAAGTAGAAAGGTGAGTACTGTGAGATAGAAACGCTAAGTAAGTAGAAAGGTAAGTACTGGAAGATAGAAACGCTAAGTAGGTAGAAAGGTGAGTACTGTAAGATAGAAACGCTAAGTAAGTAGAAAGGTGAGTACTGGAAGATAGAAACGCTAAGTAAGTAGAAAGGTGAGTACTGGAAGATAGAAACGCTAAGTAAGTAGAAAGGTGAGTACTGTAAGATAGAAACGCTAAGTAAGTAGAAAGGTGAGTACTGTGAGATAGAAACGCTAAGTAGAAAGGTGAGTACTGTAAGATAGAAACGCTAAGTAAGTAGAAAGGTGAGTACTGTGAGATAGAAACGCTAAGTAGAAAGGTGAGTACTGTAAGATAGAAACGCTAAGTAAGTAGAAAGGTGAGTACTGTGAGATAGAAACGCTAAGTAGAAAGGTGAGTACTGTAAGATAGAAACGCTAAGAAGAAAGGTGAGTACTGTGAGATAGAAACGCTAAGTAGAAAGGTGAGTACTGTGAGATAGAAACGCTAAGTAAGTAGAAAGGTGAGTACTGTAAGATAGAAACGCTAAGTAAGTAGAAAGGTGAGTACTGTGAGATAGAAACGCTAAGTAAGTAGAAAGGTGAGTACTGTAAGATAGAAACGCTAAGTAGAAAGGTGAGTACTCTAAGATAGAAACGCTAAGTAGAAAGGTGAGTACTGTAAGATAGAAACGCTAAGTAAGTAGAAAGGTGAGTACTGTAAGATAGAAACGCTAAGTAAGTAGAAAGGTGAGTACTGTAAGATAGAAACGCTAAGTAGGTAGAAAGGTAAGTACTGTAAGATAGAAACGCTAAGTAGAAAGGTGAGTACTGTAAGATAGAAACGCTAAGTAAGTAGAAAGGTGAGTACTGTAAGATAGAAACGCTAAGTAAGTAGAAAGGTGAGTACTGTGAGATAGAAACGCTAAGTAAGTAGAAAGGTAAGTACTGGAAGATAGAAACGCTAAGTAGGTAGAAAGGTGAGTACTGTAAGATAGAAACGCTAAGTAAGTAGAAAGGTGAGTACTGTAAGAAAGAAACGCTAAGTAGAAAGGTGAGTACTGTAAGATAGAAACGCTAAGTAAGTAGAAAGGTGAGTACTGGAAGATAGAAACGCTAAGTAAGTAGAAAGGTGAGTACTGTAAGATAGAAACGCTAAGTAAGTAGAAAGGTGAGTACTGGAAGATAGAAACGCTAAGTAAGTAGAAAGGTGAGTACTGGAAGATAGAAACGCTAAGTAAGTAGAAAGGTGAGTACTGTAAGATAGAAACGCTAAGTAAGTAGAAAGGTGAGTACTGGAAGATAGAAACGCTAAGTAGGTAGAAAGGTAAGTACTGTAAGATAGAAACGCTAAGTAGAAAGGTGAGTACTGTAAGATAGAAACGCTAAGTAAGTAGAAAGGTGAGTACTGTGAGATAGAAACGCTAAGTAGAAAGGTGAGTACTGTGAGATAGAAATGCTAAGTAAGTAGAAAGGTTAGTCCTGTGAGATAGAAACGCTAAGTAAGTAGAAAGGTGAGTACTGTAAGATAGAAACGCTAAGTAAGTAGAAAGGTGAGTACTGTAAGATAGAAACGCTAAGTAGAAAGGTTAGTCCTGTAAGATAGAAACGCTAAGTCAGTAGCATCAACGCATATATCATTTCAGCAACAAGATATATGTGATCCGCTTTATTGAAGGCAGTCCGAAGTGGCAGCGGGTCCTTCCAGATGATTGAGATGTAACTGGTATCTGGGTCATTTGGGTTTCTTAGTTGAGTTTTAAGCAAAGTCTTCGCTTTCAGAAAAACAAACTTTTACCGCAATATTCAGACAAGAAATATGTGTTTGAAGCTCGTGAAGACAAAGACTCCGCCTATGTCGTCCTAAAACAACGATTGACGGACTGACAATAACACGACAGGGTCTAGAGCCGGGGTGCCCACCCCCTTCAGCTCGGGAGCTACTTGTAAAATGACCACGTCCAAATGATCTGCCTACAGGGCGCCCTGCACCATCTGAGCGGCGGATCAGCTGTGGCTTTTGCTTCAGGTGAGGAGGTGAGGAGGTGAGGAGGTGAGGAGGTGAGGAGGTGAGGAGGTGAGGCCCCTCGTCACGGCGTGAACCCGTACCGCACAACACAACTCGGCCTGGCTAACCTGCGCGTCAGTCAAGTGGCAAAGGCCATCGTGAGGAAGGGTGATAGGCTAACTTTAAAACATAAATGTCTTACCAACAGGAGGTGTGTGTGGCGTGTCCTCTGAACATACAAACGGCACACACACAGGTTCCACAATATCATTGGAAAGCTGAGGGACTTTCAAAATGTGTTTTTGATGATGTGACAAAGTAAGGCATTCCTGAGTCTCTTAATGTTTGTGCCGTTATATTTTAAGCGCTTCAGACATCTCACATTCAGAAACACTGAGCGCTTTAATTGGCCGCTCTCGTACCATGAGGAAACATCCGCTCCGCCACATGTGAGGAATGACCCGTCTGAAGCAGACATGCTGCTTTCTGCAGGAGGGAGGAAAGCATTGTAATGGCGTTATAGATCTGTCCGACAGTCTCTCGCTGCGAGGGGCGATGTGTCGGATGATCCCAACGTGGCTCTGCAGAGACCTGCGTGGTCTCAGGTCTCGTCCTGCCGGCCAGGTGGACGTTTCCACAGAGAGGCAATCACTCCCCGACTGCCGGTGTGATGCTCTCACATTAAATATTAACGCCAGCGGTTGTGTGGCGATGGACTCAGCCAAGAAATACAGACTGCATCTATTTCAGACTCGTGTCGTACGGAGGCCAACAACTACACTACACACTACATACACCTGAACCTCAGCAGGAGAGGACTCTTTAAAGTGGAGACACTACATACTGATATACACCTGAACATCAGCAGGAGAGGACTCTTTAAAGTAGAGACACTACATACTGATATACACCTGAACATCAGCAGGAGAGGACTCTTTAAAGTAGAGACACTACATACTGATATACACCTGGACATCAGCCGGAGAGGACTCTTTAAAGTAGAGACACTACATACTGATATACACCTGAACATCAGCAGGAGAGGACTCTTTAAAGTAGAGACACTACATACTGATATACACCTGAACATCAGCAGGAGAGGACTCTTTAAAGTAGAGACAACTTTAAGGAAAATTCTAGGAAAATTCTCCCAATGAATTCCTCGTCTTCAGGGCTATATAAATATATTTGTAGCAGCAACGCTTTAGGAGACACCGATAGAAACACAGAGCCTCCTCCCGAGTGTTATCTGATCACATCACCAACACACACACACACACACACACACACCAACACACACCAACAATTACCAATTCCACCTGTCATGTTTGCTCTCCATTTGTTTTCTTCAAGTGGCGAAATGACTGCTGTGGAGGCGACCCGTCAGACGCTGGCATTCTGCTCAATGCACTGGCAGTAAATGATGAAGTGGAGAGAATCATTTCCTGTAGCAGCGAGGTGACGAAAGGCCACTCAGAATCAGTGTGTGTGTGTGTGTGTGTCAATGCAGCGTGCAGACTTTATATTGTGTGAAACACCAGGGAATGTCATTAGACTCACACACACACACACACACACACACACACACACACACACACACACACACACACAGGAAGTTATGGCAGTCTGCGGACACAACTGTACGAAACATTGTGCACATGAGGAGGACCATGCAGCTGGAATGAAAGCGATGTGAAGTAAAAAAAAAGCCACAATGATACCTAGCATTAATGCTAACAATGCTAAAGGAAACACCAAATATATATGTTTCTGAGCTTCTAACTTAAGATGCTGGCAGAAAGTTAGCTTTTTTAAAACACGCAGAGACGTGTTTGGGATATGTTAGCATCAGTTATTATCTTAATAACATGTGCCATGTCATTAGAGTGTTCCTGTTACGGTGTGTGAAGCAGGTAGGACCCAAATGCAGATTAAAGTAAACGTAATTCCTTTATTCCAAGGCTATACACACAGACAGAACACTCACCGAGGACAAGCCAAATCACAAGACGAACCGACACTGAACACTGGGAGACAGGGGCTTTTAAACACAGGGTAACTAGACACAGGTGGGAACAATCAGGGGCGGGGCCAACACTGATGAGCACAGGAGACACACAAGGAGTGACGGGTGAACACAATCAGGAAATCAGACACACCAGGGAAACTAACGACACACAGGAAAACACAGGGAAAAAGACCAGACAATATACAAGGAGGAAAATACCCATAACCAGACATACACAACTACAAACGTGACAAAACATGAGAATCCTGACAGTTCCAGCTGTATCCGTCTGCCTGTATTGTGCTGTGGTCATGTGGTGTAACTGTGGTAATGTGGTGTATGTGGTCATGTGGTGTAACTATGGTCATGTGGTGTAACTGTGGTCATGTGGTGTAACTGTGGTCATGTGGTGTAACTGTGGTCATGTGGTGTAACTGTGGTCATATGGTGTAACTGTGGTCATGTGGTGTAACTGTGGTCATGTGGTGTAACTGTGGTCATGTGGTGTAACTGTGGTCATGTGGTGTAACTGTGGTCATGTGGTGTAACTGTGGTCATGTGGTGTAACTGTGGTCATGTGGTGTAACTGTGGTCATGTGGTGTAACTGTGGTCATATGGTGTAACTGTGGTGTAACTGTGGTCATGTAGTGTAACTGTGGTCATGTGGTGTATGTGGTCATGTGGTGTATGTGGTCATGTGGTGTAACTGTGGTCATGTGGTGTAACTGTGGTCATGTGGTGTAACTGTGGTCATGTGGTGTAACTGTGGTCATGTGGTGTAACTGTGGTCATGTGGTGTAACTGTGGTCATGTGGTGTAACTGTGGTCATGTGGTGTAACTGTGGTCATATGGTGTAACTGTGGTCATGTGGTGTAACTGTGGTCATGTGGTGTAACTGTGGTCATGTGGTGTAACTGTGGTCATGTGGTGTAACTGTGGTCATATGGTGTAACTGTGGTCATGTAGTGTAACTGTGGTCATGTGGTGTATGTGGTCATGTGGTGTAACTGTGGTCATGTGGTGTAACTGTGGTCATGTGGTGTAACTGTGGTCATGTGGTGTAACTGTGGTCATGTGGTGTAACTGTGGTCATGTGGTGTAACTGTGGTCATGTGGTGTAACTGTGGTCATGTGGTGTATGTGGTCATGTGGTGTAACTGTGGTCATGTGGTGTAACTGTGGTCATGTGGTGTAACTGTGGTGTAACTGTGGTCATGTGGTGTAACTGTGGTCATGTGGTGTAACTGTGGTCATGTGGTGTATGTGGTCATGTGGTGTAACTGTGGTCATGTGGTGTAACTGTGGTCATGTGGTGTATGTGGTCATATGGTGTAACTGTGGTCATGTGGTGTAACTGTGGTCATGTGGTGTAACTGTGGTCATGTGGTGTAACTGTTGTCATGTGGTGTAACTGTGGTCATGTGGTGTAACTGTGGTCATGTGGTGTAACTGTGGTCATGTGGTGTAACTGTGGTCATGTGGTGTAACTGTGGTCATGTGGTGTAACTGTGGTCATGTGGTGTAACTGTGGTCATGTGGTGTATGTGGTCATGTGGTGTAACTGTGGTCATGTGGTGTAACTGTGGTCATGTGGTGTAACTGTGGTGTAACTGTGGTCATGTGGTGTAACTGTGGTCATGTGGTGTAACTGTGGTCATGTGGTGTAACTGTGGTCATGTGGTGTAACTGTGGTCATGTGGTGTAACTGTGGTCATGTGGTGTATGTGGTCATGTGGTGTAACTGTGGTCATGTGGTGTAACTGTGGTCATGTGGTGTAACTGTGGTGTAACTGTGGTCATGTGGTGTAACTGTGGTCATGTGGTGTAACTGTGGTCATGTGGTGTATGTGGTCATGTGGTGTAACTGTGGTCATGTGGTGTAACTGTGGTCATGTGGTGTAACTGTGGTCATGTGGTGTAACTGTGGTCATGTGGTGTAACTGTGGTCATGTGGTGTAACTGTGGTCATGTGGTGTAACTGTGGTCATGCTGCCCTCGCAGGTCCATGTTGAGAAAACAGATTTGAATCTCAATGAGACTTTTGGTGGAATAAAGGACATGTATATAAATGTTCAGATGTGTGCATGTCTTTGACCTGAAACATGTAATGCCATTAAACTCAAAGAAAGGAAAGCCAAACAGGTCAAAAGGGTTTTGTTTTCATTTTAGCCTCGTCTAAATTGCACGTTGAGTCTCCTCCGTTGCGCTCGTGGAATAAAGATCTAACGGAGGAAGCGGTTGCTTTCCGTCTGACTCTGGAGGCCGGAGTTCTAACTGAGTGTCCGTCTCCGGTTCATTCGTCACACTTCCAGCCGTCAGCGAGCCGAACCCCCGAAGGAACGCTGCCTCAAAATCATCCTCCTTTCACCCACAATGCACCATTACCCAGAACCCACCACTGCACGCCCTGTGGCTCCTCAGGTTCCTGCAGCTTCAAAACGGTGTGTTAAAAAAAGTGGAATCCGTTCGACTCGCTGGATTTCTGTTCTTTGGCTCTCAGATCTCGACTTGTTCTACCGTCCGTCATGTCTCGTGAATACAGACGAGGAAAAGGGTCCGCTTGGAAAGAGCTTTCAGTAATCAGCAGCGAGCAGCAGGAGGAGGGGGAACCTTTTCGTCTTATGTGCAGAACGCTTACGGGAGAAAACCAGTATGGTTTGGATCAAGGTCTGAGCAACTATCATGGACGTCATGGTTTATCCGTGCGACAGATGAACAGCTTGACTTCAGGCCTCGCTGCTGAAGGCTCTCAGACAGAAGGGAGTCGTCGTGACCCGTTTCAGGCGACTGTCTTTGATCGTAGTTTATAATCACCATGTTGGCAAGTTTCGCCCGTCTGGCCGACATCTCAATGTTCTGTGATGGATTATGTTACACACACATGCACTTCCTAACATTTGGACTACCTATGTTGCAAATGTATTATCTCTTCAATTTACATCCGGAAGTTTTTCCTTGTACGATGTGAGGGTCTGAGGACAGAGGGTCTGAGGACAGAGGGTCTGAGGACAGAGGGTCTAAAGACAGAGGGTCTGAGGACAGAGGGTCTAAGGACAGAGGGTCTAAGGACAGAGGGTCTAAGGAAAGAGGGTCTGAGGACAGAGGGTCTAAGGACAGAGGGTCTGAGGACAGAGGGTCTGAGGACAGAGGGTCTGAGGACAGACGGTCTGAGGACAGAGGGTCTGAGGATAGAGGGTCTAAGGACAGAGGGTCTGAGGACAGAGGGTCTAAGGACAGAGGGTCTGACGACAGAGGGTCTGAGGACAGAGGGTCTAAAGACAGAGAGTCTAAGGACAGAGGGTCTGAGGACAGAGGGTCTGAAGACAGAGGGTCTAAGGACAGAGGGTCTGAGGACAGAGGGTCTGAAGACAGAGGGTCTGAGGACAGAGGGTCTAAAGACAGAGGGTCTGAGGACAGAGGGTCTGAGGACAGAGGGTCTGAGGACAGAGGGTCTAAAGACAGAGGGTCTGAGGACAGAGGTTCTGAGGACAGAGGGTCTGAGGACAGAGGGTCTAAGGACAGAGGTTCTGAGGACAGAGGGTCTGAGGACAGAGGGTCTAAGGACAGAGGGTCTGAGGACAGAGGGTCTGAGGACAGAGGGTCTAAGGACAGAGGTTCTGAGGACAGAGGGTCTAAGGACAGAGGGTCTAAGGACAGAGGTTCTGAGGACAGAGGGTCTGAGGACAGAGGGTCTAAGGACAGAGGTTCTGAGGACAGAGGGTCTGAGGACAGAGGGTCTAAGGACAGAGGGTCTGAGGACAGAGGGTCTGAGGACAGAGGGTCTAAGGACAGAGGGTCTGAGGATAGAGGGTCTGAGGACAGAGGTTCTGAGGACAGAGGGTCTGAGGACAGAGGGTCTAAGGACAGAGGGTCTGAGGACAGAGGGTCTGAGGACAGAGCTGAGACCGTCCCCCGTTTTGTCTTTTTCCTGCATTAAGTGCTTTTCTGTCGTAACCGGGTTCAGATTATCGTGCTGCGGTGGAGCTGCAGGACTCTGTCCCTCGGCTGGAAATACACTCTGTTGAACGCTTTAACTCTTTATTAAATAACACCACTTTGGTTTAGACTTGTGGATCTGTTCTTTCTCGACAGAAGGTGATTACGTGTGGAACTTCCACCACAGAATCGTCACGTGAGCACAGCGTCCAGCACAGCGGGTCCCGTTCGCGGGAGGAGACCCAAACAGAGCCATCTGAACTCTAAGGTCGTGACACTTCCAAGCCTTCTGTGTCCCGCAGCCTCCGGTATTCTGTCTGATGTCCTGCTTCAAACACGCTCTGCGTCCTCATTATCCCGCGCTCAGGGTCAGGTGATGAGAGCAGAGCGCTGTCTTCGCCCGAGGACGAGAAGCTGCTTTAATCACTTCTAACATTAGAAACAGAAGTCACGCAGAAATCAACACTCTCCGTCCCGCACGAACTGCTGCAGGAGTTCGTGCGGTTGTGATGTCTCCACGTCTCACTGCACGCGCTCACTAACACCTCGGAGGGCTTATTATTGGACGAGTGCGGCTGTGTCTGCGGCACGATGAGCATCATCTCTGAGTGGTTACACCTCAGTGTCCGTCTGAAGGTCACGCGGGGTATCAGATCGCCCCGCGGGTCCGGAGCCCCTGACTCTGCAATCCAAACACTTTCGGATAAGTGCCGACTGCAACGCATGTGAAGCTGTCGCCGATCTGACGGAGGCTCAGCGGAGCCGCTTCAACATCCACCGTCCGGTTGGGTTGGCTTCAGGAATGACGTCGTCCACGTTCCTCAGCATGGACACACAACAGGTTGCTCGATATCTTGTCAAAAAGTAGAATATGTGTTGCAGTCGACATTGAGTTCCCAGCGTGTCCTTTTCAACTGGTTTCATTCATGCCGTCTATTTTAAAGGTTGTGGTGAGGGTTACTTCACTTAAGAAACGTGTTGCAGTTAAGTGCAATTAGGTGAAGTTAAGTAATCGGCGAAGTGGCAAAACAAATCAACGTTTGGGTTAAAATCATGACAGAAGTGGCGCCATCTAAGTACTGATGACACACAAGTCAATAAGTACATGAAATAACAACCACGGCGATGTTAAAGTACGGAAGTGTGATGACAACAAAGGCAGCGTTTAGTTTAGAGGGTTTCGTCCTCAATTCTACATAAGGTACGTCAAAATGTTTACGTCATAAATTGAGTGAAATTGAGTGGCATGACTTAAGTTAGGCAAGTTTATTTATACAGCACCCTTCAACTGAGAGATCTGTCTCTGGGGACAGGAAGCTGACCAGTCCCTGAAGACCTGAGAGATCTGTCTCTGGGGACAGGAAGCTGACCAGTCCCTGAAGACCTGAGAGATCTGTCTCTGGGGACAGGAAGCTGACCAGTCCCTGAAGACCTGAGAGATCTGTCTCTGGGGACAGGAAGCTGACCAGTCCCTGAAGACCTGAGAGATCTGTCTCTGGGGACAGGAAGCTGACCAGTCCCTGAAGACCTGAGAGATCTGTCTCTGGGGACAGGAAGCTGACCAGTCCCTGAAGACCTGAGAGATCTGTCTCTGGGGACAGGAAGCTGACCAGTCCCTGAAGACCTGAGAGATCTGGATGGTTCATAGTTTAGCAGGAGGTCAGAAATGTATTCTGGGCCTAAAACATTCAGTGCTTTATAAACCAGCAGCAGTATTTAGAAATCTATTCTTTGACACACAGGAAGCCAGTGTGAAGACTTCAGAGCAGGAGTGATGTGATCCACTTTCTTAGTGTCAGTGAGGACTCGAGCAGCGGCGTTCTGAATCAGCTGCAGCTTCCTAATAGATGTTTTAGTGAGACCTGTGAAGACACCTTCGCAGTAGTCCAGTCTACTGAAGATAAAGGCATGGACACGTGTCTCCAGATCCTGCTGTGACATTAGTCTTTTAGTCCTAGATATGTCCTCTCGGTGATAGGAGGCTGATTTAGAAACTTAAAGTACGGAAGTTAAGTGGTCGTTATTTCCACCAACATTATGTCACGTCAGAACTCATAACGTTTCATAAAATACAACATTAATAGACGAAAGAAGCAGAAAACACAGCTTCTGCTTCTGCTTTAGCTGATGATGTGTTTCCTGGGAGGACACTGAGAGGGTCTAGCAGCCAGCGGTTATACGCATGTGACACTTTCCATTGATTGCTCCCAGCCTTCAGACAGCTGAGCAGAAAGCAGTCAGAGCTTCAAACACTTAAAACCCTACATTACAAAGTCAGAATAATACTCTTCTTATTATTTATTCCTCCTCTTCATCAGTACATCACAGGTCTCAGGAATATACAGGGCCTGTCTCTGATTGGCTGGAACACCAAACAGATCATTGCAGCATTACCCATAATCCCCTCTGTTTCAGCCCTGTTTGCAAAGTGCTGATTCTCTGTCTGTTACTTCAGATGAAAACAAGGAGCCCCTCCCCCACGCCCCTCTGAGAGACATCTGGAGACAAAGAACTCAATGGTCGCTTTCACACCAAGTACTTTGCCGTACGTAGTGCCCAGCACTGAGTCCCCCGGGCACTGAGTGCTGATCGCTTTCACACTGGAACAAGTCCCTGAGGGAGGAGTTCAACCTGGAACTAAACACGACCCTTTATTGACTCTAATTAGATATAGATCTAGATATAATAGACTGTGGAGCATCGCTATCCACGTCACATTTAAAGAGCATGGAAGTCTCCGAAAGAACAATCCTTTAATTCATTAAAACATGTTGACATGAAGATTCTTATTAGTTTTATTTTCTGTCTCCTCGCTCTGACAGCCAGAGGTGAGTCTCTGCTGCCGTCAGCTCTCTATGCCACACAGGACGGAAATAGCACTGTGTGTGTGTGTGTGTGTGTGTGTGTGTGTGTGTGTGTGTGTGTGTGCGTGCGTGCGTGCGTGCGTGCGTGCGTGCGTGTGTGTGTGTGTGTGTGTGTGTGTGTGTGTGTGAGCGTATCACAATGTGTTAACCCTAACACACTTACACACATAATTAAAGTATAAAGTACGAATTGAGTGGTACTGAGTTTAGAGATGTTGCATTAAACTAACTTAGCAAAGACTTGAGCAAATACTGTCAGATGTATCTTTTATAAATGCATGTTTAGTTGGTGTTTCAGTGTCTGACATGAAGAGCATTTAGATCGTATGTGTCCGAGGGTTACCTTGAGGTGAGAGCTAAAAGAAAAAGGCATTGAGAGCTAAGGAGAGGCTGATGGAAAGCTGCTTAAGACAATCCTCCGGCACGTTTCCCGCCTAATGAAGACTCAGAGGATAATGACTGATCTGAATCACATCTCCGTCTTTGTTACCGTAGGTTTGTTAGTCAGCGACCAATGGGATTCCTCCCTCCCTTCCTGTGATTTCGGATTATATCATACAATAATCTCTGTGTCAAACAAACGTTTAAGATACTTACAAGTTTAGTTGGATAATCTCCACGATAATCTCCACATATTAACACCACTTCACGTCACCACCGCTAAGCTAAAGGTGGCTAATGTTGGGCTCTAAAGGAACTACAGCACGGTCACATGACTTCACGTCACCACCGCTAAGCTAAAGGAGGCTAAAGTTGGGCTATAAAGGAACTACAGCACGGTCACATGACTTCACGTCACCACCGCTAAGCTAAAGGAGGCTAAAGTTGGGCTATAAAGGAACTACAGCACGGTCACATGACTTCACGTCACCACCGCTAAGCTAAAGGAGGCTAATGTTGGGCTATAGAGGAACTACAGCACGGTCACATGACTTCACGTCACCACCGCTAAGCTAAAGGAGGCTAATGTTGGGCTATAAAGGAACTACAGCACGGTCACATGACTTCACGTCACCACCGCTAAGCTAAAGGAGGCTAATGTTGGGCTCTAAAGGAACTACAGCACGGTCACATGACTTCACGTCACCACCGCTAAGCTAAAGGAGGCTAATGTTGGGCTATAAAGGAACTACAGCACGGTCACATGACTTCACGTCACCACCGCTAAGCTAAAGGAGGCTAATGTTGGGCTATAAAGGAACTACAGCACGGTCACATGACTTCACGTCACCACCGCTAAGCTAAAGGTGGCTAATGTTGGGCCATAAAGGAACTACAGCACGGTCACATGACTTCACGTCACCACCGCTAAGCTAAAGGAGGCTAATGTTGGGCTCTAAAGGAACTACAGCACGGTCACATGACTTCACGTCACCACCGCTAAGCTAAAGGAGGCTAATGTTGGGCTATAAAGGAACTACAGCACGGTCACATGACTTCACGTCACCACCGCTAAGCTAAAGGAGGCTAATGTTGGGCTATAAAGGAACTACAGCACGGTCACATGACTTCACGTCACCACCGCTAAGCTAAAGGAGGCTAATGTTGGGCTATAAAGGAACTACAGCACGGTCACATGACTTCACGTCACCACCGCTAAGCTAAAGGAGGCTAATGTTGGGCTATAAAGGAACTACAGCACGGTCACATGACTTCACGTCACCACCGCTAAGCTAAAGGCGGCTAATGTTGGGCTATAGAGGAACTACAGCACGGTCACATGACTTCACGTCACCACCGCTAAGCTAAAGGAGGCTAATGTTGGGCTATAAAGGAACTACAGCACGGTCACATGACTTCAAGTCACCACCGCTAAGCTAAAGGCGGCTAATGTTGGGCTATAGAGGAACTACAGCAAGGTCACATGACTTCACGTCACCACCGCTAAGCTAAAGGAGGCTAATGTTGGGCTATAAAGGAACTACAGCACGGTCACATGACTTCAAGTCACCACCGCTAAGCTAAAGGCGGCTAATGTTGGGCTATAGAGGAACTACAGCAAGGTCACATGACTTCACGTCACCACCGCTAAGCTAAAGGAGGCTAATGTTGGGCTATAAAGGAACTACAGCACGGTCACATGACTTCAAGTCACCACCGCTAAGCTAAAGGCGGCTAATGTTGGGCTATAGAGGAACTACAGCACGGTCACATGACTTCCGTTTTTTTATTCTCCAGTGCGGTATTTACTGATGTATTTTATGTCGTAGAAGAAAATGTTAAAATCTCTTCAGCTTGTGATAACAACACAGACCTTATTTCAGGATGACAACAAAAACACAGTAAGGAAACCATTGACCTCCAGATGCTAGCCAATAGGAGCGTGATTGTTTCACAGTGATGTCACTATGTTCCAGAAGTCAACAAATAAATCCAATGGAGGCTCTGCTGGGTTCAGGGACCGCCCACCGCTCTGTACACGTGTAATCTGCCCTGTACATCTGTATAGCCATTTATCAGTGAAACCTGAGTGTGTGTGTGTGTGTGTTGTGTGTTGTGTGCTGTGTGTGTGCGTGTGTGTGTGTGTGTGTGTGTGTCAGCTAACGGACCTGCACCCGGATCGAACAAACCCCACTGCCGTGTAATTACCCAGCAGCCCCTGCAGGTGGGACACTGACAGGAGCTCCTCTCCCCCACTGTAGTAATGAGGCACGACACACACACACACGCCCGTCCCTGTGTGTGTGTGTGTGTGTGTGTGTGTGTGTGTGTGTGTGTGTGTGTGTGTGTGTGTGTGTGTGTGTGTGTGTGTGTGCTTGCGTGTATGTGTGTGCTTGTGTGTGCGTGTGTGTGTGCTTGTATGTGTGTGTGTGTGTGTGTGTGTGTGTGTGTGTGTGTGTGTGTGTGTGTGTGTGCTTGCATGTATGTGTGTGTGTGTGCTTGCGTGTATGTGTGTGTGTGTGTGTGTGTGTGTGTGTGTGTGTGTGTGTGTGTGTGTGCGTGCGTGTGTGTCTCCTCCACCTGGTGGGATCTGAACAGCTTCTTCTGCAGCACTTGATGAATCCGGGGACAACAGAAATAACGTCTCGATGGCTCTTCAACGCTCCTGATCCTGAATCTCCGTCTGCTTCCACGGGAATCAGGAAACTGGAGCAAAGAGTTACGAGCTGCTCTCAGAGTTAAAGTTCTCCTATTGTACTATTTGTAGGCATATATTATAGGTCTCAGATATAAAAAACATGTGGTTTGCTCAAGATACCAAAAAGATCCTCTTTACTGAAGAGAGGATTCAGGGTCCGGTTTGGGTACGGAGGAAAAGAGAGAGGTATATTCTGATACTTTGTGATTTTCCATCCTGCTCCATTTCAGGTTTTGTGGTGCATTAACAACATCCTTTGCACAATAACAAGACAACACGCTTCTAGCAAGAACCAGATTCATGCTTCTTGTAAACTATAGAAGTGTGAAAACAAAGTGTGATGGAAATACTGCTTCACCTGATCATCATACATCTCAAATAAAATGGAATCTAGAAAGTGTTAAAGGGCTTTCAAACAGAGGGGTGCAAACGCGCTGCAGCTTCAGAAGCAGATATAAAAACACAAAGGTTCCACACTCAGAAACATCTTCAGCAACATGCAGCGTTTAGAGAACATTCAGCAGCTTGAGGAGACATGCAGCGTCTACTAAAAGCTGCAGAAACCAAACGCTGCAAATACAAAGACAAGAATGTGTCATAAGAAGATTAAATAAGATATATTATACATTATTTAAAAGTGTCGATGAAGTTCAGAGGAAGTAAAATGATTTTTTTGACAAAACTAAAGTGGTCCGAGTACAGATCCCTGTGGGACGCCAAATACTATTTCATATTATTTATCGATCTTTCAAAATTGGGGGGAAACTAACAAGTGACGCACACAGCTAGGACACCAGGGGACACTAAAGAGTGACGCACACAGCTGGAGACCAGGAGACACTAAAGAGTGACGCACACAGCTGGGAGACCAGGGGACACTAAAGAGTGACGCACACAGCTGGAGACCAGGGGACACTAAAGAGTGACGCACACAGCTGGGACACCAGGGGACACTAAAGAGTGACGCACACAGCTGGAGACCAGGGGACACTAAAGAGTGACGCACACAGCTGGGAGACCAGGGGACACTAAAGAGTGACACACACAACTAGAGACCAGGGGACACTAAAGAGTGAAGCACACAGCTGGGAGACCAGGGGACACAAAAGAGTGACGCACACAGCTGGGAGACCAGGGGACACTAAAGAGTTACGCACACAGCTGGGAGACCAGGGGACACTAAAGAGTGACGCACACAGCTGGGAGACCAGGG
Organism: Champsocephalus gunnari; assembly: GCA_036324595.1. Taxonomy (NCBI): domain Eukaryota; kingdom Metazoa; phylum Chordata; class Actinopteri; order Perciformes; family Channichthyidae; genus Champsocephalus; species Champsocephalus gunnari. The sequence continues at coordinate 33,893,083 of CM070440.1, forward strand.
GACACTAAAGAGTGACGCACACAGCTGGAGACCAGGGGACACTAAAGAGTGACGCACACAGCTAGAGACCAGGGGACACTAAAGAGTGAAGCACACAGCTGGGAGACCAGGGGACACAGAAGAGTGACGCACACAGCTGGGAGACCAGGGGACACTAAAGAGTTACGCACACAGCTGGGAGACCAGGGGACACTAAAGAGTGACGCACACAGCTGGGAGACCAGGGGACACTAAAGAGTGACGCACACAGCTGGGACCAGAGCGCTTGATGACGTTCAGGATTATAAAGCTGAAGAAACATTTGTTAATGTAAAAACAGTGTCGTGCAGAATTGATTTAAATGCGTTACTGTATCTTTAAATCACAGATCTTTCCCCTCTGTTGTGTTTCTGAATGAAACACTTGACACTTCATCTGCTGCATCTCACCCCCCGCCCCCCCCTCTGCCCTCTTGAGACCCCTTTCAGCTCGGGGGTCAGAGGTCGCCCTGAGAGAGGGTGTGTGTGTGTGTGTGTGTGTGTGTGTGTGTGTGTGTGTGAGAACAAAGAGCGGGTCATGTGACTCGGAGATGAAGCCTCTTCTTTTCTTTTATGTGAACCACATGGACATGAGCATCTGCACCAGGACAATACTGTGTGTGTGTGTGCGCACGTGGGTGTGTGTGTGTGTGTGTAAATAGCCTCTATTCTTTGAGTCTCTCTGGGTGTTTTCAGAGGCTCCGCCCCCCTCATTACCATCAGTCGCTCTGCAGAGACTTTTGTGTCCTGCTCTGTGCCAGGAAGTGTCACTCACAGCTGACTCTGGGTCAGATTTAGCAGTGCAACAATGAGTGCATCAAAAACATGTTTTATATACAACTGCAATGCCCTTCTTTCTTTGCATTTCAAAGCGAGTCTGTCTTAACCCTCCTTCTGTCCTTGGCTCAAATTCTACCCGTTCCCTCATTTCTTCTGCCGGGATAAAGGGTTTATTTGATGTTAATGACAGAAGAAAGATGCTTGTGTTGTGCGCAGTCTGTGTTAAATGTTTCTCCAGTTTCAGTTTTATTCACGTTCATGTTTTATGTTTAGTTCCAGGGTTTTATTTTGATAGCCTGTCCCAGTTATTGTAATAGTCATAGTCCACGTTCATAGTTAGGTGAGATCAGCTCGTAGATATTAAGTATGTTTCTCGTTATCGATAGGTACGCTTCAGTGGAGATACTGATCCTGTGTTTTTGGAATCGCAGCATTATTGCATCTCGTATCAGAAACTCAAGTAAAGACTCTTTTGTGCTTCAATCCTGCATCCGTGCCGTTGGGTCCACACGTTGTGCGTCCCTGACTGTTTGCTTGTAGCTACGTTTTCCACACAAAAGGTAGGATGGTCCCTCTCATTGGGTTTGGATGTTATTCCAATGTATCGCATCTGTGTTCTTCTGGGGTTGATTCACTCTACATGTTGAACTCAGAAATCAGGTTTGATTTTGTGTTAATGAAGTCTATTGACCATCATTTCAAAAAGAGAAACAGAAACTACTATATACTATAAGCTCTATAAAGAGTCAACCCGTGAGGAAAACGTTGCACTGTTGACAGAAAGACAACACAAGCATTAAAGATAACAACGCCACAGTCTACGAGTCATTAGTGCAGAAGCTGACGAGACAAGTGTACGTCCTCAGTGAAGTCAGACCTCCATTAAAAGCCAATTTGAAGGTTTCTGCTCGAGGTTTAATGAACGCTTTGGGAGGAGAGCAGACCAGCCGACACAAAGACAAACTTCCTTTGGGCCTCTTCGGGCACCTGCACCGCAATGCGTCGTATAAAGGAGTCGAGACCCCATTCAGTCCTGTGAAAGTTGCTCATGTAGTGAATGCAGACACAAATACGTGGCTCTGGGCCAATCTGGAGCAAACACATCCTTATACTTTTCTTATTGTTTATGTTGGCACCAGCAGACGCCAAAGCAAATTCCTCGTATGTGTAAACGTACCTGGCTATAAACCTGATTCTGATTCTGAGGACTTTAGGACGGTTTGAATCCGTACTATCACAAATGGTTTCAAATAAATAACTTGTACTTGGGAAACATGTCCCATCTGTCCGCAGAATATCAGCTGAAATGCATCAGTCAAATATATCCGAAGCTGCTTCTGGGAACCTTGTTCTGTGAGCTGTTTAACCTGTTAAGCCCCGAGCCTGTTGTTCAGGTCTCAGGCTCGAAAAGGACATTCCCGGAACAAAAGACCATATCCTCACTTCTAATCAGTCAGAATCAATATAGATGGTTTTATTTTAAAGTAAGTTCAGATTGAACGTAGTAAAAATGTAAATTATTGTCCAAAAATAAAATAAAATAATAATAATAAATGATATTTATATAGCGCCTTTCAAGGGACCCAAGGTCGCTGTACATGGTGGACAAACAACACAAACAGACAACCAACGGGCAAACCAACAAAATAAATAAAGAAAACATGATTATAGTGAAAACCAACCTTGAATGATGGGATGGTCGACTAAAAGCTTTAGGAATCCAAACTATAACATATAATAAGTACCCTGTATCAAGATTGATGCAAAACAAGTGAAGTTTGACCTTTTTAGAGAGATTTAGAAAGAAAAACCCTCTTCTGGGGTCTTTTGGGTGCATTTTCCATATCTCTGGCCCCCTCGTTCGATTTTGATGATTGACACCTCTTTTTAACCGTCAGAGCCGATGGAATCGAGGGGAAGTTCCTAAAATCCATCTAAACATCACCCATTGGTGAATGAGTGATGCGCAGCCAGAATGCCCGGAACCGGAAGCTGCGATACACTCTGGTAGCTATCATTAGCAGCTAATATGAAATCTCCGTTTTTTACATAAACATTGATTTATGGATTATTAATAATTTTTTCAAAGTGACAGACACATTGGATTAACTATTGGATTAACCTTCAGCAGCCTTTTTCTCATTTTAATGCCATTGAACACGACGTTTGATCAGAATAACAGCTAAGGTAAGACGATCTCCCGTGTTTGCTCCATGAAGCTACGTGTTGTGATGTCTGTGTTTGCTTCCCCTGTCGCAAGTTCTGATCGCTCCGTGATGATACTGGTACCTATAGAATCTGTGGAATCTCAGCTTTAATTATATATTGTATGTGCAGTTACGATAAGTAATAAGGGTATTTTTACCTTGAGTTCTGTGCTAAGTGCGTTAGCATTTTTTCGCTCAGGGCTCATTTAGACGCTTCTTGTGAGACTTGTGCTTTGTTTGGGTAACAATTGTTCATATCCTAAATATTAAGAAGCCCTGAGACACAGTTTCGTGAAAAAACTACCCGCCGGACCAGGATTAGGGTCCTCTCGGGCTTAACGGGTTAAAGTGGATTTCAGAGGATAATCCTGTTTGGTAAAACTTAGGTTTTAGGTTTATGGGTTTAACCATTTTCTCTATTGGTTCCAACACAAATAATATATTCAGTAAAGACAGCGAATATAACAGACCTTTAGACAATACATGTGTGTGTCCTCACAACAACAGATACTGTAGTCATCGTTTGCAGGACGCTTGTCTTTAAAATAGGTTTTCTTAACAAGTTTTTCACTGATCTGAGTCTGAAAACAGCAACTTGAGGAAACATGCGCAGCGTCTACTGAAAGCTGCAAATACAAAACGCAGCAAGAAGCTCAAAACACAACGGAGACCAGGGGACACTAAAGAGTGACGCACACAGCTGGGAGACCAGGGGACACTAAAGAGTGACGCACACAGCTGGGAGACCAGGGGACACTAAAGAGTGACGCACACAGCTGGGAGACCAGGGGACACTAAAGAGTGACGCACACAGCTGGAGACCAGGGGACACTAAAGAGTGACGCACACAGCAGGGAGACCTGGGGACACTAAAGAGTGACTGTAAGTGTTTGTCAGTATATCTGAAATGACTAGGTTAGCTACGTTAGCTAGCTTACACCAGATCTGCAGTAACATCAGAAGGAGTCATGTGACCACATTGTTAAAATAAGACCATCAAACATTTTAGGTGAGTTTCCAACAACAGAGACAGTTGTCTTTTGTGACATGTTTCTTCAAGTTGGTGAATTTTCTCTAAATGCTACATGTGTTTTCAATTTTGAAAGATAGATAAATAATATTAAATGATATGTGGCATCCCACAGGGATCTGTACTCGGACCACTTTAGTTTAAACCAAACGCTGCAAATACAAAACGCTGCAAGAAGCTCAACGAAGACCAGGGGACAGTAACAAGAAGGAGCTGATAATTATCCTTTAACACAAAGTTATATCTCCCAACTGGGTAAGTGTTAAGACCATTAAATTAGTCAAATAAAAACATAAAAAGCCTTCAGTATTAATAATTAATAATTCCTTATATTTATTATAGCGCTTTTCCAGATGCTCAAAGCGCTTTACATATACACATTACACATATTTGTTATACATGCAATGGTCACTGTGGACAATACCCACAGGAGCAAGTTCAGGTGAAGTGTCTTGCCCAAGGACACACCGTATTGAACTCAACCAGTAGGCGATACGTTCCTCCGACCCTCCACTCACTTCTCATCTGTGAGAAGGATCTGTCGGCTCCTGGCCCTGATTCACAATACAGACTGTTTGTATCGAAACAGGAGAGTAATCCCCGACCTTCTGTCCGTCTTAGACACTGAGCGTCCCGTCACAGAGCCAGAACACACACTGATGCTAAACCCTGATACATCACACACTGATGATATATACAGAGATGGGAAGTAGTGGATTACAAATTATTCGTTACTGTACTTAAGTACATGTTTCTGGTATCAGTATTTTACTCCACTGCTTATTTTTCTGACCACTTTTTACTTTGACTTCTTACATGTTGAACCCAAATACCTGTACTTTCTACTTCTCTCATGTTGAACTCAAATATCTGTACTTTCTACTTCTCACATGTTGAACTCAAATACCTGTACTTTCTACTTCTTACATGTTGAACTCAAATACCTGTACTTTCTACTTCTTACATGTTGAACTCAAATACCTGTACTTTCTACTTCTTACACGTTGAACTCTAATACCTGTACTTTCTACTTCTTACATGTTGAACACAAATACCTGTACTTTCTACTTCTTACATGTTGAACTCAAATACCTGTACTTTCTACTTCTTACATGTTGAACTCTAATACCTGTACTTTCTACTTCTTACATGTTGAACTCAAATACCTGTACTTTCTACTTCTTACATGTTGAACTCTAATACCTGTACTTTCTACTTCTTACATGTTGAACACAAATACCTGTACTTTCTACTTCTTACATGTTGAACTCAAATACCTGTACTTTCTACTTCTTACATGTTGAACCCAAATACCCTGTACTTTCTACTTCTTACATGTTGAACCCAAATACCCGTACTTTCTACTTCTTACATGTTGAACCCAAATACCTGTACTTTCTACTTCTCACATGTTGAACTCAAATACCTGTACTTTCTACTTCTCACATGTTGAACTCAAATACCTGTACTTTCTACTTCTTACATGTTGAACTCAAATACCTGTACTTTCTACTTCTTACATGTTGAACTCAAATACCTGTACTTTCTACTTCTTACACGTTGAACTCTAATACCTGTACTTTCTACTTCTTACATGTTGAACACAAATACCTGAACTTTCTACTTCTTACATGTTGAACTCAAATACCTGTACTTTCTACTTCTTACATGTTGAACTCTAATACCTGTACTTTCTACTTCTTACATGTTGAACTCAAATACCTGTACTTTCTACTTCTTACATGTTGAACTCTAATACCTGTACTTTCTACTTCTTACATGTTGAACACAAATACCTGTACTTTCTACTTCTTACATGTTGAACTCAAATACCTGTACTTTATACTTCTCACATGTTGAACCCAAATACCTGTACTTTCTACTTCTTACATGTTGAACTCAAATACCTGTACTTTATACTTCTCACATGTTGAACCCAAATACCTGTACTTTCTACTTCTTACATGTTGAACTCAAATACCTGTACTTTCTACTTCTTACATGTTGAACTCAAATACCTGTACTTTCTACTTCTCTCATGTTGAACCCAAATACCTGTACTTTCTACTTCTTACATGTTGAACTCAAATACCTCTACTTTCTACTTCTCTCATGTTGAACCCAAATACCTGTACTTTCTACTTCTTACATGTTGAACTCAAATACCTGTACTTTCTACTTCTTACATGTTGAACTCAAATACCTGTACTTTCTACTTCTCTCATGTTGAACTCAAATACCTGTACTTTCTACTTCTCTCATGTTGAACCCAAATACCTGTACTTTCTACTTCTTACATGTTGAACTCAAATACCTCTACTTTCTACTTCTCTCATGTTGAACCCAAATACCTGTACTTTCTACTTCTTACATGTTGAACTCAAATACCTGTACTTTCTACTTCTTACATGTTGAACTCAAATACCTGTACTTTCTACTTCTTACATGTTGAACTGAAATACCTGTACTTTCTACTTCTTACATGTTGAACTCAAATACCTGTACTTTCTACTTCTTACATGTTGAACTCAAATACCTGTACTTTCTACTTCTCACATGTTGAACTCAAATACCTGTACTTTCTACTTCTCACATGTTGAACTCAAATACCTGTACTTTCTACTTCTCTCATGTTGAACTCAAATACCTGTACTTTCTACTTCTCTCATTCTCCAAACAGCTGGTTCCTTTAGTCTGAATGTGTGTTGGTGCGTGATCATTATTCTTCAGAGTCACTGCGTGCCTATTGGTTGGAACACGATCCGTGTATCCATCACTTCCTGGTCTTCTCTAAAGAAGAGGGACCAATGGAAACGTTGTCATGCTGCCGTTGGTCACCATGGAAACATTCATTAGCTAACAATGACATTATTGTTCTATTGATATAAAGGGAGGTCAGGTACTCTTTAAAGCAGCTGCTAGTTATTTAAACACGTATATCTGTACTTCTACTTGAGTAAAGGATGTGTGTACGACACACACTGATTCTAACCCTGATAGATATGCAGTAGTGTCGTCGGAGATGTGACACACGGCTCAGCTGCTGCCACTTTATTCTGCATTTTTGGCGAGGTGACGCGTCCGAATGGGTTGAACACTAATGTTTCCATTTGGTTACTGTTTCCTGTGGCTCTTCCGCGCATCAGAGAAACAACCCCCGCTCCACCAGTAGATATATTTAAGACAGCCTAAAGACACCCACCGTCTCTCAGCTCTCGTCTCTCACACATTGTTGTTTTGTCGGAAACATCGGATCCTAAAATGTCTTCTTCTGGTGTGAATTCTCCTAAATTGAAAATGTTTTCAGTTGCAAAATAAGTAGGATGCTCGAAAGTGTGGGTGCCAGATACAATTACCCTTGTATTGCAGAATCCATGTCAAACATCATGTATCTGTCGTCGTGTCAATCATGTATATTTTATTCTAGTGTAATCTTTCAAAAGGATTCTGCTGCGTGAAGTGGAGAACGCTCACTTGATCATCTGACCGTAACACCCGTATGTCATACACGGTAACCCAACCCAAATACTCTACTACACCATTATTACACCGTGTACACTGTGGGTACATTCATATCACACTGTGGGTACATTAATATCACACTGTGGGTACATTAATATCACACTGTGGGTACACCCACTGCACCCTAACAGTGGTGATGCTGCTACCAGACCCATCCACACGTGCACACATGCACACGTGCACACATGCACACGTGCACACATGCACACGTGCACACATGCACACATGCACACACCCTGTCACACCAAACCATTCAAAGGTTAATGTCATGGTTTGCAATTTGGAGATACTTTTTAATCTGTGGGTATATCCGTAGTACAGCGCTGCATCGCCACACGCCATCAGCACATAGTGAGTCTGTGATCAGCAGCCTGAAGGGACCACTCGAACATGTTGGTGTTTGAGTCAAAGCGCCATCAGAGTGCCGACACGCACGCACGCACGCACACACACACACACACACACACACCACACACACACACACACACACACACACGTAGGTTAACTTGGTCTGGCCAATCAGCTCTGGTCTCTAACCTCCTCTCCTTCCTGCACGGCGTCAGACCTCACGTCCAGAAGCCTCAGACGATTGAAGGAACCACGGAGCGCGGTCTGGTGACCCGACGCTGGTTCTGACTCTGAGAGGGGTTACAGCGTGCCCTGCTCCCACTACAGAACCATTACGCCTCGACTCAAAGCACGTGCCCAGATATCAGACGACCGCGCGGATCGACCTTCTGAGGCCGCGGCCGTGCATTTGGAACACAAGCAGGACGCTTAGCGCACAGGAACACGGAGCGCCAGACGATCTGCACTTTGTGTGTCGCTCCGTCGTGGTGACGCTAACTCAGTCGCACGGAGGCTCGTCTGGACGTCTCGAGGTGCTTCTTATGGAAGTTAACGCACTCGTGTCCTCGTTCCTGAGTTCAGGCAAATGTTATATAAAAAAAATGCACAATTTAAATTCTTTCTTTCTTTCGAACAGATTAAAAAATAACAAATGTGAAAAACAGAATACGGTACTTATCCACAGCCATGGTAATATTTATATATTCAACAAAAGAAAGTCTTCATATTAATGATAATATAAATCACAGTGTCGATCAATGACCGTCCTTAAATCATCATGAAGTTATTCCTACTGACATTTACATTTATACATTTACAATCACGTCTCATCTCAATCCCCTCTCTTCATTCTCATAGTTTCCATCAAAGTGTTTCTGAGCATCCTTTAAATTAAGTGCTTTGTTTTCACTCCAAAGCATTCCTCAAATCCAAACTCAAACTGGTCTGTCCCTGCTCTGATGGGCGTTGGTATCACAGACTCAGATGTTTAACGGGTATGACTCCGGACTCCACCCAAACCCAGCATTGATCCCAGCGGGGTCCCAGTGGAACCAGTACATTGATCCAGCAGATTAGACAGGAGAGAAAGAACACATTGATCCGCAGCCCAGCCCCCCGTCTCCTCCCCGCCATGTGCTGCACGGGGAACATGGGAACACCTGCACTGACACCATCCTCCACACACACACACACACACACACACACACACACACACACACACACACACACACACACACACACACACACACACACACACACACACACACACACACACACACCACACACACACACACACACACACACACACACACACACACACACACACACACACCACACACACACACACACACACACACACACACACACACACACACACACACACACACACACACACACACACACACACACACCACACACACACACACACACACACACACACACACACACACACACACACACACACACACACACACACACACACACACACACACACACACACACACACACACACACACACACACACACGTCTGACACGGTGATGAATGAGTGTGTATCAGAGGAGTCCCAGCAGAGAGAGACTGCAGTAAATACGCTTCCTCTGCAAAGATGGCTCCATGCATGCTGTGTGCACGTGTGACCAGAAAGTGAGCAACACAAAGCACACACGCGCACACACACACACACACCCTCTGTGAGCAAGCCCTCCTGCAGGCGAGGACACACACACACGCGCAGGTGTGTGGGACTCCTCCACCCCTCAAAATGTAATTCTTTAATTTGACAGAATGGGTGTAAAAAATATACACTTTGCTCCGAAGTGATAAAACTGGAGTCAAAGTATAAAGTTGCATAAAATGGAAACCCCAAAGTGAAGCCCAAGTACCGAGCAGACACGTGAACCCACTCACACGTCCCATGCCACTCTGTTATTACACATGATGACAGCCTGAGCAGCCGGTCCTATCGGTGGCTCTGGGCTGCAGGTGCCACACTAACACCCTGTTATCGCCCAGTGGAACACACGGACACACACACTGAAGTGCACACACGACACACACACTGAAGTGGGACACACGGACACACACACACTGAAGTGGAACACACGGACACACACACTGAAGAGGGACACACGGACACACACTGAAGTGCAACACACGGACACACACTGAAGAGGGACACACGGACACACACACTGAAGTGCAACACACGGACACACACACACTGAAGTGGGACACACGGACACACACACACTGAAGTGGAACACACGGACACACACACTGAAGAGGGACACACGGACACACACACTGAAGAGGGACACACACACTGAAGTGCAACACACGGACACACACACTGAAGTGGAACACACAGACACACACACTGAAGTGGAACACACGGACACACACACTGAAGTGGGACACACGGACACACACACTGAAGTGCAACACACGGACACACACACTGAAGTCACCTCACTGGCACGTGCGCTCTCCTACCTGTTTGCCAGACGTACGTTGGTTTAGCTCCCGCTGCAGTCTGAGAATCCGCCCCCCAGATGGAGAGGCAGATCAGGGCTATCCTCCACAGAAAGGCCCCCCTCCGGACCCCCAGCAGCCCCATGGTCCCCGAAAGCACACCACTGTAGATCCCAATGAGGAGGAGAAGCAACCCCCGAGGAACAGGGATCCGCACTCAGGAGAGTGTGTGTGTGTGTGTGTGTGTGTGTGTGTGTGTGTGTGTGTGTGTGTGTGTGTGTGTGTGTGTGTGTGTGTGTGTGTGTGTTGTGTGTGTGTGTGTGTGTGTGTTCAGCCCAGGCTTTGTCCACACCATGCAGAGGAGGAGAAGAAGAAGAAGTAATCCCAGGTCCGGCTCTCCTCCTCCGGGTCTCGTTCTCCGGATCCTGAGAGAGATGCGTCCGGAGTACAAAAAAAACTGGAACAATGGATCCTGAACGGTGCTGCTGCTGTGAGAGAGAGTGTGTGTGTGAGTGTGTGTGTGTGAGTGTGTGAGCCGGTGATGCAGCACCTCCTCCCTCCTCTCTCTCTCTCTCTCTCTCTCTCTCTCTCCTCTCTCTCTCTCTCTCTCTCTCTCTCCTCTCTCTCTCTCCCCCTCTCTCCTCTCTCTCTCTCTCCCCCTCTCTCCTCTCTCCTCTCCCTCCTCTCTCTCTCTCTCCTCCTCCTCTCTCTCTCCCTCTCTCTCTCTCTCTCTCACACACACACACACACACACACACACGCACACACACACGCCCTCTCCCCTCCCTCTCTCCGTCTTATCAGAATACTGTGTTTATTACAGGGAGTATCTCCGTGATAAAATACAATTAAAATACACAAAATATAAAAATAAAAAATGTATATGGAATTAATGTAAAACATGTGAAATACAAAACATTAATCGATTAGAATCGATTAAAAGAAGTTAAATGAATGATCTGCAGTAAACAGATCAAATCCTGTATTTATTTAAACATAATTAGTATTGCTAAAAATATGCAATTTATATAAATATAAGAAGTTAAAGTGTGCAATACAAAGATTAAATATAATACATTCAAAATAGTTATATATCTATGTATAGGTCATTTATATAAAATCTAACCAGTAACTTAGGACTGAACACATTAGAGGTGGGGTCGGTCGCTCTGGAGAAACCAGCTCGAGCGCCTCCTCCAACGCGCACGAGCGCGCACGTGACCAATGAGGGCAGAGATCAGTGTGTGCCCCGATGGAAGGCTGACAGGCAGGTAGGCCGTCCAGCTACTTTAGCCGAGGCAGATGATTGGTCGAGCTTTTTACAGCGCCACGGCTTCAAAGCACTTCAGATATTCATTGCTCTCGGACCTTCAGAGCTAAGGGAATATACCAACACGTGTACCTCGAGCCGCTTCCTCAGACTGACCCTCCTCTAACTTGGACTCTTAGTTTCACCCCGGACACACTTGGGGGATGTTCTTTGTTTTTTTTACTCTGGATGATGCAAATAAAGAAGTGTGTGTAGGTGTGTAGCTGTATACAGCTGGTGCTGTGTAGCTGTGTGTCGCTGTGTACAGGTGTGTGTAGCTGTGTACAGATGTGTGTAGCTGTGTGTAGCTGTGTGTAGCTGTGTGTAGCTGTGTACAGCTGTGTGTAGCTGTGTACAGCTGTGTGTAGCTGTGTACAAGTGTGTGTAGCTGTGTGCAGCTGTGTGTAGCTGTGTACAGCTGTGTGTAGCTGTGTGTAGCTGTGTACAGGTGTGTGTAGCTGTGTACAGGTGTGTGTAGCTGTGTACAGCTGTGTGGAGCTGTGTACAGCTGTGTGTAGCTGTGTGTAGCTGTGTACAGCTGTGTGTAGCTGTGTGTAGCTGTGTGTAGCTGTGTACAGCTGTGTGTAGCTGTGTGTCGCTGTGTACAGCTGTGTGTCGCTGTGTGTCGCTGTGTGTCGCTGTGTACAGCTGTGTGTCGCTGTGTGTCGCTGTGTACAGCTGTGTGTCGCTGTGTGTCGCTGTGTGTAGCTGTGTGTAGCTGTGTGTAGCTGTGTACAGCAGAGCTGTGTGGATATGTGTGGGCAGTTGGGTGATGAGCGAAAGGTGCTTTGTGGGAGGTAAATGTTGATGGAAGGGTCTGGAGAGGAGACGGACACACTGAGATCGCCCCGGCCCCTCCGGTCATTTCACAGTCATTAGCTTAATAAAGGAACGTTTCTCCTGCTGCTCCTTGTGGACCCACAACTAATTATCCATGCTGGGCTTCCTCGGTCACAAACCGCCAGCTGCTGTGCGGGACCCCCGTGCCAGAATCTAGAAAACAAACTGAGAACGGCCCAAAAAAAAGGTTATAAAGTCACAAAAATCCTCCATCAAATCCAAGCCTCAACCCATTAGTTCTGTTTCCTCATTCTGGAGTTCCTGTGACCGTGAGGTTCGCTTTCCAATGGAACTACAGACTAGTGGGAACACACCTCAATTAAAAGGATCGTAGATCAAATGCACCTAAATCTGGTGCAATGTTCGCTCTGTTAGCTGTTAGCTCTGTTGGCTGTTAGCTCTGTTGGCTGTTAGCTCTGTTAGCTCCGTTAGCTGTTAGCTCCGTTGGCTGTTAGCTCCGTTAGCTGTTAGCTCCGTTAGCTATTAGCTCCGTTGGCTGTTAGCTCCGTTGGCTGTTAGCTCCGTTGGCTGTTAGCTGTTAGCTCTGTTGGCTGTTAGCTCTGTTGGCTGTTAGCTCTGTTAGCTGTTAGCTCTGTTAGCTGTTCGCTCCGTTAGCTCCGTTAGCTCCGTTAGCTGTTAGCTCCGTTAGCTGTTAGCTCCGTTAGCTGTTTGCTCCGTTAGCTGTTAGCTCCGTTAGCTGTTTGCTCCGTTAGCTGTTAGCTCCGTTCGCTCTGTTCGCTCTGTTAGCTGTTAGCTCTGTTAGCTGCTCTGTTAGCTGCTCTGTTAGCTGTTAGCTCTGTTAGCTCTGTTAGCTGTTAGCTCTGTTAGCTCTGTTAGCTCTGTTAGCTGTTAGCTCTGTTAGCTGTTCGCTTCTTTAACTGTTGGCTGTCAGCTGTTCGCTCTGTTAGCCCTGTTTACTGTTAGCGCCATTAGCAGTTAGCTACGTTAGATATATAATGATGACAAATATAAAATGTATTTTATAAACATTATAAGTAAGAATGTGCCATAAGAAAAATGTGTGAAATGCTTAGCCGTCGGTAAGGGTCATCTTTAGGGTTTGACCCCCTGGGGGAGGGTCCTGGTCACTTGGTCTAAATGGAGTGAGGAAGGACATGGAGAAAGTCAGTTCAGTGAGAGGGAGGAAGGACATGGAGAAAGTCAGTTCAGTGAGAGGGAGGGAGAAGGAGGCTTATCAGCTGTAAGGGGTTTAAATGTGACTCTGATTAGTGGGGATGAGTCTCTGCATCATTTAAGATAACTCACAGATACTGGTTAAATATATTATGAGAAGATGCACAGCTCTGCATGATACTGACAGCAAAGCAGAGTAATGTGTTACAACTACTACAAGTAATGTATTAAAAGGATAGTAGATCAATGCTCCTAAATTAGCCATGTCGGGAAGCAGCATTAGCATAATTATAATGAATGGTATGGAAAGTATGCTACAGTTAAGTTTATTAGAGGTGTAAGATTGTGGGTGCAGTTCATACCAGAATTATAAATTATACAATTATATAAACCAACAGTAGATGAAACAAAGAAATACAAGTAATTGTATTTGAATGCCTTGACTAAGATTGCAGAACGAGAAGTATTACAACTGTTAACACAGACATGTAAACACTGCAGACGAGACACCCCAGGTGAATAGGGTAATTTTTTGTAACTTAAAGGTATCAGCTAGAAATGTCTCATGTTAATTACTTACAATAAGGCAATTGTTTTTTCTATTAGAAGTTTTCTGAAATAGCATGTTTAAATATGCAAATTATCCATTATCTCATTAAATATGCACATATTTTAACACATTTCAGGAATCGAAATCTGAACTTTGGATAAAGCCAGGTTCAAAATTCTTGTTTCATTTTGTAGTCATATTAGCATCTAAGGCTTTTACAGAAGGGATTTTGGATATCTCTTTGTATCACTCCATAAATCAGAACATACTGTCACCAGCCCTAAAATATCCATTTCCGCCATGTTTTTAGGTGTACAATGTTGTATAATTCAGGCTATGAATGATATATGAACAAACCCTTCTGTAAAAGCCTTCATAATATTGATAGGAATATAACTGGAAGGTTTGGTGTCTCTACGTGCTACTGGAGTTGACATTTCTCACTCAGAGTAGGAGAAAAAACTCATTTTGAGAAAAGGACCTTTAAAGATTGCAGTGAGGCGCTAGCTGAACCCTCCTGTTCTCTGGACGACAGCTCGCGCCTCGACGCACTCCGTGAAGGCATTTCATGTTCGGGGTCATCTGTTTTTTGTATAACCTTGCTTCGTGCAAGTGACAATTGTTGTCGTCTTCTCTGTGAACGTTTTTTTCGCCGTTCTTTTGCCATTTTGAGATTTCAATATCTAGCGGAAAGCTAACCAGGAAGTGTTTTAGCACACCACGTGACGCATCTCAACGAATCACGTTGTCAGAAGTTGACACCAGCCAATGAGATTTCGTTTCTTGGTTTAAGACCCCTTTGTGCTTTCACGATTGGTTGCTGATACAAAGGAAATGACCATATTTGGATCCGATGAGATCGTGCAGGAGAGACGGAGCTTTCCAGCGACACCTCTGTTGCCATGGTGCACACAGCGGTCGCGGTACTTTATGCTACGTTAGAATGCTAACCTTTTGGTGAATTTAGGAGAAATCTACAGACGCAAACAGACAAACTAAAGTCAAATAAACAGTTAAATGTGTATTTTGTACGTTTTCCTTCCGAAAGCCTGAAAGAAAACATGTTATAGAATCAAAATAGCACAACATCTCTGTAGCTCTTTTCACGACACAGACACAGGTCGGTTCTTTAAAACGGGCGTTTATTTCTTGGGAGTTTTCATCCTGTAGCCTTCCCTCTTCCGTTACGCCGTGAGAACTACAACACCGAAATGACACGTATACATCGCCAAACATATTAGCATATTGTGCGACACATATGAATGAAAATAAGAAAATGAAAACATAAAACAAATACCTCGTTGGCCGTTTGTCGTGAAAGGAGATTAATTTAGTTCCTTTTCTGCATAACTTTGTCACAGACAAAAGACGTCAACCCACGTTGAGTTGTACAGTGTAACAGCAAAACACGCAGTACCAGCACATGAACAAATAGTAGTTCCTAGGCACAAGAAACACACACGCATATCGGTTTAAGATGTAAAACAAACTGTATTAAATCATGCCATATTTAACGATTATAAAATAACATGAAATAAAGTATTTATCTAATTGAACTATGACATTAATTGTGTTATTCCTTTTAATTAAGGCAACTTCGTAAAGTCATTTACGATCTCAAAATTGACCAGTACTTGAAAAACGATGTTTTTGCCTGCCGTGTCTCGCCTTAAAACGGTAAGTAAAGGATTTAAAAGTCAAGCTCAAGAGTTCAGAAGTCACACGGTGGTGCAGGAACAGGTGCTGAACATAACTCTAACTGAACACCATGGCATAAGACCAATTTGAAAGTAAAGAAAAACAATGAATTAATGGGAACAAGTTTATTTTTGGGGGACTGTGAACCTTACAATTCGAAATGATGTGAAATTGCACAAAACTGTAGTTCTGTAGTTCCTTTATAGCCCAACATTAGGCGCCTTTAGCTTAGCGGTGGTGACGTGAAGTCATGTGACCGTGCTGTAGTTCCTTTATAGCCCAACATTAGGCGCCTTTAGCTTAGCGGTGGTGACGTGAAGTCATGTGACCGTGCTGTAGTTCCTTTATAGCCCAACATTAGCCTCCTTTAGCTTAGCGGTGGTGACGTGAAGTCATGTGACCGTGCTGTAGTTCCTTTATAGCCCAACATTAGCCTCCTTTAGCTTAGCGGTGGTGACGTGAAGTCATGTGACCGTGCTGTAGTTCCTTTATAGCCCAACATTAGCCACCTTTAGCTTAGCGGTGGTCACGTGAAGTCATGTGACCGTGCTGTAGTTCCTTTATAGCCCAACATTAGCCGCCTTTAGCTTAGCGGTGGTGACGTGAAGTCATGTGACCGTGCTGTAGTTCCTTTATAGCCCAACATTAGCCACCTTTAGCTTAGCGGTGGTGACGTGAAGTCATGTGACCGTGCTGTAGTTCCTTTATAGCCCAACATTAGCCTCCTTTAGCTTAGCGGTGGTGACGTGAAGTCATGTGACCGTGCTGTAGTTCTTTTATAGCCCAACATTAGCCGCCTTTAGCTTAGCGGTGGTGACGTGAAGTCATGTGACCGTGCTGTAGTTCCTTTATAGCCCAACATTAGCCACCTTTAGCTTAGCGGTGGTCACGTGAAGTCATGTGACCGTGCTGTAGTTCTTTTATAGCCCAACATTAGCCACCTTTAGCTTAGCGGTGGTGACGTGAAGTCATGTGACCGTGCTGTAGTTCCTTTATAGCCCAACATTAGCCACCTTTAGCTTAGCGGTGGTCACGTGAAGTCATGTGACCGTGCTGTAGTTCTTTTATAGCCCAACATTAGCCGCCTTTAGCTTAGCGGTGGTGACGTGAAGTCATGTGACCGTGCCGTAGTTCCTTTATAGCCCAACATTAGCCTCCTTTAGCTTAGCGGTGGTGACGTGAAGTCATGTGACCGTGCTGTAGTTCCTTTATAGCCCAACATTAGCCACCTTTAGCTTAGCGGTGGTGACGTGAAGTCATGTGACCGTGCTGTAGTTCTTTTATAGCCCAACATTAGCCTCCTTTAGCTTAGCGGTGGTGACGTGAAGTCATGTGACCATGCTGTAGTTCCTTTATAGCCCAACATTAGCCGCCTTTAGCTTAGCGGTGGTGACGTGAAGTCATGTGACCATGCTGTAGTTCCTTTATAGCCCAACATTAGCCGCCTTTAGCTTAGCGGTGGTGACGTGAAGTCATGTGACCGTGCTGTAGTTCCTTTATAGCCCAACATTAGCCGCCTTTAGCTTAGCGGTGGGGACGTGAAGTCATGTGACCGTGCTTTAGTTCCTTTATAGCCCAACATTAGCCGCCTTTAGCTTAGCGGTGGTGACGTGAAGTCATGTGACCGTGCTGTAGTTCCTTTATAGCCCAACATTAGCCTCCTTTAGCTTAGCGGTGGTGACGTGAAGTCATGTGACCGTGCTGTAGCTCCTTTATAGCCCAACATTAGCCGCCTTTAGCTTAGCGGTGGTGACGTGAAGTCATGTGACCGTGCTGTAGTTCCTTTATAGCCCAACATTAGCCGCCTTTAGCTTAGCGGTGGTGACGTGAAGTCATGTGACCGTGCTGTAGTTCCTTTATAGCCCAACATTAGCCGCCTTTAGCTTAGCGGTGGTGACGTGAAGTCATGTGACCGTGCTGTAGTTCCTTTATAGCCCAACATTAGCCACCTTTAGCTTAGCGGTGGTCACGTGAAGTCATGTGACCGTGCTGTAGTTCTTTATAGCCCAACATTAGCCGCCTTTAGCTTAGCGGTGGTGACGTGAAGTCATGTGACCGTGCTGTAGTTCCTTTATAGCCCAACATTAGCCGCCTTTAGCTTAGCGGTGGGGACGTGAAGTCATGTGACCGTGCTGTAGTTCCTTTATAGCCCAACATTAGCCGCCTTTAGCTTAGCGGTGGTGACGTGAAGTCATGTGACCGTGCTGTAGTTCCTTTATAGCCCAACATTAGCCTCCTTTAGCTTAGCGGTGGTGACGTGAAGTCATGTGACCGTGCTGTAGTTCCTTTATAGCCCAACATTAGCCGCCTTTAGCTTAGCGGTGGTGACGTGAAGTCATGTGACCGTGCTGTAGTTCCTTTATAGCCCAACATTAGCCACCTTTAGCTTAGCGGTGGTGACGTGAAGTCATGTGACCGTGCTGTAGTTCCTTTATAGCCCAACATTAGCCTCCTTTAGCTTAGCGGTGGTGACGTGAAGTCATGTGGCCGTGCTGTAGTTCCTTTATAGCCCAACATTAGCTATTTACTTCAGAAATCATAAAGTGGAGTTAATATGTGGAGATTCTCCTGCTGAACTAAACGTGTATACGTTTCTGACATCATCCAAAATCACATGGAGTTAGTTGGCGGTGTGTGAGTGAGATATCAAGGAGAAGATCTGGAGCATAGATATATGTGTAGAAATAAGAGAGGGATGGTGCATAATAATGAGGCTGCATAAGTAGAGCAGATCCAGGCAGAATAATGAAGACAGAAACACACTCCTCTGTGATGGCAAGCACACACATGCATATAAATCACAGATAATACAATGTGTTTTCTTCTTGCTTGGTGATAATAACTGAACACATCCCAGCAAGATGTGCAATAAAACCCTGCAGACACTTGGCGCTGACTGAAGCACATTAAAGTCTTTTTACTGTCTCCTTTAGCAGAGCATCACCATAACTCAGAGCTCAGACCATAACACGAGGGGGGGTGTACTTACTTTACCATCTTAATTGTTTCTGTCTTTTCAGTCAAACACAAATAACTAGGGCCGGGACTTTAACGCGTTAATTAAGATTAATTAATTACACAAAAATTAACGCGTTAAAAAAATTAACGCATTTTAATCGCATTTTAATCGCACTTATTTTTGCACAGCGTAACGTTTCTCACTGGATGAGTTTCAGGCGTACCGATTATACTGGAGCACCAACTAACGTTCATGACTTCAGCATGGGACTTCAAACAACAACAAACCACGGTGAACAATAGTCAAACATGAACGAACAAGCTGATGAGACGCTTTGGTCGGCCCCGTGGATGGGACATTTTTGTTTTAACAAACGGACGGATGGAAGCGTCGACAAGAGCACGGTTGTGTGCAAATTATGCAAAACAGAATGTGCATATCACCGCAGCACATCAAGCCTAAAGTATCACCTAAATGCATAGCATGTAGCAGCTAGCGTGGACGTTAGCCCGACTCCGAGTGCAAGGAACACCCTGACCCAACCCACACTCAACCAGATGACTGGTTTCAGGGCCAGGATAAGTGAGTCCACGTCTGAGAGAATAACCAGCTCCCTGGCTCACTGGATTGTCACTGGGCTCGACATTAAGGACTGCCCGATGGCCCGGGGCCGTCTGGTATTTAGCTCGGGCAATGAAGCCTCACCTGCTGGTTGCCCGATCGGGCAATCTATTATGCCAGTATCATGCAGCTCGCGGATCTAGTAATGAGTGACCCGACAGTAAAACTAAACATATCTATAACTCGTTTAGGTAGTTTGAGATGTAATTAAAATAGCTACGTGTGATATTCTAACCTGAAGTGTGTGTTTTGTTCCGCTCACCGCGGCATGTGGTTATGCAGAGCTGCGTGTCGAGTCTCGACTCGTCAGCAGCAGCTGATCTCTCTCTCCCGTCAGATCAGACTTCACTCGCGTTTATGTCCATATCGATCAGATCCAGCTAGTTCTAGCTAATGATAGGACTACCTGCTTATTAAAAGACAACTACACAATAAGTGTCGCTGTGCAACTGGATGAGGCCACACAGTAGAGCGCAGCATTATGCATTTGTTTACATGCCCACCGGAACCCCGAGGCATTACCAACAGATCAACGCACAATCAACCCATCCAGGACATCTCTTTCTCCACATTAAGTGTTAGACATTAGAGTTGACTCTTCTTGTCTGTCACATACTCTCTTGTCTGTCACATAAAGGCGCAACTGAAGCGGTATTGCTCTAAAGGGAAATTATTTTGACCGAAGATATTTAGATTTGCCGGCTAACGGAACTCTGACGTGTGCTTCGCGGATGCGCTCGGCTCCTCTCGGCTGCTGCTCGGGTCTGCTCGGTCAGCTTCCGGATGAGGAGACATTCGTTCGACCAACTTACAGTAGTTAACATTACAAACATTTTTAACAGGGGCCATAATAGTGTAAATAATGTTTGTTTTGGCAGTTACAACTGAATGTAATGTTTTCTACTTTTTTCCATCTGGGAAGGCATTTGCCTTCATCAGATGGAAAGTGTTTTGACCAACAACTTAAGTATTTCTTAAAGCTATGCAGGGCATGCAAGCGAGCAAACACAAACAAGAACAAACAAACAAGTGAAATGAAGAATACACAGGGCCATCTAAGCTTAAAAATGCAATTTTTAAAAATGCGATTAAAAATGCGATTAATTTCGATTAATTCAATACAAAGCCTCTAATTAATTAGATTAATTTTTTTAATCGAGTCCCGGCTCTACAAATAACAAAATGTTCCTGCTGTACTTGAATACACCGCAAGCAAAGTGTCTGTCACTGGTAGGAAAAAGACAAATGTCATCATGATGTTCTATAAATCAGAAATATTTTTATAATCCAGGAGAAAGTTGTTTTTGTGACAGTTGTTTCATTTCTGAATTAATAATAAAAAAATATAAATAAGTATATAACGTATTTTATAATAATAATAATAATTCATGGCATTTTTATAGCGCTTTTCCAAATATTAGATATATTAATATAATACAATTATCTAAAAGGATTGATGAAGTTTAAAATGTATATTTCTTTGAAGATTAGAGGAAGTAAAAGCATTTATAGACAAAACTAAAGTGGTACGAGTACAGATCCCTGTGGGACGCCCAATATTATTTCATGTTATTTATCCATCTTTCAAAATGGACAACCCATGCAGCATTTAGGAAACATTCAGCAACTTGAGGAAACATGCACATCTGTTGTGTGCTGAGCTGTGTGTGTCACTCTTTAGTGTCCCCTGGTCTCCCAGCTGTGTGCGTCACTCTTTAGTGTCCCCTGGTCTCCCAGCTGTGTGCGTCACTCTGTAGTGTCCCCTGGTCTCCCAGCTGTGTGCGTCACTCTTTAGTGTCCCCTGGTCTCCCAGCTGTGTGTCACTCTTTAGTGTCCCCTGGTCTCCCAGCTGTGTGCGTCACTCTTTAGTGTCCCCTGGTCTCCCAGCTGTGTGCGTCACTCTTTAGTGTCCCCTGGTCTCCCAGCTGTGTGCGTCACTCTTTAATGTCCCCTGGTCTCCCAGCTATGTGCGTCACTCTTTAGTGTCCCCTGGTCTCCCAGCTGTGTGCGTCACTCTTTAGTGTCCCCTGGTCTCCCAGCTGTGTGCGTCACTCTTTAGTGTCCCCTGGTCTCCCAGCTGTGTGCGTCACTCTTTAGTGTCCCCTGGTCTCCCAGCTGTGTGTCACTCTTTAATGTCCCCTGGTCTCCCAGCTGTGTGCGTCACTCTTTAGTGTCCCCTGGTCTCCCAGCTGTGTGTCACTCTTTAATGTCCCCTGGTCTTCCAGCTGTGTGCGTCACTCTTTAGTGTCCCCTGGTCTCCAGCTGTGTGCGTCACTCTTTAGTGTCCCCTGGTCTCCCAGCTGTGTGCGTCACTCTTTAGTGTCCCCTGGTCTCCCAGCTGTGTGCGTCACTCTTTAGTGTCCCCTGGTCTCCCAGCATTGTGCGTCACTCTTTAGTGTCCCCTGGTCTCCCAGCATTGTGCGTCACTCTTTAGTGTCCCCTGGTCTCCCAGCTGTGTGCGTCTCTCTTTAGTGTCCCCTGGTCTCCCAGCTGTGTGTGTCACTCTTTAGTGTCCCCTGGTCTCCCAGCTGTGTGCGTCACTCTTTAGTGTCCCCTGGTCTCCCAGCTGTGTGCGTCACTCTTTAGTGTCCCCTGGTCTCCCAGCTGTGCGTCACTCTTTAGTGTCCCCTGGTCTCCCAGCTGTGTGCGTCACTCTTTAGTGTCCCCTGGTCTCCCAGCTGTGTGTCACTCTTTAATGTCCCCTGGTCTCCCAGTTGTGTGCGTCACTCTTTAGTGTCCCCTGGTCTCCAGCTGTGTGCGTCACTCTTTAGTGTCCCCTGTTCTCCCAGCTGTGTGCGTCACTCTTTAGTGTCCCCTGGTCTCCCAGCTTTGTGCGTCACTCTTTAGTGTCCCCTGGTCTCCCAGCATTGTGCGTCACTCTTTAGTGTCCCCTGGTCTCCCAGCTGTGTGCGTCTCTCTTTAGTGTCCCCTGGTCTCCCAGCTGTGTGTCACTCTTTAATGTCCCCATGTCTCCCAGTTGTGTGCATCACTCTTTAGTGTCCCCTGGTCTCCAGCTGTGTGCGTCACTCTTTAGTGTCCCCTGGTCTCCAGCTGTGTGCGTCACTCTTTAGTGTCCCCTGTTCTCCCAGCTGTGTGCGTCACTCTTTAGTGTCCCCTGGTCTCCCAGCTGTGTGCGTCACTCTTTAGTGTCCCTCTGGTCTCCCAGCATTGTGCGTCACTCTTTAGTGTCCCCTGGTCTCCGAGCTGTGTGCGTCTCTCTTTAGTGTCCCCTGGTCTCCCAGCTGTGTGTCACTCTTTAATGTCCCCTGGTCTCCCAGCTATGTGCGTCACTCTTTAGTGTCCCCTGGTCTCCCAGCTGTGTGCGTCACTCTTTAGTGTCCCCTGGTCTCCCAGCATTGTGCGTCACTCTTTAGTGTCCCCTGGTCTCCCAGCTGTGTGCGTCACTCTTTAGTGTCCCCTGGTCTCCCAGCTGTGTGCGTCACTCTTTAGTGTCCCCTGTTCTCCCAGCTGTGTGCGTCACTCTTTAGTGTCCCCTGGTCTCCCAGCATTGTGCGTCACTCTTTAGTGTCCCCTGGTCTCCCAGCTGTGTGCGTCACTCTTTAGTGTCCCCTGGTCTCCCAGCTGTGTGCGTCACTCTTTAGTGTCCCCTGGTCTCCCAGCTGTGTGCGTCACTCTTTAGTGTCCCCAGGTCTCCCAGCTGTGTGCGTCACTCTTTAGTGTCCCCTGGTCTCCCAGCTGTGTGCGTCACTCTTTAGTGTCCCCTGGTCTCCCAGCTGTGTGCGTCACTCTTTAGTGTCCCCTGGTCTCCCAGCTGTGTGCGTCACTCTTTAGTGTCCCCAGGTCTCCCAGCTGTGTGCGTCACTCTTTAATGTCCCCTGGTCTCCCAGCTGTGTGCGTCACTCTTTAGTGTCCCCTGGTCTCCCAGCTGTGTGCGTCACTCTTTAGTGTCCCCTGGTCTCCCAGCTGTGTGCGTCACTCTTTAGTGTCCCCTGCTCTCCCAGCTGTGTGCGTCACTCTTTAGTGTCCCCTTGTCTCCCAGCTGTGTGCGTCACTCTTTAGTGTCCCCTGGTCTCCCAGCTGTGTGTGTCACTCTTTAGTGTCCCCTGGTCTCCCAGCTGTGTGCGTCACTCTTTAGTGTCCCCTGGTCTCCCAGCTGTGTGCGTCACTCTTTAGTGTCCCCTGGTCTCCAGCTGTGTGCGTCACTCTTTAGTGTCCCCTGGTCTCCCAGCTGTGTGCGTCACTCTTTAGTGTCCCCTAGTCTCCCAGCTGTGAGCGTCACTCTTTAGTGTCCCCTAGTCTCCCAGCTGTGTGCGTCACTCTTTAGTGTCCCCTGCTCTCCCAGCTGTGTGCGTCACTCTTTAGTGTCCCCTTGTCTCCCAGCTGTGTGCGTCACTCTTTAGTGTCCCCTGGTCTCCCAGCTGTGTGCGTCACTCTTTAGTGTCCCCTGGTCTCCCAGCTGTGTGCGTCACTCTTTAGTGTCCCCTGGTCTCCCAGCTGTGTGCGTCACTCTTTAGTGTCCCCTGGTCTCCCAGCTGTGTGCGTCACTCTTTAGTGTCCCCTGGTCTCCCAGCTGTGTGCGTCACTCTTTAGTGTCCCCTAGTCTCCCAGCTGTGAGCGTCACTCTTTAGTGTCCCCTAGTCTCCCAGCTGTGAGCGTCACTCTTTAGTGTCCCCTGGTCTCCCAGCATGTCTCTTCAAGCTGCTGAATGTTCTCTAAACGCTGCATGTGTTGTCAAGCTGCTGGAGATGTTTCATCATGTGGAACCTTTGGGGTTTTATATCTGCATCCTTTCTGAAGCTGTCGCGCGTTAGCACTTGTCGACCACTGTACTTTCGACCATCTATCTAGTAGAAGAACAGCTGAGTGGAGCGCTGCCTTGTGAAGCCGAGCACATCCAATTTAAATATGCTAATGTGATCACAGGGAGCTTGATGGAGAAACAAGGTGGCGATGAGGGAGAACAGGCGACACGGTGTAATGTAATTAAATGTTTGCTATTGTTGTCTTGCGGGATCGAGAAATCAATTATCACATCCAGAAATGATGAGAAACACTCGTCTCGTGGCACCACTCCTCGAGATTCTAGGTCAAAGTTCAGGCAGCATTTAGCAACACAGCGCTGCAGTCCGTTTCAGACGAAACAGAAACTGCATTCCTTTAGCAGCGACACAGAAGTAACGGTTTCTTATTTGCATTCCATGTAGTGTTGAGGAAAGAGTTAGAAGCTTTAGAGAGGATGGAATCCGTCATTCAGCCCTTCTTTAAATGAAGATGAAGAAACGCCTCCTCCATGCCGGGCCATGCATCCTTCATGGCCCGGAATTCATTCGTCTTGTTGAGCGTCAGTTGGTTTGACAGAGTGTTGCTGTGTACACATTGTTGTGTAGTTAAATGTGTGTGTCCTCGGCGCAGAGGGAAACCCTCTCTGGAGTCAAGTGGTCAACAAAAGTAATGGTTTCTTATTTGCAGTTCTTCATCTCGCGTCCTTATAGTGCTGCAGATTTACGCATTCTACTGCATACTAGGGATGCCAGCGATTATTCGAATATTCGCTACAGTCTCCATAATCGAATATTATTTTTAAAAATATAAATATATATATGCTAATAATAGTAATAGTATTAATAATTGTAAATGGCCATTGGTCACACCACCAGTTTGTTTTACTGTAAACTTGGAGGAAGCCTGCGTGCAGAGCAGGGGTCGGTCGAATAATCGATTATTATTCGCCAGGGCTGCCGAATAATCGATTTTGATCATGGTCAGTTTCTGGCAACCCTACTGCATACCGTTCAAATAAAAGGTTAACCAACATGTCAGCCCTTCTTTTAAAGATGAACGGAGATGAGTAAACACCTCCTAAATGTCTTGTATGCATGTATCTTGAGTGTCAGACTTTCAGCCTCGTGAACATTGTCGTGTAGTTAAATGTGTGTGTCCTCGGCGGAGAGGGGACTCCCCTCTGAAGTGGTCCGGTGTCCCTCGTTGTGTTTGCGCGTGCTCTCACATGAAATCCTCTTGTTTAGGGCTGACCCTCTGCAGAGGGACGTTTGGGGTTAAAAGCACATCCAAGCCCCTCCCCTCAATCTGCCGAGGGTCTCCGATGTGCCGGAGCGTGAAGCAACGAGTCTGGATCTGCTGCAGGTTGGATCCAACGCTCGGATGAACTCATTTCAGGGATGATGTGTTTTGACTGATGTGGGATTAGCGCTCCGTCTCTTTGTTCCTGGTTTTGGGGAAGGCGTCACGACAGATTAACGGACCCCCGCAACGTTTCCCTCTCACAGATTTACATTTAACACCACGAGGACTGTTGCTCATCTCTTCCCGCTGCACGCTGGGTCTCTGCAGGAACACATGAGATGCTTTACATGAAGCTGTTAGCGTGTTGGCGGATTAGCATCTCGGGGAGAGTCCAGCTCTGATGTCAGGTCCTCCACAGATCCAGACAGGTTTATAAGCTGCTGCGTTTCTGGTTCATATTGACTTGAATCACTTATAAGTCTTATTGGAGTTAACATTACGACCCGTGCTCACTCCCAACTCGGCCTATCGTGACGTTATGTCAGGGCCCCTGGCGTCCCTTCCCGACGCAGGGGGGCCCTTTAGCGTCGAGTTTCAACTCTCAGGGCGCCCCATTGACTTGAGCTCCCTGAACGCTGGTAATCGAGGAGTTGGGATCGCGGCGAAATGCTTTCCGCAGATCCATTCTCAACATCAAGCCACACTTATTGTTTTTACTTCTTTATTTTAATTGAATAAAGTAGGGCTTTAGTTGCCGTCAGTTATGGGGAGAGCAGGCGCTCAGAAAACTGACATCTGGATTGTTCCATCGTTTTTTCTAAACCACACAGTTATCTACTCAACAATGAAACACACTCCTCCTTGTGTTTATTATTTGTTTGATTGAATAATGTCGGACGTTTGGAGTGCGTTTGATAGTGACGCCAAAGGATCCTGACATAACGTCACGATAGGACGATTGGAATGAAGGTGCAATGACACAAACGTGTTCATATTATCAGTCTAATTGGAGTTTTTCCAAACGTCGCCAACAGGAAGTGAAACTCTCGTCAGTGAAAGGATGTTAAGCGTTATTTAAAGAGGCCCTATTCTGGTTTGAGATCAGACGGAACGAAGTCCACTGAAAGCCTGTTTCATTCTTCCTCCTAACAGGATTACCTCCTGGAGGCCAGATGTCCTCCACTCAGTGTTCAGCTCAGATTAGATCAACATGTAAATGGTTTTCTGACCATCAGTTCCACTTCCTGTTGGAGACGCTAACGCAAGACCGACTTCTATAACACGTAAAAACCCTAAATTACAGTCAGAATAAGTTCTTATTATTTTACTGATATTTTAGTCTTAATAATATCTATAATAGACTTCTTCAATTAGAGTTGTGTAAGTCAAACTACAGCAGACTGAGTTCAATGACTTGAGCTTCAATATTTAAAGAAGAAATGCAGAAATTAAACGATATTTGATCCTTTTTAAAGTTATGTATCAATAGTATTTAAATTGCAAATTGTTTTCTTGTCCTTTTTATTATTATTTTACTATTTATAATTTGTTATAACATATTAATCTTTAACATGTTATTCATCTCCTAAATATGTTTATCTTTTTTTAAATGTATTTATAATAATATTCAAATCCAAATTAGTTTTAAGAAAACGTACTTATTTCATTTAACTTGTGTAATTTAGTTTTATTTGATCAATATCTATAAACTGTATCTTGTATTACAGGTTGCTTTATGACTAAAAAGCTTTGAGCTCTAACCTGAAAGCCGTTGCTTCAATAGAGATATGGATTGATTGGTTGATTGGTTAATTGGTTAATTGACGGGTGTTGGTGGTCCCTCCTCTAATCTCTGAACCAGCCTGTGAGCTTAATTGATCTGTTCCTTCTTTCAGAAACCAGTGCCGAGCGACGTTAGAGAAGAATTCATGACATTTAAATCATCATTATATTTAAAAAGTGCTGCAGGGACGTCAGAGCGTCCACCTTTAGGAGGATTCAGCTCTCATTAAAACCGGGTCAAAGAGTGACATCAATGAATCAATCAATAGGTCATTGTCGATCACCCAGCACGAGCCCCTTTGGCCTCAGACCGGAGAGGAGACCGAACCCTTCCTGTTGTTTCAGCACACGCCCGGCCTTCTCACCAGCAGCTGCTGCTCTGACAGATGCTGTTTTCACAAACATGTACTTTTAGGTATTTAACATTTTAAATACCTAAAAGTACTGTGTTCGTCGTCCATAACATACGCCTGCCCATTCCATAACCCCACCTCACCATGGGCCACTCGATTCACAACATTACCCTAACCCTACCCCTACCCCTAACCCTAACCCTACCCCTACCCCTCACACCAGATACTGACTGGTTTTCGGACCCCCCCAATAAAGCAAAACTGCACGTTTCAGAGTGGCCTTCTATGGTGGCCAGCCTAAGGCACACCTGTGCAATAACCATGCTGTCTAATCAGCATCTTGATATGCCACACCTGTGAGGTGGGATGGATTCTCTCGGCAAAGGAGAAGTGCTCACTTTCACACATTGTTTCAGATTTGTGAACAATATTTGAGAGAAATGGTTATTTTGTGTTTATAGAAAATGTTTTAGATCTTTGAGTTCATCTCATGAAGAATGGGAGCAAAAACAAAAGTGTTGCGTTTATATTTGTGTTCAGTGTAGATATATTTATATATATATATATATATATATATATATATAAATATACAGCCGTGACCGAGGGAGGGGCTGCTGTCCAGTCAGAGTACTGAACATGTGTGTGAGCATCTGACACACTGCTGTAGCACAGTAGTGATACAGTAGTAATATAGAACAGTATACAGTAGTAGTGTACAGTATAGTTACAGTATAGTGTAGTATTTGTACTCAGCAGCGTGTATTATTGGGGGTTTGAGACCCTCTGACAGTTAAGGAGCTCGTTGATAATCCCATTTGAGGGGAACCGATCCATTACGAGAGGAGGAGGAGGAACCACGTGTTCTTGTTTTTCTGTCCACCCCCTCTTCACCATGCGTCCCCCCCCCCTCTCTCTCCCCCCAGACCCCAGGATCTTCATGTCTCAGTCAATCAGAGAGCAGCCTGGAGACTTTCCTTCCCAGAGACAGAACCCCCTCTGCTGCAGATCGACCAATCACAGCCTCCGCTCACTTCCACCCCGCAGATCACAAAGTGCACGAGGTGCTCTCAGAAGCATCTGAACTGTGTATTCACCTCTGGAGTCCAACTAGAAAATGCATTTCCTGCAGAAAATGCGTGCGAATGCTGTAAACTGTGAACATTTATGGCTGAATTTAGCTGAAAATGCAGAAAAAGCTGAATGTGTTATTAGCTGAATGGTAGCTGCTTTTAGCAAAACAAAATGCAGAAAAGGCTTAATATTTAAAAGAAAAGGTTTAAAAAAAGGTATAAACAACAACATGTATAGCCTTGATGTCCTGAAATAGCTGAATAATGTAATAGTGGAATGGTTTCTGCAGCTGAAAATAGGCTGAAGGAGTTGAATATCAGATGTAAGTAGTAGTGAATGAATTTGTATTAAGATGAGAAAAGAAAGTAAAAAGGCTTGGGAAAGCAGAAGAATATTTGAACTGCAAACTTTTGAACTAACTTAATGGTGAATGATCTGTCGCCATGGCAACGGCATTTGATGACATCCCATAATACTCTTAGATGTGTTGATGGCTGCATTGTTACCAAACCTGTGAAGTTTTGGGCCATTTCGAGTATTTTCACTGAAGTTATGAGAAAACCGTGTTTCATGGTGAGCATTGTGTTGCCATGGCAACGGCATTTGAAGAAATCTCAAAACTGTCCTGGAGATGTCTTCACGGCTGGACTGTTAGCACACATGTGAAGTTTGAGCACTCTTTGAACATTTGCATAGGAGTTATAGTGACATCATATTTTATGGCGAGGGATGCGTTTCCATGGAAACGGCATATGGTGAGATCTCAGATTTGTCGTAGAGCTGTTGAGGCATGGACCGGTGATATACAAGTGAAGATTGGGGGACGATTGGACAGTGTCGATTGGATTTACAGCCTCATCGTGTTTCATAGCGAGTGGTCTGTCGCCATGGCAACGACATTTGATGACACCCCATACTACGCTTAGATGCATTGATGGCTGCATCGTTATCAAACCTGTGAAGTTCTGGGCTGTTTGGAGTATTTTCACTGAAGCTATGAGAAAACCGTGTTTCAAGGTGAGCATTGTGTTGCCATGGCAACGGCATTTGAAGAAATCTCAAAACTGTCCCGTAGATGTCTTCACAGCTGGACTGTTAGCACACTGCTATTGAAGTAAACAGTGTAAACAGCATTCACACTAATGAGACTCTGCATGCTCACTGTCTTACTGGCGGCCTACATGCTAGCTCTTTATATGTATATTTTAACATTTTATATATATATATATTTATAAATAGGAAAACTAGTGTTTTTTAATATGGTTTCTACTTTATAAAAAGGTTATTCTGAGAAATAAAATGCAGTTGTGTGAAATCAGCGTCAGTGTGATTTTTATACTTTATTTCTGAGACAGAAATCCTGCTGAAAGTAAACAGGTCCGTGGGAGAGACAACACGTGGGGAACGACTGAAGCGCGCGCACAGAAGACAACACGTGGGGAACGACTGAAGCGCGCGCACAGAAGACAACACGTGGGGAGCGACTGAAGCGCGCGCACAGAAGACAACACGTGGGGAACGACTGAAGCGCGCGCACAGAAGACAACACGTGGGGAGCGACTGAAGCGCGCGCACAGAAGACAACACGTGGGGAACGACTGAAGCGCACGCACAGAAGACAACACGTGGGGAGCGACTGAAGCGCGCGCACAGAAGACAACACGTGGGGGCGACTGAAGCGCGCACAGAAGACAACACGTGGGGAGCGACTGAAGCGCGCGCACAGAAGACAACACGTGGGGAGCGACTGAAGCGCGCGCACAGAAGACAACACGTGGGGAACGACTGAAGCGCGCGCACAGAAGACAACACGTGGGGAGCGACTGAAGCGCGCGCACAGAAGACAACACGTGGGGAGCGACTGAAGCGCGCGCACAGAAGACAACACGTGGGGAACGACTGAAGCGCGCGCACAGAAGACAACACGTGGGGAGCGACTGAAGCGCGCGCACAGAAGACAACACGTGGGGAACGACTGAAGCGCGCGCACAGAAGACAACACGTGGGGAGCGACTGAAGCGCGCGCACAGAAGACAACACGTGGGGAGCGACTGAAGCGCGCGCACAGAAGACAACACGTGGGGAACGACTGAAGCGCGCGCACAGAAGACAACACGTGGGGAGCGACTGAAGCGCGCGCACAGAAGACAACACGTGGGGAACGACTGAAGCGCGCGCACAGAAGACAACACGTGGGGGCGATGAGCGCGCACAGAGACAAACGTGGGGAGCGAAGCGCGCGCACAGAAGACAACACGTGGGGAGCGACTGAAGCGCGCGCACAGAGACAACACGTGGGGAGCGACTGAAGCGCGCGCACAGAAGACAACACGTGGGGAGCGACTGAAGCGCGCGCACAGAAGACAACACGTGGGGAGCGACTGAAGCGCGCGCACAGGAGACAACACGTGGGGAGCGACTGAAGCGCGCGCACAGAAGACAACACGTGGGGAACGCCTGGCCCGCGTGCACAGAAGACAACACGTGGGGAGCGGCTGAAGCGCGCGCACAGAAGACAACACGTGGGGAGCGACTGAAGCGCGCGCACAGAAGACAACACGTGGGGAGCGACTGAAGCGCGCGCACAGAAGACAACACGTGGGGAGCGACTGAAGCGCGCGCACAGGAGACAACACGTGGGGAGCGACTGAAGCGCGCGCACAGAAGACAACACGTGGGGAGCGACTGAAGCGCGCGCACAGAAGACAACACGTGGGGAGCGCCTGAAGCGCGCGCACAGAAGACAACACGTGGGGAGCGCCTGAAGCGCGCACACAGAAGACAACACGTGGGGAGCGACTGAAGCGCGCGCATAGAAGACAACACGTGGGGAACGCCTGAAGCGCGCGCACAGAAGACAACACGTGGGGAGCGACTGAAGCGCGCGCATAGAAGACAACACGTGGGGAACGACTGAAGCGCGCGCACAGAAGACAACACGTGGGGAGCGCCTGAAGCGCGCGCACAGAAGACAACACGTGGGGAGCGACTGAAGCGCGCGCATAGAAGACAACACGTGGGGAGCGACTGAAGCGCGCGCACAGAAGACAACACGTGGGGAGCGCCTGAAGCGCGCGCACAGAAGACAACACGTGGGGAACGCCTGGCCCGCGCGCACAGAAGACAACACGTGGGGAACGCCTGGCCCGCGCGCACAGAAGACAACACGTGGGGAACGCCTGAAGCGCGCGCACAGAAGACAACGAAAGGAACGGAGCTAACGGAGCCGCAGCGGGCTAGCTCCGGGACGCCGGCTGGAGCTAGCCCCGCTGCGGCTCCGTTAGCTCCGGCGGCCACCACTGGGATAATCGGGTCCCCTATTAACATGTGCTCCCGTTTAGCATTATGGGCGTCATAGCCATAGACTATAAAAGTCTTACCCAAGGCTGAATCATAAACTAAAATGTATATGTATGCATAAAGGGTTACGTCTTCAGCTGGCTAATAAGTAACAAGCTAAGCTACCAAGCACACACACACCTGCGAACGGGGTTAACATGTATAATATTATCATGTTAGACTTCTTGGAAGTTCTGTTAGTACTTTCAAGCGCACAGCACGACATTGTAATTGTCTGGTATTTGTAACAATATTCCCTAAAAGGCTCAATCACCACGAACACGGCTAAAGCTAAAGGGTCAAGTACAGTACTATGACACTAACGTTGTAGCCTCTGTGGTTGTAGCTAGCAGAGTGGACAAGTCGCTGTTAGCTGACAGTGAGGCATGTACGTGTCCATCAACGTGGCCACGCCCTAATTTATGCAAAAACTTTAAGACCTTTAAAACAATTCACTCACAGATCCATAATCATGACGGTGGAATCTAACTATATCGATCATAATATTTAGAGTAGAAACATGTTTTTCTCTGCTGTGAAGTTGGGCATGTTAACATGGGGTCTATGGAAACTGCTCCTTTCTGCAGCCAGTCCCTAGTGGCCCATGTATGAACTGCAGTGTGCGGCACTTCCGTATTGGCTTCCCGGCTGTTCCCCAGAGTTTGCCGCTTGCCTTGAACCCACAGTGAGACCCCTGCAGGAAGTTTAGACGGAGTTTATTCCGCAGTGTGAGATTTATAAAAAGCCTGATTTCCATTTCCTGTTTGATCTGAAGTGCTGTGTGTCCCCTGAGTGTCTGGATCCATTATTCAGCTCCGGATGAAGCCGATATTCCGCGAATGTGGGTCAGCCATGTTTTCCTTCTCAGGCAGACCCCTCCCATTTCCATACAAACAGAGAGCGGGTAGACCCCCAGAAACACCTCAATAACACCGTGTCTATCCTGCAGGGTCTCAGAGAGGTGAGGCTGCAGGGTCTCAGAGAGGTGAAGCTGCAGGGTCTCAGAGAGGTGAAGCTGCAGGGTCCCAGAGAGGTGAAGCTGCAGGGTCTCAGAGGGGTGAAGCTGCAGG
Organism: Champsocephalus gunnari; assembly: GCA_036324595.1. Lineage (NCBI taxonomy): Eukaryota > Metazoa > Chordata > Actinopteri > Perciformes > Channichthyidae > Champsocephalus > Champsocephalus gunnari. The sequence goes on from CM070440.1 coordinate 33,926,172, forward strand.
GTTTCAGAGAGGTGAAGCTGCAGGGTCCAGAGAGGTGAAGCTGCAGGGTCTCAGAGAGGTGAAGCTGCAGGGTCTCAGAGGGGTGAAGCTGCAGGGTCTCAGAGAGGTGAAGCTGCAGGGTCTCAGAGAGGTGAGGCTGCAGGGTCTCAGAGAGGTGAAGCTGCAGGGTCTCAGAGAGGTGAAGCTGCAGGGTCTCAGAGAGGTGAAGCTGCAGGGTCTCAGAGAGGTGAAGCTGCAGGGTCTCAGAGAGGTGAAGCTGCAGGGTCTCAGAGAGGTGAAGCTGCAGGGTCTCAGAGAGGTGAAGCTGCAGGGTCCAGAGAGGTGAAGCTGCAGGTCCCAAGAGGTGAAGCTGCAGGGTCTCAGAGACCCTGCAGGAAATGAAAACACAGATTCAGATGATTAGGTTCAAATAGAATCTGTACTTTCAGATATTTTCTATATTTGGTATTTTATTCTGAAATGGACGGATCTGCACAACGACTACTTTATTTGTGTTGCTGTCAGGACATTTTGATGATAATACTTTTCTACTCAAATACAATATCTGAGTACTTCTACTTTTACTCAACTACAAGGTCTGAGTACTTATTATATGATATACAGTACTTGTATGTTTGTATTGGTCTTATCAGAAAGTAATGATAATCAGATAAACTGTGAATAAATATATGTATTTTTTTATAGTTGTGTTTTACCACTTAGTGAGACCCAAAGTGAAGCTCTGGTGACCTCTAGTGGGGGTCCGGAGCCTCAGGTTGGGACTCATGTCTTTGTTATTAACCTCCAATAAACCAACAGGACTCACTTCATCACCAGGTCTGCAGGAAACCTCTGTCTTTTTAATCATTGAGGATTTATTTGTAAGAACTAGGACACAGGACATAGGACATAGGACACAGGACATAGGACACAGGACATAGGACACAGGACATAGGACACAGGACATAGGACACAGGACATAGGACACAGGACATAGGACACAGGGACATAGGACATAGGACACAGGACATAGGACACAGGACATAGGACACAGGACATAGGACACAGGACATAGGACATAGGACACAGGACACAGGACATAGGACACAGGACATAGGACACAGGACACAGGACATAGGACACAGGACATAGGACACAGGACATAGGACATAGGGCATAGGACACAGGACATAGGACACAGGACATAGGACACAGGACACATGACACAGGACACAGGACACAGGACATAGGACACAGGACATATGACACAGGACACAGGACATAGGACACAGGGCATAGGACACAGGACACAGGACATAGGACACAGGACATAGGACACAGGACACAGGACATAGGACACAGGACATAGGACACAGGACACAGGACACAGGACACAGGACACAGGACATAGGACACAGGACATATGACACAGGACACAGGACACAGGACACAGGACACAGGACCTTCTTTTTAAAGAAGCATCGCTCGTCACACTCTGACTTTAGAGTAACAACAAGGGCGTTTGAACCCATTTCAACAAATCTACAAAGTTATTCGTGCTGGAAATGTTCAGGTTGCTTCTGTGGCGCGAGGACGGGGAACCGGAGAGAGAACCCTGATATTCTGCCGCAGGGTCTATCCTGTTGAAGTCACGAAGCAGGAAGCTGCTGCTCTTTGTCGGACTTCCTGGAGCATCAGATGCACTCTTTAAACCGTCAGAGAGACGTGCGATCTTTCTTTCTGACAATTCAGCAAATGGCTTCTGCCCGCGATGGAGAACGATGTCATGCACAGCGAGATGAGATGCATTCGATTGTAAAACGATACGAAGCTAAAGGCATGGAAGTGCATGACATACAATACAGAGACAATATGTAAGCACCTTGAGCACCAGGAAAAGCTTTATATAAATAACATGCATTATTATTATTATTATTATTATTATATACATAAAGAGGTAAATGTGTAAAATAGTGAACCTTCATTATAAGAAACAGAATAAAAACATTATCAACATGAGGTAATTGATTATAAAAGCCTACAGAAACCATAACACGTGCATTATTTTTGCATTATTTGGGTGAAACGGCGCCAATTAGGATAATTTAAAATACCTAAACATGGTTGCAATCTTCTGATTTGGTGACGTGATGATGCGAAGTCTTTATAGACTTTCATTGTGAGACGATGTGGGGTTTGATAAATCTCAAGAACATATTTAGTGATGATAAATATACAGCCTTATTTATTTAGAAATGCTGCATTGATTAAGATCATGTACTTGTTGTTTTGTGTCCGGGTCCTTGCTAGTCCACACTCCATCCAGCAGGTGGCGGTAATGCACCTCTAACGCTTGTTTCCACCGCTTCATTAAATCCGAAGAAGAAGAAGAATCCTTAGTGCGCATGTCTGTTCTGTCGGAGGATAAACAAACAGGATCCAGGTGATAAATAAAGACTCACCCTCAGGTACATCTCTAACTGTAACCTCGTTAAGCACAAAGGGGCTTTACATCACCTCTGTACACGCGCTAACTCCTCCTGGACTCGAGTCTGTATATTAAACAGCGAGCTAGCTGATGTTAGCAACAGCTAATGCTAACCAGTTTGGAGTTTGTTAGCTCGAAGCTAACTGCTGTTTTCTGACAACAACACTAACGTTTATGGTGTTATTATTGTGTAACATTTGAGCTACATCGACTCTGTCTGTAGTTGAATTCCCGACACATGAGCTGCTAACGTTTAATTAACTATAATTGAACCTCATATCTGTATATCTAAACCTGTACCGGAGTTTAAATCACGTTGTTTGTTTTTGCTTTGCCTACCATTCCTGCTGTAAATACATGTTTATTCTGAGCTGTTTTCTGAGTATCCCCGTGAATATTCTCATGTCTTCTCTCTGTGTGTTTCTGTCTTATCCTGTTGCTGTTTTAACTCCGGATGTATATGAATAAAGCTCCATCTTATCTCAGCTGTTAGGCCGTTAGCTCCAGGTTAAAGTGCACAGTGCTAGATGCTACTGAGATACTGAGCGTTCAGAGGGGATTAGCTGACAGCTAGTTGTAGCTAACAAGCTAACTGACAGCTAGTTGTAGCTAACAAGCAGAGATGGGGTCGTTACTAAAAAAAAGTAATATATTACACATTACATATTACTTTAAATTTTTTTTATATATTACACTACTTCGTTACTCTCTACATAAAGTAATTTGTTACTTTACTCGTTACTTTACTCGTTACTTTACTCCCAGGGCCGGCCCGCCCCTCCCTGCAGGCAGATCACGCAGACTGCTAAAGTTTAAAATGTTCTGTTTAGTTCAGTTTCCATTGTCGCATAAGACTGATCCAGATAGCTCCTGAATGTTTTCCTATCTGACCGTGGCTGTCCTCTGTCTCCTGCTGTCTGTATATGTTGCGCAGTCTATCTCTGCTCACGCTGTTGCGTCAGCGTGTTCTCCTGCATGTTGGCCATGTGTTGCACTGGAGCCAGACTAGAGCACACCGCAGCCGAGCACGTACATGCGTGAGTGGCAATAACTCTCCTTACCAGCAGGCGGCGGTAGTGTGTATTCGTCATTCAAAACAGGCAACAACCGGAAAACAGAGAAGAAGAACAGACTACGTGTGTGTAATAAATAAACAACAGCTATGTGCGTTAGCTTAACCTTAGCATGTGTTCTTTGCAGGTGTTTGTTGAGGTTTGATTATGACTGATTTGAGAAAGTAACGAAGTAACGCGTGTCGGTGCAATGTTAGTAACTGTAGTGTGATTACTGAATTATAAAAGTAGCGCATTACACTACTCCGTTACAGACAAAGTAATATAATTACAGTAACGCGTTACACCCAACTCTGCTAACAAGCTAACTGACAGCTAGTTGTAGCTAACAAGCTAACTGACAGCTAGTTGTAGTTAACAAGCTAACTGACAGCTAGTTGTAGCTAACAAGCTAACTGACAGCTAGTTGTAGTTAACAAGCTAACTGACAGCTAGTTGTAGCTAACAAGCTAACTGACAGCTAGTTGTAGCTAACAAGCTAACTGACAGCTAGTTGTAGTTAACAAGCTAACTGACAGCTAGTTGTAGCTAACAAGCTAACTGACAGCTAGTTGTAGCTAACACGCTAACTGACAGCTAGTTGTAGCTAACAAGCTAACTGACAGCTAGTTGTAGCTAACACGCTAACTGACAGCTAGTTGTAGCTAACAAGCTAACTGACAGCTAGTTGTAGTTAACAAGCTAACTGACAGCTAGTTGTAGCTAACAAGCTAACTGACAGCTAGTTGTAGCTAACAAGCTAACTGACAGCTAGTTGTAGTTAACAAGCTAACTGACAGCTAGTTGTAGCTAACAAGCTAACTGACAGCTAGTTGTAGCTAACACGCTAACTGACAGCTAGTTGTAGCTAACAAGCTAACTGACAGCCACAACACAGAGCCAGCCAATCAGAGCAGACCTGAGCATCAGCAGATATCCCCCTTGAAACATTCATTTCACTTATTTTTCACATTTAGAATTGTACCCTGAACTTTTAAACTTTCTCCCCAGAATAGGAATAGGGGGGAAATCATAATTTCATTTTTCCCTTTTAATTTGACTTTTTCTCAGATTATGATTTTTTTCCAAAATGTTTTACCAGAATTAAGATTTTTTCAAAAATAATTTAGTTTTTATTTGCAAAATGTTCTTCCTTTCAATAAAACAATGTTTCCTAAAATTTCACGTTTTTTTAGAATTATATATTTTTTCCTTCGAAATTTACTTTTTCTCAGATTATGGCATATTTTGTTTTATTTGGTTCAAAATGTAATTTTTTTCTTATATTTCAGATTTATGAACTTTTACTTCAGAATGTGACCTTTTCTCTCAGATAGTGACTTTTCTCTCAGAATGTGACTTTCTCTCAGAATGTGACCGTTCTCTCAGAATGTGACTGTTCTCTCAGAATGTGACTGTTCTCTCAGAATGTGACCGTTCTCTCAGAATGTGACTGTTCTCTCAGAATGTGACTGTTCTCTCAGAATGTGACTGTTCTCTCAGAATGTGACTGTTCTCTCAGATAGTGACTTTTCTCTCAGAATGTGACCGTTCTCTCAGAATGTGACTGTTCTCTCAGAATGTGACTGTTCTCTCAGAATGTGACCGTTCTCTCAGAATGTGACTGTTCTCTCAGAATGTGACTGTTCTCTCAGAATGTGACTGTTCTCTCAGAATGTGACTGTTCTCTCAGATAGTGACTGTTCTCTCAGAATGTGACCGTTCTCTCAGAATGTGACTGTTCTCTCAGAATGTGACTTTTCTCTCAGAATGTGACCGTTCTCTCAGAATGTGACCGTTCTCTCAGAATGTGACCGTTCTCTCAGAATGTGACCGTTCTCTCAGAATGTGACTTTTCTCTCAGATAGTGACTTTTCTCTTCGTCATTTGACTTATTTTTCAAAATGAGAATTTTTCCAGATTTGAATTTTTTTCTCAGAATTTCATTTTTTTTAAGAATTCTCCTCATTTTGAAAAATAAGTCAAATTCTACGGAAAAAGTGAAATTTGAGAAAGATATTTAAATTGTATAAAAGAACTTTTTGCAAATATGTCATTTCTCAAAATGTCACTTTTTACTCATTTGAGTTGTTTCCCAGTGACCTCATCTCCGCACCGGCTGGTGTTTGACTCACAGTGTTTGTGTTTGCAGATGTGAGGATGGGGAAGTCTTTCTCTCTCCTCACGAAGCAGCCCGATGAGGGTCAGGACAGCATGACGTCTCCTCTGGAGGAAGAGGAGGAGGAGAAGGTGGGAGACGTCTCTGCGTTCCCGTACGTTGAGTTCACGGGGACGGGACAGCGTCACGTGTCCCTCCTGCCAGGGAACCGGACGCATCCCCAGAGGTAGAGCAACACAACACACACAATACTATACAATACAATATATTATTATTATTATTATAACAAAACAAAAAGAAACACTAAACACCGGACGCATCCCCAGAGGTAACACACCTTTACTGACTTCTCAAAGGTCTCCTATCATGCAAAATGCACTTTTTGATGTCTTTTCTACATCAATGTGTGTCCCGTGTGTGTCCGGTGTGTGTGTCCGGTGTGTGTCCGGTGTGTGTGTGTGTCCGGTGTGTGTGTCCCGTGTGTGTCCCCCGTGTGTGTCCCCCGTGTGTGTGTGTCCCCCGTGTGTCAGGAGACTCTCAAAGTGTCAGAAATAACCCCTCTCTCTTCTCCTCCGTACCCACGTCTCTAAAAACGGGGACCAACGGAGCGGATCCAGATTTGACCTAATATCAAAACACTTCATAGAGACGTTACTAAGCTAGGGGTGAAAGGGAAGCAGCACAATATAACAATGAAAGAAGAAGACGCACTTTATTAATCCCTGACGGGGACATTTCTTTCTCCACTCTGTTGAGTTGAGGAAAGTCATTTGGCAAAATTAGTAGATCATGTTTATTTGTTAAAGGAATGAAGAGGGCTCACCAGCCAATTTACACGTTTAAATAATGACAAACAAAAACAGCTTTCTTATAAATAGAAAACACTATTACCTCTAGTCCTAAAACACGTTTAGAGCTACGACACGTCGCTCAAAGACTGCAAGAAAAACAAGATACATTTTTTTGATTCAAGTCAGAAAGTAAAAAGACTGAATCAGAGTTCCAGGTATTCCCACTAACAGCTGAGCAGAGGTGGGAAGTAGTGGAGTACAAATACTTCGTTACTGTACTTAAGTACATGTTTCTGGTATCAGTACTTTACTCCACTACTTATTTTTCTGATGACTTTTTACTTTCTACTTCTTACATGTTGAACTCAAATACCTGTACTTTCTACTTCTTACATGTTTGAACACAAATACCTGTACTTTCTACTTCTTACATGTTGAACTCAAATACCTGTACTTTCTACTTCTTACATGTTGAACTCAAATACCTGTACTTTCTACTTCTTACATGTTGAACCCAAATACCTGTACTTTCTACTTCTTACATGTTGAACTCAAATACCTGTACTTTCTACTTCTCTCATGTTGAACTCAAATACCTGTACTTTCTACTTCTTACATGTTGAACTCAAATACCTGTACTTTCTACTTCTTACATGTTGAACTCAAATACCTGTACTTTCTACTTCTCTCATGTTGAACTCAAATACCTGTACTTTCTACTTCTCACATGTTGAACTCAAATACCTGTACTTTCTACTTCTCTACATGTTGAACTCAAATACCTGTACTTTCTACTTCTTACATGTTGAACACAAATACCTGTACTTTCTACTTCTTACATGTTGAACTCAAATACCTGTACTTTCTACTTCTTACATGTTGAACTCAAATACCTGTACTTTCTACTTCTTACATGTTGAACTCAAATACCTGTACTTTCTACTTCTTACATGTTGAACTCAAATACCTGTACTTTCTACTTCTTACATGTTGAACTCAAATACCTGTACTTTCTACTTCTTACATGTTGAACTCAAATACCTGTACTTTCTACTTCTTACATGTTGAACTCAAATACCTGTACTTTCTACTTCTTACATGTTGAACTCAAATACCTGTACTTTCTACTTCTCACATGTTGAACTCAAATACCTGTACTTTCTACTTCTTACATGTTGAACTCAAATACCTGTACTTTTCTACTTCTTACATGTTGAACCCAAATACCTGTACTTTCTACTTCTTACATGTTGAACCCAAATACCTGTACTTTCTACTTCTTACATGTTGAACCCAAATACCTGTACTTTCTACTTCTTACATGTTGAACTCAAATACCTGTACTTTCTACTTCTTACATGTTGAACTCAAATACCTGTACTTTCTACTTCTCTCATGTTGAACACAAATACCTGTACTTTCTACTTTTCATGTTGAACTCAAATACCTGTACTTTCTACTTCTCTCATGTTGAACTCAAATACCTGTACTTTCTACTTCTCTCATGTTGAACTCAAATACCTGTACTTTCTACTTCTCTCATGTTGAACTCAAATACCTGTACTTTCTACTTCTCACATGTTGAACTCAAATACCTGTACTTTCTACTTCTTACATGTTGAACTCAAATACCTGTACTTTCTACTTCTTACATGTTGAACTCAAATACCTGTACTTTCTACTTCTCACATGTTGAACTCAAATACCTGTACTTTCTACTTCTCACATGTTGAACTCAAATACCTGTACTTTCTACTTCTTACATGTTGAACTCAAATACCTGTACTTTCTACTTCTCACATGTTGAACTCAAATACCTGTACTTTCTACTTCTCACATGTTGAACTCAAATACCTGTACTTTCTACTTCTTACATGTTGAACTCAAATACCTGGACTTTCTACTTCTCACATGTTGAACTCAAATACCTGTACTTTCTACTTCTTACATGTTGAACACAAATACCTGTACTTTCTACTTCTTACATGTTGAACTCAAATACCTGGACTTTCTACTTCTCACATGTTGAACTCAAATACCTGTACTTTCTACTTCTCACATGTTGAACTCAAATACCTGTACTTTCTACTTCTCACATGTTGAACTCAAATACCTGTACTTTCTACTTCTTACATGTTGAACTCAAATACCTGTACTTTCTACTTCTTACATGTTGAACTCAAATACCTGTACTTTCTACTTCTCACATGTTGAACTCAAATACCTGTACTTTCTACTTCTCACATGTTGAACTCAAATACCTGTACTTTCTACTTCTTACATGTTGAACTCAAATACCTGTACTTTCTACTTCTCTCATGTTGAACTCAAATACCTGTACTTTCTACTTCTCACATGTTGAACTCAAATACCTGTACTTTCTACTTCTCACATGTTGAACTCAAATACCTGTACTTTCTACTTCTTACATGTTGAACTCAAATACCTGTACTTTCTACTTCTTACATGTTGAACTCAAATACCTGTACTTTCTACTTCTTACATGTTGAACTCAAATACCTGTACTTTCTACTTCTTACATGTTGAACTCAAATACCTGTACTTTCTACTTCTCACATGTTGAACTCAAATACCTGTACTTTCTACTTCTCTCATGTTGAACTCAAATACCTGTACTTTCTACTTCTTACATGTTGAACTCAAATACCTGTACTTTCTACTTCTCTCATGTTGAACTCAAATACCTGTACTTTCTACTTCTTACATGTTGAACTCAAATACCTGTACTTTCTACTTCTCTCATGTTGAACTCAAATACCTGTACTTTCTACTTCTTACATGTTGAACACAAATACCTGTACTTTCTACTTCTTACATGTTGAACTCAAATACCTGTACTTTCTACTTCTTACATGTTGAACTCAAATACCTGTACTTTCTACTTCTCACATGTTGAACTCAAATACCTGTACTTTCTACTTCTTACATGTTGAACACAAATACCTGTACTTTCTACTTCTTACATGTTGAACTCAAATACCTGTACTTTCTACTTCTTACATGTTGAACTCAAATACCTGTACTTTCTACTTCTTACATGTTGAACTCAAATACCTGTACTTTCTACTTCTCTCATGTTGAACTCAAATACCTGTACTTTCTACTTCTTACATGTTGAACCCAAATACCTGTACTTTCTACTTCTTACATGTTGAACTCAAATACCTGTACTTTCTACTTC
>CM070440.1:33940802-33948302 GCA_036324595.1 Champsocephalus gunnari
TGTGGAGGAAACACCACCTCCGTCAGGGCGGGAGCCTCGATGCTCAGCCTGCAGCAGCCTAACGAGTAACAGCTGATCACATCACCACTGACACACACTCCCGTCTTCATCGCTTCAAATTCACGACTGACGGACGCTCTTTATTCCAACGCTGAAGCGTCTTCTCGTTTGTCCGTCTGAAGAACGAAAAGCCACTTCACTGTCTGTTTGTGGCTCGTTAAGAAAGGGTCCAATAACAACTAATTACCACACTAACATAGGAGGTGTGTGTGTGTGTGTGTGTGTGTGTGTGTGTGTGTGTGTGTGTGTGTGTGTGTGTGTGTGTGTGTGTGTGTGTGTGTGTGTGTGTGTGTGTGTGTGTGTGTGTGTGTGTGTGTGTGTGTGTGTGTGTGTGTGTGTGTGTGTGTGTGTGTGTGTGTGTGTGTGTGTGTGTGTGTGTGTGTGTGTGTGTGTGTGTGTGTGTGTGTGTGTGTGTGTGTGTCAGTGCATTTCTACATGCGAGTGGAAGGCAGTGTGCGACTGTGCGTGTGTATCCATGTGTGTGTGTGTGTGTGTGTGTGTGTGTGTGTGTGTGTATCGACTTGATTTCAGGATAACAACCAAAAACACATCCAGAAAACCATTGACCTCCAGACCAGGGGACAGGAAGTGCGTTATGTCAGGGTTTAGGACTCTTTCCTGCACCTCTCTATGTAATCTCAATGATCAGATATTACATTTCTCACAACATGAAGGTGTGTCAGGAAGTAAACTAACATTTCAGACAGTTAATGTAAATGATTCCCCCCCCCCTCACATTGACATACACCGATATTAAAGTGGCTTCACAAAGAGCTATTTAAGAGGAGGAAACACACAGATTGTTAAATCAATAAAAGCTTGATGAAGGCACCCTAACACACTTTATGTTTGAATAACTTTATTAACCACAATCTTTTGAACACAACAAGAAGTTATGAATTCATGTTTTTATTTAGCTCACTTTCTGCTGACTCACCGTCTGATATTTGGTCGTTAGATGCTCATTATTACACGTCATACATTTCTAGATGTTGTCTTTACCTTTATAGAGAAATTAAGGAACCTATGCTGCATTTATTTTAAAGATAGAAGGAAAAAAAAATGTCTTAGCTTGCCCGCTAAATGCTAATAACCAGCGCTAACTGCTAATAACCAGCGCTAACAGCTTATAGCCACTGCTAACTGCTAATAACAGCTGCTAATAACTACCTCAAGGTTCAATGTTCTGTATTTGTCATATGAGAACCTTGAATTTACTTACTTACTGCTAATAACAACAGCTAACTGCTAATATCCACTGTTAATAATAGCTGCTAATAACCACCGTACTGCTAACTGCTAATAATCACTGATAACTGCTAATAACCACTGCTAACGACCACTGCTTACTGCTAATAATCACCTCTTACTGCTAACTGCTAATTACCACCGCTAACTGCTAACAACCACTGCTAACTGCTAATAACCACCTCTTACTGCTAATAACCACCGCTAACTGCTAACAACCACAGCTAACTGCTAACAACCACTGCTAACTGCTAATAACCACCGCTAACTGCTAACAACCACCGCTAACTGCTAACAACCACTGCTAACTGCTAACAACCACTGCTAACTGCTAATAACCACTGCTAACTGCTAACAACCACAGCTAACTGCTAACAACCACAGCTAACTGCTAACAACCACTGCTAACTGCTAATAACCACCGCTAACTGCTAACAACCACCGCTAACTGCTAACAACCACTGCTAACTGCTAATAACAACTGCTAACGACCACTGCTAACTGCTAATAACCACCTCTTACTGCTAATACCCACCGCTAACTGCTAACAACCACAGCTAACTGCTAATAACCACAGCTAACTGCTAATAACCACTGCTAACTGCTAATAACCACCGCTAACTGCTAATAACCACAGCTAACTGCTAATAACCACCTCTTACTGCTAACTGCTAATGACCACCTCTTACTGCTAACTGCTAATAACCACTGCTAACTGCTAATAACCACAGCTAACTGCTAATAACCACCTCTTACTGCTAACTGCTAATAACAACTGCTAACTGCTAATAACCACTGCTAACTGCTAATAACCACTGCTAACTGCTAATAACCACCTCTTACTGCTAACTGCTAATAACCACCGCTAACTGCTAATAGCACAGAGTTGAGCTCCTCTACAGAAGTCCCGTTAGCTAGTAGACGGTTTAAATAGCCCTGTAAGTGAAATAAAGATGATTACACTTTAATTAAAGAGGATTTTTCACATTTAACTGAGCGTTTTTAACTGAATATAAAACGTTGACTCAGCTTTTTCTCTCAGGTGTTGTTCTGCTGCAACTTATTGATTAATCCGTCAAAACAAAGCCAAAATAAATCAATCAATAAATAATATTTTAAACAGACAGTAAAAAAGCTGCTTCATAAGTGACAGAAGCTTTTGTTTAATTATCAAAATATTCAGCAATTATTTTCCTAAAATTATGAAATCCTCGCTAATTTTGCTCAAATGTTCAAATCTGTCCTAAATTAATATATTTCTCGCAACATAGACCCCTGAAACCTTTTGTTTTATTATTATTATTATTTATGATAATTATAATTATTTATGCTGAAATTCTAACATTAATTAGTATTAATATTTAATATTTAGTATTCATATTTAATATTTAGTTTCCTGCTGATAAATCTTATAATTTGGGCGTCTTGTATTAAATTATTAATAATTCTCGTGTTGATTTCTGTGTAATAATCACTTCTTCTAACATCAAATTATCAAGAAGTATTTTGTCCACATAATTTATTCTGTAGACGTTTTGGACGAAGAATCCTTCGAATGCTTTGAATGAAGGATTTGAACATTGTGTTTCCCCCTCACAGTCTCCCAGTCACATGTTGTTCTAGTTCATACTGACTGTTTGTTGTGGGAGCATCAATAAAGTTTTACAACCTAAATCTTCGAATGTTTTTATTTGTATGTACACAAGTATTCACCGGGTGAGGGTAGGGCTACCCTCGAGGTGTTTCTAGTCGACCGATAGTCGTCAATTAGGGCGATTACTTACAATATTATACCAAGTATAGAAAAGATCTGGAACAGATTATATTTGAACCCTGCAGGTTAGTCTTTATTCTCTTTACGCAATGAACTGTTTGTAATCTGTAAACTACAACATGTCTAAAGCATTCACACATTTTGAAACTAAAGGTAATAAGGAGTAAGTCGAAGAAAGAGAAATATTAATCTTCAGAGCTCTGAGAAAACTAGGAGCCACTTTCAAAAGATGAAAGTATTGTTTCACTTTTCTTTAACAACACGTATTAGTGTTTGCTCTGTGAGTGAAGAAGAGGGCGGTGACATGGAGCCCTCCTGTCAGGCTCCTTCCTCCTTCCTCCTTCCTCCTTCCTCACTTCCTCACTTCCTCCTTCCTCCTTCCTCCTTCCTCCTTCCTGTCTGTTCAAACTGCTCTTACTGTACATGAACACAACAAACATCATCATCACCAAATGTTATTGACTTCCTTCAAGCTGTAAACAAAGTATCTGCTGGTCACATGACCACCAGGGGCCTGTCCTACGAAGCCGGTTCCACCTCAACTGATATGTTGGAGTTAGCCGGTTGGCCTAATCCAAAACATACGCGCTCTCGCTAAGCGGTCCTACGACGCGGGTTATCAAGTGGATCGCTCAGCCAGCCGTGTCCTCTCTAGCTAGGTGTTATGTAGAGGGGTTCATTTAGCACGATCTGAAACAACTAAAGGACACGTTATACAAGAAAGCAGAAAGAACGGGAGGTGAAAGTTAGCAGTGATTGAGAGTCAGAGCTAAACATTTCAGATGTGTGTTTCTCACACTGCACTGTCACTTTATTCATGTCTTTGCTTCTAAATAAGTGTTTTTAAATGTCAATTCATAATATGTTTCTTAATGCTCTTAATGTCGTTCATGTTCGTAAAGCCCTTAGAATTGCCTTGTGTTGAAATGTGCTATAAATAGACTTGCCTTGCTTTCACTTTCGCTTCACAACCTGAGTGAGCCAGGTCCACCGAGCAACAGGTGACGCGCCGCTCAGACTGAATTCTCATTGGCTCAGAGCAGCTGGTGTTACCTCTCCTCTGTGTGATATATATGGAGAATAAAAGTGGGCCTGAAACAGAGCCTTGAGGAACACCATTAGTGATGTGTAACCACTCAGAAGACAGCCCATCAAAGTGAACACATGGGACCTTTCAGAGAGGTAGTTCACAAACCACCCACTGCATGGCTGGACATGCCGACATTGAGCAGCCTCTGCTCTAAGATGAGATGATCCACGTGTCAAACGCTTTGGACAGGTCAACAAACAGAGCTGCACGACTCTGCTTATCATCTAAGATACTCTCCACATCGTTCACACGTTCATCGTGGCAGTGATGGTGCTGCGCTGCGTTCTGAAGCCTGACTGATGCTCAGACAGGATGTCATGGTTACATAGAAACTCCTTTACCTGTTCACTCACTAGGCGTTCAAGAGCCTGAGCCAGAACTGACCGCTTAGAGACGGCCTATAGTTATTCAATAAGGTGGCCTCCCCTCCTTTTAGTAGAGGCAGGACACACGCTGACTTCCACACTTTAGGGATTGTGTTCGTGCTGAGGGAGAGGTTAGAAAGGGAAGTGAGAGGAGGAGCAATAACATCTGCTCTATCTTTAAAAAGAAAGGCTCTACGTTGTCCGGGCCGGCCGGTTTCTTAGGATATAACTTGGATAAGGATGTTTACAGAAGCAGAGTTAGTGACAGAATCAAACATAGAGCCACAGGACACAAAATGCTCATTAAAGCAATTTAGCATAGTAGCCCTGTCCGATATAGGGCCAGATGCTGTGGTAAGGCACGGAGGAGCTCATTACGGATCTCACCGGTTGATATCGATTTTATTGCTTTCCAACATTTCCTAGGATTATTTAGGTTCTTTGTGGAAACTGACTGATAGTACTTGGATTTAGCACTTTTGACATGTGAAGTGAAGCTATTCCTCAGCTGCCTGAACGCAGCCACTCTACCTCTGAGCCTGGTCTCCAGCCTTTGCCCAGGCCTTGTTTCTCTCATGAAGGAGACTGGACAGCTCAGCAGAAAACCAGGGATTGTCTCGTCCCTTCACTCTGAATGTACGCAGGGTGCATGTCTATCATTGATCTCCATAAAACCAAGATACAAATAAGACCATGCAGGTTTCCACATCAGCACACAGATCGATTTACCCCAATCAAACCCAAACAGATCATGAACTAAACCCTGCTCCACAAAATGTTTTATGTCTCTCTTTGTGATAATGCGAGGTTTAACCTTTTGGACCTTAGTGTCCCTGATTGTGGCTACAACACAGTGATCGCTCAGATCATTCTCTAATACTCCCACAGATGAGTATTTATGGGGAGCATTAGTTAATAACAACAAAAAACCAGGCATCTTTTCCTCTTAAGCGACACACATACACCGTCATCTAATTTAGAAACACCGGAAAAGTCTGCGAGAGTGTGATTAGAGCTGAAGAAGCAGTCCTGAAGAACCATCATCGCAGGAAAACAAAAAAGACAAACATATTTTGTCGAGCAGATTGACTGTGACAAGGCAACCGGTGATTGTTTGAGCAACACATCCGAATCTTTGCAGGGGATGCCCACTGCGGGTGGCAGAACAGACCTGAGTCCAGTCGACTCCTCAGAATGACTAGAGGTCTTCTCATAGTCCAACACAGCTAACAGGCACAGCAGAATCTGATATGAGCCATTTTCCAAGACCAGCACACAGTATCCGCGATGTTCTTGCAGCAAACCAGCACAGCAGCAAAGGACAGGCGAAAACAGCAGCATGGAAGCGCTCCGCTCCCTCCGTGGTATCCCCGGGGTGAAAGCAGGCCTCTGCAACAGCAGAACCAGGACAGGTGGAAGCAGGCCTCTGCAACAGCAGAACCAGGACAGGTGAAAGCAGGCCTCTGCAACAGCAGAACCAGGACAGGTGGAAGCAGGCCTCTGCAACAGCAGAACCAGGACAGGTGAAAGCAGGCCTCTGCAACAGCAGAACCAGGACAGGTGAAAGCAGGCTCTGCAACAGCAGAACCAGGACAGGTGGAAGCAGGCTCTGCAACAGCAGAACCAGGACAGGTGGAAGCAGGCCTCTGCAACAGCAGAACCAGGACAGGTGAAAGCAGGCTCTGCAACAGCAGAACCAGGACAGGTGAAAGCAGGCCTCTGCAACAGCAGAACCAGGACAGGTGGGAGCAGGCCTCTGCAACAGCAGAACCAGAACAGGTGAAAGCAGGCCTCTGCAACAGCAGAACCAGGACAGGTGGAAGCAGGCCTCTGCGACAGCAGAACCAGGACAGGTGAAAGCAGGCCTCTGCGACAGCAGAACCAGGACATGTGAAAGCAGGCCTCTGCAACAGCAGAACCAGGACAGGTGGGAGCAGGCTCTGCAACAGCAGAACCAGGACAGGTGGGAGCAGGCCTCTGCGACAGCAGAACCAGGACAGGTGGGAGCAGGCCTCTGCAACAGCAGAACCAGGACAGGTGGGAGCAGGCCTCTGCAACAGAAGAACCAGGACAGGTGAAAGCAGGCTCTGCAACAGCAGAACCAGGACAGGTGGGAGCAGGCCTCTGCAACAGCAGAACCAGGACAGGTGGGAGCAGGCCTATGCAACAGCAGAACCAGGACAGGTGGGAGCAGGCCTCTGCAACAGCAGAACCAGGACAGGTGAAAGCAGGCCTCTGCAACAGCAGAACCAGGACACCTTTCCATATTATCACCTTTAGTTACCTTTCCATATTGATCACCTTTAGTTACCTTTCCATGTTGATCACCTTTAGTTACCTTTCCATATTATCACCTTTAGTTACCTTTCCATGTTGATCACCTTTAGTTACCTTTCCATATTGATCACCTTTAGTTACCTTTCCATGTTGATCACCTTTAGTTACCTTTCCATATTATCACCTTTAGTTACCTTTCCATGTTGATCACCTTTAGTTACCTTTCCATATTGATCACCTTTAGTTACCTTTCCATGTTGATCACCTTTAGTTACCTTTCCATATTATCACCTTTAGTTACCTTTCCATGTTGATCACCTTTAGTTACCTTTCCATGTTGATCACCTTTAGTTACCTTTCCTCTTTTCATATTGATGACCAGAATATCTCAGACCGAGTTCATTCCGGAAACTCAAATATTAATGTTTAATTACCAACTTATTACATAAACAAAGCTACTTAGGGGTAACGACTTTTATTCTCAGAGATCTGACTTTTTTCTCATAATTTGGGCTTTTTCTGAATGCTCTAACAATTTAGACTTTTCTCAAAGTTAGGATTTATTTCCCAGATTTTGAATTAATTTGCGATTTTTTTTCACTTTTCCCAGAATTCTAACCTTTTTTTAATGTTGGGGGAATTTTTATTTTTTTTTAGATATACTAACCTATATAATCATTTTTTTT
>CM070440.1:33960802-33968302 GCA_036324595.1 Champsocephalus gunnari
GTAGAGGAAAGTAGATCTGATAGGAAGACGAGTTAAGGGATAGAGGAGAACAGGTTATGCTATCATTACAGAGCCTGTCCATTTATAAATTGAGGAAATCAATGTTAGTCTGTGAACCAGCGGTGTAGTGGGCGTTGGACGCGGGGGTACGCCGTACCCCCACTTATTTGAAGCATGATTTATTTTTGTAATAGTCTAATAAATCTAAAATCATTGCCAGTGTTATCAGTTGCAAGTGTGTGTTTGTTGTAATAATGACGAAAACATAATAGGCAGATTTCACAGTAATTATAATAAAAACGTAGCTCAAGCATTTATGCAACTTGATTTGAAGCGTGTGTGTGTGTGTGTGTGTGTGTGTGTGTGTGTGTGTGTGTGTGTGTGTGTGTGTGTGTGTGTGTGTGTGTGTGTGTGTGTGTGTGTGTGTGTGTGTGTGTGTGTGTGTGTGTGTGTGTGTGTGTGTGTGTGTGTGTGAGGGGCAGCACCGTGTGTGTGTGTAGGGTAACCAGGTGTCCTGCACTGTGCGGGACTGCACACACAGCATTTTTATTATTTGTCCCGCGTCCCACAAATTGAGACAATGTCTCGCATTTGAGTGATAGTCGCGCAGAAAGGCCGGATCGGTTCGCTGACAGCCGGCACCGGCCTTTATTGTTATATTGTCTAAACGGCATCATGTAAGTTGCGCTGACAGGCGACACAGAGGTCCCCCCCCCCGTTGACAGTTCACGAGCGCGTCCATAGTGTCTCCCGTCCACCCACCCCCCGTCCACCCAGTAAACAAATCCCCACTACACCACTGCTGTTAACCAAAGTGCAGCCATCTCTCTATCAACTATCTACTATCTGTTATTAAAGACCAGAGGAACGGAGCGAGAGGGGTCAATCCGGAATACAAAGAAAGAAGCAAAGAGCTTGTAGAGCCGTGAGAAGGAAAAAAGCTCGGTGTGTGAATTCATTTCATCGCCAGTATTTTTCGTTGTTGTGAAAAAAAATCGCCCCCTCAGATCTTTTAACAGCCCCCTCAGTCACTTCATCCTGGAGCCGGGCCTGGTATCATGTGCAGGTTCAGTGCTGCAGAGCTATTGCTCAGATTAGCCCAGACTCTGACACCATGTCTGTTTATCCACACACACACACACACACACACACACACACACACACACACACACACGCACACACACACACACACACACACACACACGCGCGCCTTGACAGCATTAGCACTCGTTCATCAGAAACAGACGGCGACAAATCCGTAGAGGAACAGAGTCTACTGACTACTCAGAGCAGCTTACACACACACACACAAACACACACACACACACACACACACAACACACACACACACACACACACACACACTGTGTTTGATATGCTAATTTGTCCACAACATCATCAGGTGATTTGTACTGAAAGATTTAAGCAGCCAAACGCTAATACTGGAAACACATTTCAATTTAATTGAAATGTGTGTGTGTGTGTGTGTGTGTGTGTGTGTGTGTGTGTGTGTGTGTGTGTGTGTGTGTGTGTGTGTGTGTTGTGTGTGTGTGTGTGTGTGTGTGTGTGTGTGTGTGTGTGTGTGTGTGTGTGTGTGTGTGTGTGTGTGAGAATAAGACACTGTAATCTCTCTGCTGTCAAAGTCAAACTGAAGACTCTAAAACTACATCATCTCTTAATTGAATTCTGTCTTGCATGAAAGAAGCAGGACACACACACGCTCACACACACACACACACTCACACTCACACTCACACACTCACACACACTCCCCTGAGCTGTACATTTACGGCATGAATAATCCAGATAGTTATTCATTCTGCTGAATTGAGTCTCCTCCGACAGTCAGCATAACGCCTCATTTGCATATTTAAGGGGTTTACCCTGCTCACCTGCAGAGTGTCCCTGCAGAGTGTCCCTGCAGTGTGTCCCTGCAGAGTGTCTCTGCAGAGTGTCCCTGCAGTGTGTCCCTGCAGAGTGTCCCTGCAGAGTGTCCCTGCAGAGTGTCCCTGCAGTGTGTCCCTGCAGTGTGTCCCTGCAGTGTGTCCCTGCAGAGTGTCCCTGCAGAGTGTCCCTGCAGTGTGTCCCTGCAGAGTGTCCCTGCAGAGTGTCCCTGCAGAGTGTCCCTGCAGTGTGTCCCTGCAGTGTGTCCCTGCAGAGTGTCCCTGCAGAGTGTCCCTGCAGAGTGTCCCTGCAGAGTGTCCCTGCAGAGTGTCCCTGCAGAGTGTCCCTGCAGTGTGTCCCTGCAGTGTGTCCCTGCAGTGTGTCCCTGCAGAGTGTCCCTGCAGAGTGTCCCTGCAGTGTGTCCCTGCAGAGTGTCCCTGCAGAGTGTCCCTGCAGAGTGTCCCTGCAGAGTGTCCCTGCAGAGTGTCCCTGCAGAGTGTCCCTGCAGAGTGTCCCTGCAGTGTGTCCCTGCAGAGTGTCCCTGCAGAGTGTCCCTGCAGAGTGTCCCTGCAGTGTGTCCCTGCAGTGTGTCCCTGCAGAGTGTCCCTGCAGTGTGTCCCTGCAGAGTGTCCCTGCAGAGTGTCCCTGCAGAGTGTCCCTGCAGAGTGTCCCTGCAGAGTGTCCCTGCAGTGTGTCCCTGCAGAGTGTCCCTGCAGAGTGTCCCTGCAGAGTGTCCCTGCAGAGTGTCCCTGCAGAGTGTCCCTGCAGTGTGTCCCTGCAGAGTGTCCCTGCAGAGTGTCCCTGCAGAGTGTCCCTGCAGTGTGTCCCTGCAGTGTGTCCCTGCAGAGTGTCCCTGCAGTGTGTCCCTGCAGAGTGTCCCTGCAGAGTGTCCCTGCAGAGTGTCCCTGCAGAGTGTCCCTGCAGAGTGTCCCTGCAGTGTGTCCCTGCAGTGTGTCCCTGCAGAGTGTCCCTGCAGTGTGTCCCTGCAGAGTGTCCCTGCAGAGTGTCCCTGCAGTGTGTCCCTGCAGAGTGTCCCTGCAGTGTGTCCCTGCAGTGTGTCCCTGCAGAGTGTCCCTGCAGAGTGTCCCTGCAGTGTGTCCCTGCAGTGTGTCCCTGCAGAGTGTCCCTGCAGAGTGTCCCTGCAGAGTGTCCCTGCAGAGTGTCCCTGCAGAGTGTCCCTGCAGAGTGTCCCTGCAGAGTGTCCCTGCAGTGTGTCCCTGCAGTGTGTCCCTGCAGAGTGTCCCTGCAGAGTGTCCCTGCAGAGTGTCCCTGCAGAGTGTCCCTGCAGTGTGTCCCTGCAGAGTGTCCCTGCAGAGTGTCCCTGCAGAGTGTCCCTGCAGAGTGTCCCTGCAGAGTGTCCCTGCAGAGTGTCCCTGCAGTGTGTCCCTGCAGAGTGTCCCTGCAGAGTGTCCCTGCAGAGTGTCCCTGCAGTGTGTCCCTGCAGTGTGTCCCTGCAGAGTGTCCCTGCAGTGTGTCCCTGCAGAGTGTCCCTGCAGAGTGTCCCTGCAGAGTGTCCCTGCAGAGTGTCCCTGCAGAGTGTCCCTGCAGAGTGTCCCTGCAGTGTGTCCCTGCAGAGTGTCCCTGCAGAGTGTCCCTGCAGAGTGTCCCTGCAGTGTGTCCCTGCAGTGTGTCCCTGCAGAGTGTCCCTGCAGTGTGTCCCTGCAGAGTGTCCCTGCAGAGTGTCCCTGCAGAGTGTCCCTGCAGACCCCTTCAGGTGCTTTGTTTGCTGAATCAAAGTGTTACCTGCAGAGGAAACACACCTCTAATGCAACAAGAAACACGTTACAGCGAACAGAATACCAGCTTGAGGGCATCGGCAACAACATCTCCTCATGAACTAAAAAACTGCTAAATCTGTCCACGCCATCTTCGTTTTACAAAGTCGAAATTCAGAACAATTATGGGGGGGAAAAATTCTGTGGAAAAAAGTCAGAATTCACAAAAGTCGGAATTCGAAGAAAGAAAATCCATATTCTGAAAAAAATCTAAATTGACAGATTTGTTTGATTCACGAAAAAAATAAAAATTCTGAAAAAGTTCTAAATTCAGGGAAAAGTCAGTTTTTAGAAAAAAATATAACATTTCAAATTCTCTAAAAAAGTCAGGATTCAGGAAAAATTCCATGTTCTGCAAATCGGTCCACGCCATCTTCGTTTACGAGAACTCTTCGTCAACAAAGGAATGACTTTGGTCGTCTCTGTTGTGCTTGTTTGGTTGTCACCATCTTGGTCATCGCTATGCAAGATAATTCAGCGTGTTCAGGAAGTGACACATTGGTCTTTGCCACCTTCGTGTTTCCTGAGGTCTAAATCTTGGCTGCTCGTCGTCGTCAATTTGTTTTAGTTTATTCTGTTGCCACCTTTAATTGTCTCCATCGCCAATTTGTCATGTTTCTGACGTTGCAATTTGGTTTTTGGCACTCACTGATTTTGTGTGAATCTACACGACCGACAAGCGACATTATCACATTGGATATCGAGATTTTGGATATCACCATCTTGGGTTTTATCCGTCGCCATCTTTGTTTTGGGGTAGGTTTATTTTCATCATCCTTCTTTTTGTAAACCTTACTTTGTGTTGATCAGCATGTCAGCCGTCACCGTGTGTATTCTTCACATCTTGTTGTCATGTATTTGTGGCCGTTGCTTGATCGTTGTTGTTTTTTATGGCTGGTCGTCTTTTGTAAATCGCCATTTTGGTCTTTAACCGCCATCAATTGAAAACGTCGCGGCGTTCTCTTCTTCCTTTGCGGTCGTCTCTGTCTTTGTTTTCTTTTGGTTGCATTCTTCGTTGTTCCTTACGCCGTGGTCATCGTGGTGTTTGTGTTTCCACACGACCGAACCAAGACATTGTACAGTTTGTGAATATTATAATTTAAGCCGTCGCCTTGCAGACTTTTGGTCTTTCTTTCTCACGGTCGCCATCGTGTCTTGGTGGTAGATTCTATCTTGGGTTTTGATTTCGGCCACTGCTGGACTGGGTTTTGACTTCGGCCACTGCTGGACTGGGTTTTGACTTCGGCCACTGCTGGACTGGGTTTTGATCGCCACTGCTGACTGGGTTTTGATTTCGCCACTGCTGGACTGGGTTTTGACTTCGGCCACTGCTGGACTGGGTTTTGATTTCGGCCACTGCTGGACTGGGTTTTGATTTCGGCCACTGCTGGACTGGATTTTGATTTCGGCCACTGCTGGACTGGGTTTTGACTTCGGCCACTGCTGGACTGGGTTTTGATTTCGGCACTGCTGGACTGGGTTTTGATTTCGGCCACTGCTGGACTGGGTTTTGACTTCGGCCACTGCTGGACTGGGTTTTGACTTCGGCCACTGCTGGACTGGGTTTTGACTTCGGCCACTGCTGGACTGGGTTTTGACTTCGGCCACTGCTGGACTGGGTTTTGATTTCGGCCACTGCTGGACTGGGTTTTGACTTCGGCCACTGCTGGACTGGGTTTTGACTTC
Source organism: Champsocephalus gunnari (assembly GCA_036324595.1). Taxonomy (NCBI): domain Eukaryota; kingdom Metazoa; phylum Chordata; class Actinopteri; order Perciformes; family Channichthyidae; genus Champsocephalus; species Champsocephalus gunnari. The sequence goes on from CM070440.1 coordinate 33,966,148, forward strand.
GGCCACTGCTGGACTGGGTTTTGATTTCGGCCACTGCTGGACTGGATTTTGATTTCGGCCACTGCTGGACTGGGTTTTGATTTCGGCCACTGCTGGACTGGATTTTGATTTCGGCCACTGCTGGACTGGGTTTTGACTTCGGCCACTGCTGGACTGGGTTTTGATTTCGGCCACTGCTGGACTGGGTTTTGATTTCGGCCACTGCTGGACTGGGTTTTGATTTCGGCCACTGCTGGACTGGGTTTTGACTTCGGCCACTGCTGGACTGGGTTTTGACTTCGGCCACTGCTGGACTGGGTTTTGATTTCGGCCACTGCTGGACTGGGTTTTGATTTCGGCCACTGCTGGACTGGGTTTTGACTTCGGCCACTGCTGGACTGGGTTTTGACTTCGGCCACTGCTGGACTGGGTTTTGACTTCGGCCACTGCTGGACTGGGTTTTGACTTCGCCACTGCTGGACTGGGTTTTGATTTCGGCCACTGCTGGACTGGGTTTTGACTTCGGCCACTGCTGGACTGGGTTTTGACTTCGGCCACTGCTGGACTGGGTTTTGATTTCGGCCACTGCTGGACTGGGTTTTGATTTCGGCCACTGCTGGACTGGGTTTTGATTTCGGCCACTGCTGGACTGGGTTTTGATTTCGGCCACTGCTGGACTGGGTTTTGATTTCGGCCACTGCTGGACTGGGTTTTGACTTCGGCCACTGCTGGACTGGGTTTTGACTTCGGCCACTGCTGGACTGGGTTTTGACTTCGGCCACTGCTGGACTGGGTTTTGATTTCGCCACTGCTGGACTGGGTTTTGACTTCAGCCACTGCTGGACTGGGTTTTGTCCGTCTCTTCCTCTTGGTTTTGGTCACCTTCAAGTTTATTTTTTCATCTTATTATTCAGATGAAACACGTTAAATCTAGAACAAAGAGTGAGTAAGAGACGGTGACACGGAACATGACGTTCCTCTCTGATTGGATGAATGATTTTTAGAAACTTTCTGCGTTTGCTCCATTTTTTCAAAATGCATTGATACAAAAGAGCCCAAACCCTCCCTTGATGTGATTCTGCAAACACTGAACTCAAAGACAAATGTCCTGTTGCTTCAAACGGTGGGTACGACTGGGAAAAGAGAACCAAACGTGTTTAAGACAAATGTGGCCTCTGCAGAGGCTCTCTCTCTCCCTCAGATTGACTTCCTCCTCCTCCTCGCTCGCCCACGCTAACGTTTCAGCCGGACTCAGCGAGGGTTTCTCCACCTGCAGGAAAAACAGCTTATGCAACAGGAAAGCGGTTGAGACGCTGGGTTCAGTGAAGAGAAAGAGAGGATCTGACTCTGCAGGACGCTGCAGAAAGTGAGATGTATGAAGTGGAGCCTCTGAGAGGAGCTCCTCTCTCGTGGACTCAGTGTCCAAACAAGAGAACGCCTGCAGCCGTCGGACCAGGATCGGTTTGGAGAATAAGAACAAGGAAGACAGCCATCCTCCGTGTGATTTATTGGAAGTATATTTCAGTGAAAGTTGAACTATAACTAGTAATAGTTATAGTTACTGCTCTCAAAAAAGTAACTAGTTACTTTATTAGTTACTAAGTTATAAAATAAACTAGTAACAAGTTACTTTACTTTAAAAATAATAACAATACAAATTCAAGTTGTGTGGCACCGTAAGAGAAAAGACAACTCCCCACATTAGTTAGACCTTCAGGAGGTCGGCTTCCTGTTCGATGTGGACGAAGCTCTCCGTCTGCACACAGTTTACATTTGACCGTCATATTTGTTGCGTCCTTTATCCCCACAAATTAAAATAGTGGTGATATCTCCAAGTTGTAAATGCGCTGCTGCTCTCGCTGATGTGTGTGTGTGTGTGTGTGTGTGTGTGTGTGTGTGTGTGTGTGTGTGTGTGTGTGTGTGTGTGTGTGTGTGTGTGTGTGTGTGTGTGTGTGTGTGTGTGTGTGTGTGTGTGTGTGTGTGTGTGTGTGTGTGTGTGTGTGTGTGTGTGTGTGTGTGTGTGTGTGTGTGTGTGTGTGTGTGTGTGTGTGTGTGTGTGTGTGTGTGTGTGTGTGCTGGTGGGCGTTACCGTGTATGTGTGTGTGAGCAAGTGTTTGGGCCCTTCTCACTTCTCTTATTTTTCATGTCCTCGCTCCTCGGTCTCACCGGAAGTTGA
>CM070440.1:33970802-33975802 GCA_036324595.1 Champsocephalus gunnari
GCTGTAGTACATATGCCAGGCCTGTAGGGGGCGCTGTAGTCTGCCACAAAAGCAGCAAATAGAGCGAAATGAGGCTAAAATGCATGACCTGTTTGGTATTTCACAGACACACAGACATGTTTCGTAGAGGTTCGGCCCTACATTATATGTTTCAAATATAGCATGATAGGTCCACTTTATAAGTTACGTTCATGCTTGGGTTAAATTATAACTCAGATTGAAAGGTCTCCTATCATGCAAAATTCACTTTTTATGTATTTTCAACATCACCATGTGTCCCCGGTGTGTCCCCCGTGTGTCCGTGTGTCCGATGTGTCCCCCGTGTATCCCCGGTGTGTCCCCGGTGTGTCCGTGTCCCCGATGTGTCCCCCGTGTGTCCCGATGTGTCCCCCGTGTGTCCCGCGTGTGTCCCCGATGTGTCCCCGGTGTGTCCCCGATGTGTCCCCCGTGTGTCCCCGGTGTGTCCCCGGTGTGTGTCCCCCGTGTGTCCCCGGTGTGTGTCCCGTGTGTGTGTCCTGTGTGTGTCCCGTGTGTGTCTCGTGTGTGTCCTGTGTGTGTCCAGTGTGTCCCCCGTGTGTGTCCGGTGTCCCCCGTGTGTCCCTGGTGTGTCCCCCGTGTTTACCCCCCGTGTGTCCCCGGTGTGTATCCCGTGTGTCCCTGGTGTGTCCCCCGTGTTTACCCCCCGTGTGTCCCCGGTGTGTCCCCCGTGTGTCCCCCGTGTGTCCCCGGTGTGTATCCCGTGTGTCCTGTGTGTGTCCCCCGTGTGTCCCCCGTGTGTGTCCCTTGTGTCCCCTGTGTGTCCCCGGTGTGTCAGGAGACTCTTAAAGCGTCAGGAAATAAACCCTCTCTCTTCTCCTCCGTACCCACGTCTCTAAAAACGGGGAACAACGAGCTGATCCAGATTTGTGTCCGATATCACGTAATTCCGGCGGCGGACCAACAGAAAGTTGCTGTCAGAAACAATGCCTGACGTGTTTTGGACGTAATCTGGTCTTTGTTGACATTAGCCTCGCTAACACTCAGAGCTAACCTGCGCTGGAGAGCACGTGTTTAAAAAGCAGGACATGAAAAAAAGGAACTCACCTTGTGATAAACCCGCAAGAGAGAAAGAGTTTGAGCTCCAGACTGTTTCAGAAATAATCCTTGACGTGTAGAATTCTGATCAGGCATTAGCTCCGCCTCCTCTCTTTTTAGACCGCGTGTCTCGAACAGCTGAAATAGAGAGATATGAGGGATTTCTAAAACGCATGATCTGTTTGTATCTGAGACCCGCGTGCCGACAGCCTGATAGGAGACCTTTGAGGCAGGTCGGTCGTGAAGCCGTTTTATACGTTTTAATTACGAGTCAAATCTGGTGATTGTTAAAACTCTGATATCACTCTTTAATATTTCGCCGCCGCTCTTCTTCGACATTGTGATTCTGTTGCTGCTCTTCTTGCAGGATGAAGTCTTTAAGATGCAGCTCGTGTCCTTCTGCCTTCAGAGGAACTCCATCCTTTATTTGACAGAAGATGTGAAGCAGTTTAACGCTGAGTCGTGGTTTCAGACACACCTGAGCTGTACCTTTGCTTTCTTACTACTTTCATAGTTTTTATGTTAATAGTTGAGTTTTTAAGATTAAGATTAAGATATACTTTATTAATCCCTCGTGGGGAAATTGTTTCTCTGCATTTGACCCATCCTAGTGTTAGGAGCAGTGTGCTGCCATTTTGAACGGCGCCCGGGGAGCAGTGTGGGGAACGGTGCCTTGCTCAGAGACACCTCGGTAGCACTTGGTCTTGCCGGGACTTGAACTGGTGACCTTCCAGTTCCCAAGCCAAGTCCCTATCGACTTCGCCACCACTTGAGAAAGTCTTCCCTTTTCAGATGTGGAATCAGATCGTTTGGAAGTCAGTAATATTTGTGGTCATCCATGTGATACTGCTTACGTTTGAACCGTATCAGAATTCAGTTTCATTTCATTATTATTATTATTATTATTATTTTGTATTATTGTTTTACACGTTCGAAATAAATCGGATGAAAAACACTGCGATGCCTTCAGGCTCCTGCCTCTGACACACATGGAATAGAGTAATGCGATCTGATGGAAGATGTTGAACCGTCTCTGAGAAATCAGCGGAACAAGTTCCCAGACTCCGTTGTTTACTTCTGGAACAAAGTCACATCTCCGGGGAACCCTCGCAATCCTATTGGCTAGCGCTCCAACACATTGTATGTGACTAATGGTGCGTTCACACCAGACGCTCGAGTTTCACAGCGGCTGTCAGCTGTGTTTACTCCTGTCATTCAAACAGGGCGCGCTGGCCAGGAGGCGGGGCTTATCTCCACGAAGATACTGTGGTAGAAACCAACTACAACAAAATGACCATGTTTTTTACCGTGATTTAATTGTAATACACGTTTCAAAATGATGCCGGAATAAAAACATACCGATACCGGTTAGTAAATAGCAGCTATTAATGCGTGTGTACACAAGACGGCAGGCGAAACGGTATTAAATGTGTGTTTCCTGTATGGAGATCTTATCGATTAGGCTAAGCTAGCATGTAGCTGCTCCCTCCAAACTCACAACAACGTCATACAGAAATAAAGCAGCGACTGTATTCGCCATGACTCAGACAGTCTGCGGTTTGTTCGTGTTTAACTTTTCTCCAGTTTCCAGATATGAGGAGCTGTGAGCTCTGTGCTAACAGCTAACGGCTAACAGCTAACGGCTAACAGCTAACGGCTAACAGCTAACGGCTAACAGCTAACGCTAACGGCTAACAGCTAACGGCTAACAGCTAACGCTAATAGCTAACAGCTAACGGCTGATGTTTTGGTTTCCTGATTCAACATTAGTGACGTCACTGAGATCCTCACCGCTGATTGGCTAACGTGTGAACATGTCAGGCAAATTTGACGCTCGAGTTGAAAACATTTAACGCTCACGATTGAAGCGGCCCCCGTCAATCGCCTCATCTGCGTCATTCACGCTGCCGGAGCGAATTCGCGTCTATCCGCGACTTCCTATGTAATGGCGTGTCACGGAGGTGATCTCTGGGCTCATAGATCTCGGCCTCCGTTACGGGTCGTTTCGTTTTTTGTTGTTGAAAAGTGTTCCCCCACCTGGTGCCCTGTGTTGTCTCCTCCCCCCTCACCTGGTGCCCTGTGTTGTCTCCTCCCCCCTCACCTGGTGCCCTGTGTTGTCTCCTCCCCCCTCACCTGGTGCCCTGTGTTGTCTCCTCCCCCCTCACCGGTGCCCTGTGTTGTCTCCTCCCCCCTCATCTGGTGCCCTGTGTTGTCTCCTCCCCCCCTCAACTGGTGCCCTATGTTGTCTCCTCCCCCCTCACCTGTGTCCTATGTTGTCTCCTCCCCCCTCACCTGGTGCCCTGTGTTGTCTCCTCCCCCCTCACCTGTGCCCTGTGTTGTCTCCACCCCACTCACCTGGTGCCCTGTGTTGTCTCCTCCCCCCTCACCTGGTGCCCTGTGTTGTCTCCTCCCCCCTCACCTGTGTCCTGTGTTGTCTCCTCCCCCCTCACCTGGTGCCCTGTGTTGTCTCCCCCCCCCTCACCTGGTGCCCTGTGTTGTCTCCCCCCCCCTCACCTGGTGCCCTGTGTTGTCTCCTCCCCCCTCACCTGGTGCCCTGTGTTGTCTCCTCCCCCCTCACCTGTGTCCTGTGTTGTCTCCTCCCCCCTCACCTGGTGCCCTGTGTTGTCTCCTCCCCCCTCACCTGTGTCCTGTGTTGTCTCCTCCCCCCTCACCTGGTGCCCTGTGTTGTCTCCCCCCCCTCACTTGGTGCCCTGTGTTGTCTCCCCCCCCTCACCTGTGTCCTGTGTTGTCTCCTCCCCCCTCACCTGGTGTCCCTGTGTTGTCTCCTCCCCCCTCACCTGGTGCCCTGTGTTGTCTCCTCCCCCCTCACCTGGTGCCCTGTGTTGTCTCCTCCCCCCTCACCTGGTGTCCTGTGTTGTCTCCTCCCCCCTCACCTGGTGTCCTGTGTTGTCTCCTCCCCCCTCACCTGGTGCCCTGTGTTGTCTCCTCCCCCCTCACCTGGTGCCCTGTGTTGTCTCCTCCCCCCTCACCTGGTGTCCTGTGTTGTCTCCTCCCCCCTCACCTGGTGCCCTGTGTTGTCTCCTCCCCCCTCACCTGGTGTCCTGTGTTGTCTCCTCCCCCCTCACCTGGTGTCCTGTGTTGTCTCCTCTCCCCTCACCTGGTGCCCTGTGTTGTCTCCTCCCCCCTCACCTGTGCCCTGTGTTGTCTCCTCCCTCCTCACCTGGTGCCCTGTGTTGTCTCCTCCCCCCTCACCTGGTGCCCTGTGTTGTCTCCTCCCCCCTCACCTGGTGCCCTGTGTTGTCTCCTCCCCCCTCACCTGTGCCCTGTGTTGTCTCCTCCCCCCCTCACCTGTGCCCTGTGTTGTCTCCTCCCCCCCTCACCTGGTGCCCTGTGTTGTCTCCTCCCCCCTCACCTGGTGTCGGGCCGCTCAATTGTCAGCTTCACATGGCGACACGCCCAAATATCGCATCGCGTCCGGTGTGAACGCACCATAAGGGGCGGGACATCACTAAGCGGTTAACCAATCACAACAGAGCTTCACATTTAATGCACTTTTTAAACGTATTTATCTCCTTTTCTTTTCTGCAGGATCGTCTAAACCACGATGGCTGACGACCTTTACAGCACCTTCTCAGCGTCAGAGTCGGACATCTCCTCCTCTTCCTCCTCTTCCTCCTCCTCTTCCTCCTACCTGACCTTAGAACAGCGCGCCGCCTTCCTCTTCGTCCTCATCCTCTTCATCTTCCTCGGCCTTCTGATCGTGCGCTGTTTCCGGATCCTTCTGGACCCGTACCGCAGCATGCCGGCGTCCACCTGGACCGACTACATGGAGAAAGACACCTTCGATTACCGGATTTCCTGACAGGCAGCGTGAGGGGCAGCGACGCTGACGCAACACCGGTAAACTGAGGCGCGTCGAGGCAAAGCAGAAACACAGGCGTACGATCAGGACAATAAACACATTC
>CM070440.1:33983302-33998302 GCA_036324595.1 Champsocephalus gunnari
ACTCAGATCTTGTGCTTGAGTAAAAGTAGAAGTACTCAGATCTTGTACTTGAGTAAAAGTAGAAGTACTCAGATCTTGTTCTTGAGTAAAAGTAGAAGTACTCAGATCTTGTGCTTGAGTAAAAGTAGAAGTACTCAGGTCTTGTTCTTGAGTAAAAGTAGAAGTACTCAGGTCTTGTCCTTGAGTAAAAGTAGAAGTACTCAGATCTTGTGCTTGAGTAAAAGTAGAAGTACTCAGATCTTGTTCTTGAGTAAAAGTAGAAGTACTCAGATCTTGTGCTTGAGTAAAAGTAGAAGTACTCAGGTCTTGTCCTTGAGTAAAAGTAGAAGTACTCAGATCTTGTGCTTGAGTAAAAGTAGAAGTACTCAGATCTTGTGCTTGAGTAAAAGTAGAAGTACTCAGGTCTTGTACTTGAGTAAAAGTAGAAGTACTCAGATCTTGTACTTGAGTAAAAGTAGAAGTACTCAGATCTTGTGCTTGAGTAAAAGTAGAAGTACTCAGATCTTGTACTTGAGTTAAAGTAGAAGTACTCAGATCTTGTACTTGAGTAAAAGTAGAAGTACTCAGATCTTGTGCTTGAGTAAAAGTAGAAGTACTCAGATCTTGTACTTGAGTAAAAGTAGAAGTACTCAGATCTTGTGCTTGAGTAAAAGTAGAAGTACTCAGATCTTGTACTTGAGTAAAAGTAGAAGTACTCAGATCTTGTACTTGAGTTAAAGTAGAAATACTCAGATCTTGTACTTGAGTTAAAGTAGAAGTACTCAGATCTTGTACTTGAGTAAAAGTAGAAGTACTCAGATCTTGTTCTTGAGTAAAAGTAGAAGTACTCAGATCTTGTACTTGAGTAAAAGTAGAAGTACTCAGATCTTGTGCTTGAGTAAAAGTAGAAGTACTCAGATCTTGTTCAGAGACGCCATGCTAAGTGATCACTCTGAGACTCCTTGTTGCTGGGCAGGAGAGGAGGTTTAGGTTTTAGGATTAGTTTCTTTCTGGTAGTTTTCCTGTATTTTCTGGAAATGATCTCTTTCGAGTTGTTTTTCCTATTGTTGTGTTTTTCAAGCATCTTTTCCCTCTATTTGTGGTTTGGGGTTATTTATCATGGTTGTTTTTCATCTATTGTCAGGGGCGGGGTGCTGTAGGCTAGGGGAGGCTAAGCCTTCCCTAATATGTGTGACTGCATCCTGGTAAAATATAATGTTTAATGTTTGTATGCAACGACCTGGGCCCTGCGCTACGAAGCCAGTTCCACAGACCCTGGATATGTTTGAGTTATCTTCACTAACCCTAACAAACGAGATCTCGCTGAGCGGTCCCACGACGCTGGTTATCAACTCGGTAAATCAAGCCAGGGTTTCCCTCTCCAGCTGAGAGCGCGTTCACGTGAAAGGGGCGGGGTTAGCAACATTTGACCAATCACAAACGGGGACAACTGTACTGACAGCACAGCGTCATACTTCATAAATGAAAAGTAAACTAAAATATTAAAATATTTGGGAAGGCTTAACCTTCCCAAGCCTACAGTACCCGTCGCCCCTTATCTTAAGTCTATTTGTGGTTGTTAATAAGTCAGGTTAGGGTTCGTCATGCTTTGGAATGCATTTTTCACTTTTTTGTCGTTTTGTGTCTTTTTAGTCGTTTTGTGTCTTTTTAGTCGTTTTGCGTCTCATCGGTGGTCCTGAACGTTCACATTTCATTCACTGGTTTCTCACTGGTCATCCTGTAGTTATGTGAGAGCAGAAGCAGTGCATTGTGGGTAAGTATCCCCCCCTTATCAGAAACCTGCTCAGGGTTTCATTTCTTCATTAAAAAGCTCTGCCGCCCTCAGACAACGCTTCACAGGACTCAGCATTTACAGGTGTGAGATACACTCACACACACACTCACACACACAAAGACACACACACACACACACTCTCACACACGTTCACACACACACTCTCACACACGTACACACACACAACGTCACACACTCACACACATACACACACACACAAAGTCACACACACACAAAGTCACACACTCACATACACACACACAAAGTCACACACACTCACACACATACACACAAAGTCACACACACACACACACACACACACACTCTCACACACGTTCACACACACACTCTCACACACGTACACACACACAACGTCACACACTCACACACATACACACACACACAAAGTCACACACACACACACACAAAGTCACACACTCACATACACACACACAAAGTCACACACACACACACACACACAAAGTCACACCCTCACATACACACACACAAAGTCACACACACTCACACACACACACACAAAGTCACACACACACACACACAAAGTCACACACTCACATACACACACACAAAGTCACACACACACACACACACAAAGTCACACCCTCACATACACACACACAAAGTCACACACACTCACACACACACACACAAAGTCACACCCTCACATACACACACACAAAGTCACACACACTCACACACATACACACAAAGTCACACACACACACACACACACATCTGCACACACACAATTCTCTGAAAAAACTATTTTTCATTATCATGTAATAATTAAAAACGTGTTTTGATGTAGAACCTCATTTGAACACCCAGAACAATAACCTGCTGCTGATCCTGATTCAAACACATTCTTTCCCTGACTCTCCTTGACTCCATTGAGCTCCTCGTCAGGCCGTTACTCCCTCATTAAGGACAGATTGTTTCCTCCTCAGTGACGATTATAAAACCTCCAAACTGTTTCTTATTTATATTTTTGGTGCAAGAAGATTTGTTTTCCTGCGTCTCAGACCTGAGCTGCGTTTCATATCAGGATTTAAAGGTTTACTGTGCATCAGTTTAATTAGGATTTGGAGGGTTATCTTCCGGCATGTCGTGGGCTGAATATCGTCATTAAGGAAACACAGAATATATATTTTATTTCTCAACACGCAATTAAAGCGCTGGGGAAATAATCCTGTTATCTTAAACCTTAAAACTGAAAGAGGAGGATTAACCTGGGGGGGGGGCAGTCTGGCTGCTTTTCACTTTTAAAGGAGACCCTCTTCGGCTTTCTAGAATTTATATATTTAGGTTTCTGTGCATGTCAATGGTCTGCAAAGGCCAAAATCCCCAAATTCCGGAACATAGAGACATCACTATGGAACACACACTCTCCTATTGGCTAGCGTTCCAACACATGACAGGCTAAGGGGCGGGACATCTCTAAGCGGTTGACCAATCACCACAGAGCCAAACTCTGTACATCCCCTGTGGGACTAATACAGGTATTCTGATTCTGATCTGGATTTATTTTCATCCAAATATAAAAAACATTTCTTTCAATGTGATTTTTCTCAAAATCTCACTCTCCGGAGAAAAAGGAGAGGAGGTTGAATCCATTTCTGACATTTAAGGGATAACAAAATATTTTAAGTTATATTACTTTATTAATCCCATTTTCTTTTATTCCCAAATTGTGAAAATAAAGTACATTTTATCTTATCTTGTTTTACGAAACCCTAAATAACTAATACATTCCATTTCTTTTGGACAGCAGCTTATGTGTCTTTAACTAAATGTATTGTTAAAGACGGACAATATCCTCTTAACAGACCGATGAAGGAGAACGTCTCAGAGTCAAGGGGTGGTTGCTGTTGGAGGATGTGTGCAAAGGAATGCTGATCATTTTCTTATTCCTTGGGAGTGCTAGCGAAAAATACTGGCAATATATTGGAGGTGTGTGGCGCAGAGGGTTGTGCGTTGGTGTTCAGATCGGGGGGTCTCAGGTTCAAACCCCACTGCAGTCAGCATGTTGTTGTGTCCCTGAGTTCCTTCACCCCAAAGTGCTCCTGTGGGGATTGTCCACAGTACTGAGTATGTGAGTCGCTTTGGATAAAGCGTCTAACAAGTGACGTGTAATGAATTGACACACCAAGATTGTATTCCGAATTGACCCCTCTCGTTCTGTTGTGTTCCTCTGATCTTTAATAACAGATAGTAGATAGTTGATAGACAGATGGCTGCACTTTGGTTCACAGACTAACATTGATTTCCTCCATTCATAAATAGACAGGCTCTGTAATTACACCATAACCTTTTCTCCTCTATCCCTTAACTCCTCTACAGATGTACTTACTTACTATCTAGTCATGTCAGGATTAAAGAACAATTACTTTCAGGATTGAATGTTCAAACCAAGGCCTAAAACCTGGCCTTTCATAAGAAAGTGACTAATATATAAACCAAATGTAATATTGGATCAAACAATTCACCAAATGGACGGACACAGATTAAACATGAAGTCCCCTGGTTTGCCTCTAGAGTCTAACTGCTATGAGAAAAATCAATGTTCCACAATCCGCCACTAGATGTCGCTCATTGTACCAATATGGTTTATATTAATACACAACAAATTATTATTATTATTATTATTATTCTAGTAAAAGGGCTCGCTTTGGCAAACACCTGATCCATACAAGCAGCCCTAAATAATAACAAGTAACCATCATGTGTGGTGCTATCTGTAGTTGTCCGTCTTATCTTTTGTTGATGTCATCTTGTTTTCACAGAGCTGTGAACATGAACTCCCCCTGGGGAAAATGCATCTAAACTCATTTAATATTCAATCCCACACATGACGATTGAGAACATAAATTCGTAATTTACCTCGTTTAAAGCACTTTTGTTGTAATACTATGTGTGAAGAAACTTCTGTTCAGCAATGCAGTGAAAGAATGGAAGCTGGAATCCGCTTAATCAAACCACTGAAGTTTATTGAGAGTCAAACGGCCGGAGCGTTTACAAGGTGTCTCATCATTGAAATACCCTGGCAACACTGAGGACAAAATGGCAGGAGCACCTCTATACATGAAAAGGGGGAAGCTGCTAACTGCACGCTTTCCTTAATTAGTACCAGACATGCTGAAAACAAAGAACGGCCTGTTAATGCCAACGTGCATGATCCACACTTCCCCCACAGGAAAGGCAGAGCCTCTTGACCTTTGCCCTGTTCAAATTACCAACGGGACACAAAGGAGAAAAGACTAAAAGTCTCCAAATGCACAGATCACATTAAAATATTCTTTCACAGATCCTTTCTTTTATCAATTTATTGATAACCAATTAACATTAGTCTAAGAATATTTCAGTCACTACTTAAATCAAATAAAACGTCCTCAGAGTTGTGTGGATTTCTCATTACATTAATTACATCAAAAGCAGAATAAGATTGAAACATTCAATCACAATGGTTGATACAGACAACCACAATAGAAAAATCATCTCTCTTCAGTGGTTGATTTCTTTTTGTCAAAAGCACAATAATAACACACATGCAATACAAAAATATAATAGTAAAATATATGTTTCAAAAACAAGATCTTTTATCATTTATCACTCAGTTAATCTCATTCATCAAACACAAATTCAAAATCATCTTACATCTCAAAGATTTACTTCAAGGCAATTACTTATTAAAACACAATTAGAATTTAGGATTATAAGAAATCCAATTGAGGTATAAAATCAGAATCATGAGAGATCCAGTTAAGATTCCCAGTTAAGGTATACATTCACAGTGATGAATCGATCAATCTGTAATCTGTAAAGTTACAGTGTCCTCAATCTTTAACATTACTTTACGTTTACTTCAATACGCTTAATTCAAGAGTAAGGCACTTTACTACATACATTTTATTCAAATACATTTGTTTCAAAATCTGAAAAGGAAAAATCAGACATTTTATTGTAAACAACCTGAGGAAGGAAAAATCAAAACATCTGTGAGTGTCAACTTTAATCAATTTATCAATCGCTGAATGGGGGTACCCATGGTACAGGAACTGCCATGGAGACCCATGGGTCTGGAAGGTCGGCGTCGTACATCAACATTGTGTCATCTACAGTTGAATACCCCACTAGCCTCTGTGGGGCCTGGAGGGTAGTCTTGGCAACCCTGCGTATGGCTAATTTAACTACAGTGATCAAACAGGTCACTAGGATTAGCACAACCAAGATAAACACTGAAACAGTAACAACACATTTAACCAACCCCGCTCCCCAGGATCCAAGGGTTCCACTTAAATCCCCAAATGTAAAACCATGAGTTTCATGCAATTCTTTTATCCCATTAGCAGTATCATGAATCATATCCATAACTTCAGGCGTCGCATCAGAGACAAAAGAACAGCACTCAGTTCCAATCACCTTACATCCGCCCCCCTGGGCAGCTAAGAGGAGGTCCAGCGCCATGCGATTCTGTAGTGCTACCGTCCTAACTTCCTGAAATTCTTTGTGTTCAGCTAACATCGCTGTGTTTGAAACATTTAAATGATGTTCCACTACTTTGGACAATGCCATGATTTCCTGCTGACTAACATAAATGCCGTACCAAGGCAAAAATAGGCTCGCTATCTGTTGTCCTTGTGTAATGGACCTGCTGTTCCTGTGTAGAGAGGGAAGTATTGCTGCAATCTCATTTGCCTCTACTTTACGGATTAAAGGAATTAGGTAGGCTAGATAACAGGTGCCATAAAAAATGTCAAAGGGCACGCAGCCATACGCTCGGTCCCCACAAACGTAAAGTAAACTCTCTGTGGGAGGGGAATTCTGGCTAATTTTACCCTCATTATGGTATTACAGTCGCTGTGTCCCACATCTGAGAGCCCGTTTTTTTGTAAGTGCTCTCAAAAACCGGGTTTCCGATTTCGTGCAGATGGTAGCTTGGAAAAGATGAATGCATTTTTTGGACGGAGGAAGTGAGGTCTCGATTCCCCTCTCCGTTTTAAATTGCAACGGGGGAGTGCAAATGTCTCCGGGGCTTCCACCGGAAGCTTTTTGCAACCCCTCCTCCGTTGGCACTTTGCCGTTTTTTCCAAAATTTCGAAAATCATGCATACTTCCATAACCTCACACATCGTGAGACCCCGGACCCCCGGACTTAAGCACTCCCCAACGGACTAAACCCAGATGTTCACACCCTCCAGAACATCATGCCCCTGGTGACACTTAAAGGTGGTGGATTTTGTGGTGCTTTACTGTCCGCACAACAGCATCAATATTCGGCCTTCTTCACAGCAGCACCACCCACCCTCCTGTGGAGGATGTTCTCATGGCCCTGCTAACACTGAAAGGTGGTGGATTTTGTGGTGCTTTACTGTCCGCCCGTCGACATCCATATTCGGCCTTCTTCACAGCACCACCTGCCCTGCTGGAGGTTCACACTTTAACTTTTTTTTACCCTCTTCTGCCTTACACATCCTCCCACACTTGAGCACTCCTCACTCGGACTATCTCGGAATCTGCCCATTAAAAGTGCAGGCCATTCCTAACTTTTGACACTCCATACAAAGAGTGAATGTAGTCAATCTCACTAGCAATGAGATCGTACGTGGGCCTACCCTTTATCCTTTTACAGGCCAACGCAGCTTTCTGGCGTTGTAAAGTGGTGGGGTTTATCCAGTGAGATGTTATCCCGAGGAAGCTTCTGTTGTGGACAGACCAAATGTCTGCGGTGGTCGAGATGTATTCCAGCCCCTCAAATGTTTTCTTTAGCTCGCTTTCCAGTTTTGTATATTCTTTCTCCAGGTAGTTGGAAAACGTTGTGCGTCCCATATGCCGTGTGCCGCCCAGACATGCTATCATGCTAACTAGCTCCCTGAAAGCGGGTGACTCCACTGTAGCAACAGCCTGCATGTGTTCTACAACATACCGTGCAATGGCTTCATCCACTTTCACCTGGCTAGCAGTCCCTCGGTTGAAATCCAGCCGCTGTTGCTTGGGTGCAGGTGGAGGTGGAGTTGCGTCGCCGTCGGATGGCTCTGGGTCTGTGGTCTTAGCTACTAGCTTCGTCCCAGCATGTTGTTTCTGCAGATGTTTTAACAGATTGTAATTGCTGTTTTGAGCAGTAGATAGGATCTTTGACCCGCCAGGACACAACTTACACTTAACTACCACGTTCTTTTCTTTACGCTCGAGAAAAGTAAAATAGTGAGCATATCTCCAGGCGGAGAAACTCGACTTGAGCTCCGCCGTCACCATGATAGTATTGTTGGTAGGCTAACTAAACACAAACACGCCCACAGCGTGTCTCCTTATGTGACACAGGAAGTATTTAAGTACATTTACTCAAGTACTGTACTTAAGTACAGTTCTCATCTCTGTTCGCCTGGCTGTACGCAGTAACGGAGTAACGCACCATGTAGTAACGGCAACTGAGTTACTGAATTTAAAAAATAACGCGTTAGAGTACTAGTTACTGCCAAAAGTAACGGCGTTACAGTAACGCATTACTTTGTAACGCGTTAGTCCCAACACTGCCGATAACAAAGTAGGTTTAAATCCGGAAATTAAAGAAGTGCTCAATTTTTAACGTATGTTTTTAGCACTATCTTATTTATTTCAATGGTGTTTATATTTATTTCTTATATGTTTTTATTACTTATTACATTTTGTATCCCTTTAATGTATATATGTGCATGTTCTTACTTTCTTACAGTAATCAAAGCCACATGAGGAGGGATCCTTTTATTTATGTATTACCTGGAGGCCCGCAGAGAGAACCTCTTCACCGACCTGCCACCTTTTGAAATCAACAGAGCAAACTAAACACCTGTCCTTTGGAGTCTTTTAAACTCGATCTTAGTGGTTTTTATTTCTCAGTGACATCTAGTTCATTTCTAAACTATTTTACTCAAGATCTGAGTACTTCTACTTTTACTCAAGTACAAGATCTGAGTACTTCTACTTTTACTCAAGTACAAGATCTGAGTACTTCTACTTTTACTCAGGTACAAGATCTGAGTACTTCTACTTTTACTCAAGTACAAGACCCGAGTACTTCTACTTTTACTCAAGTACAAGATCTGAGTACTTCTACTTTTACTCAAGTACAAGGTCTGAGTACTTTTACTTTTACTGAAGTACAAGACCTGAGTACTTCTACTTTTACTCAAGTACAAGACCTGAGTACTTCTACTTTTACTCAAGTACAAGACCTGAGTACTTCTACATTCACCCTGAGAGGGATCCTCTGAGGTTTCTCCCATTACCTGGAGGGTTTCTTTGGGGGTGTTTCATGTCCGATGTGAGGGTCCGGCGACAGAGGGGGTCGTATTCATATTCTGTAAAAACTGAAAAGTCCACTGAGACAAATGTAAGATGCGTGATATTTAAATGTCAAATTAATTTAACACGGTTGATCTGAGGCTGCTGTCAAAGAGCACCAGGCTTTAAAGACATGGTCCAATCATTCTGTTTTCCTCATGTTACCTTTATTTAGGCACATTTCACTTGTCTGGTGTCATTGTGAAGGATGACTTTAATGCAGCATTTGAAACTCTTACCCAACTAATAATGGACTTTTGGACGATATGTCAGTGTTCGGGCTGTGACTCAATCTCTGAAAGAGCTGGATGGACTTGTATGCGTTGGTGGCCAAGGACAATTCATCAGAATCAGTGAATGATTAATACTCAACCAATTGGCATAGTGAAGTAATAATGCAACCACAGCTAACCCTTAAAGACCTGTTGACCCGCACAGAGCTGAGTCAGACATCTGTTGCAAATACAGGGGAAAACCCATGAGCTGCTTTGAAGGCCGAGCAGCCCGATGAGGCTCAGTCGTTGGTTACGTAACAGTGTTTTAGTTTTCTCAATGTGGACCAACTTTATAGACTTTAAATACTGTGTAGCTTCGTAGTACAATACTGCATTATTGCCCTCCTCGACTCCTCTCTTCCCCTCCTCCGGGACTTGACCCGGAAATCGATCAAGACACGCCATGTTGAAAAAGAGATCTATGATCTCAATGGGACCAATCTGGTTAAATAAAGGTTTGATGTTGAAGGACGTCCCAATAGCTGAAATGCACACGGAGGAGTCGAGGAATGAACAACAAACATAAAATACGTTCCATGTATTTGTTATTGGCTATGGTAGGTTACTGGTTATGTTCACATACTTATTTAATTATTCAAATGTAAACCGATCTTTGTCATATGGGTGTTTAGAGTTGATCTAGTCTCTAGTCATTCTGCTCAAAGTGCACCAGATTGAAGCATTTTACTTTAAAATGTTCAAACCTTTCTTCCCGGTATGCCTGAGAGGCAGATATGCTTGTTTTTCTCAACAAGAACTGTTTTTAAATGAAGGGGGGGGGGTTCCTTTAAAAGTTGCACTGTTGTAGCTTCAGTGGTTCAGGTTACAGTTACATAGCAGTGGATATAAACTGATTCATGTGGATATTACTGTAAACTAACCTGTGGAAAAGTTTCTCGAATAAATGTAATTTTTTTGGTGGAAGAAGCATGTATCTTTTTGTTACCCTGCCCCTCAAAGAACCGGAATTGAGAACCGTTAAGAACCGGAATCGAAAAGTAGAATCGGAATCGTGGAAATTGAAACGATACCCAACCCTAATGATAACATGTAGTTTAGTGCAGCTCATTATACATCCAGTGGTTTAGCATAACCACTGGGTAGGCCCTTAAGGCGACTAACAACTTGTATTACACGGCTGAGTTGAATACTCAATTCTGATTGTAAATTCTTAACATGTGACACGTTGTTAATACAGCAGTACAGACCGCTGTCAAGGACTATGATGAAGGTTGCTAAGGAGGATCCAGAAAGAGAAAGGAAAAGAGGTGAAAAGACGGAGATGAATCACCAGAAGAAGGCAGACAGGAAGTGAACACTAACAGGACACGGAGTGGGCTCTGAAGTATGTTTAGCATATCGCCGTGTGCAGGCCCGGCTCCAGAACAACATGACTCAGGGTGCCTCTGAGGTTACAGGGCAGCAGCAGGTTTACATGAGCAGTAGTGGCCGGCAACAGCAATGAGAAATAGCATCGATGGTCCCAATGAACAGATTATGGCCTTTGTTATGTTCTGAAACCAAGCAAGTGAGAACATTTCAAGTGAGTTAAAAGTGCAATCCTGAAATATCTCATACAGTCCAAAGTGGACTGTGGCAAAGAAAAGCACAACAGCTTCAAAGCTACTGATAAAACAAATGAGAACATTTTGCAAATCAAGGCACATATGATTTGAACCAGCTAACATTGAAAAGCAAAAGTATTATTAAAACCATGTACTAAACATCACTTTGGTCCCATCAGATACTCTGGGAAGAGAATATGTACTGTGCTTGAAAACTGGATCAGATCATCATTATCATCATCATCATCATCATCATCATCATCATCATCATCATCATCATCATCATCATCATCATCATCATCATCATCATCATCATCATCATCATCACCATCATCATCATCATCATCATCATGTGAGGTTGACTTTGTGACCTGGAGATCATTTCAGCTGCAACATCAGCTGTTGATCAGCTTGGGATATGAGATCTTTGTGTAGCCATTCGTGGTGAAGGCCTCTGTGCTGTTGTGTGCATTATGTTTGACCAACATGTCTACAGGCAGGCAGAGTATGGATCTATTTCCACATGAATATTCCATTGTCTATTTGTATACCACGAGCTGCACAATGACCGCCTAACCCCACTGTACAGGCGAGTACTTGTTTAGATATACCTGGGCATGCTCTGTTTGGCTGCAGAGGGGCCGCAGAGGGGCCGCAGAGGGGCGGTGTAGTTTCGGGCGACGAAGACTGCTGCTCCGGGGG
Organism: Champsocephalus gunnari; assembly: GCA_036324595.1. Classification (NCBI taxonomy): domain Eukaryota; kingdom Metazoa; phylum Chordata; class Actinopteri; order Perciformes; family Channichthyidae; genus Champsocephalus; species Champsocephalus gunnari. The sequence goes on from CM070440.1 coordinate 33,994,957, forward strand.
TGGGGAGTCAGGCGGGAGTAAGCTAGTGTCCACAGCGGAGGGTAACGTGATGTCCCCATCCGACCCGTTGCTACGGTCTGCAGTAGACGCGGTGTTGCTGGCGTTTAGTGACGGCTGTTCGTATCAATGATCATCCACAGATCAGATGTGTGTCGCTGCTGTGGAAGCACTTTGGAGATGATGCCCGCGCAGCGGAGCAGGTCACGCGCACCTGACACCATTTGTTGTTTGTATTTTTCGCTCCGTTCTCTTTTTTGAATAGAGGGTGCATAACATTCAACTGCCCCGAAGATCCCGACGCGAAGCCTGAAGGGTAAACACCAGCTTTACTCATCTACCCGCACAATTTGTCTGGTGTCGGAATGTCTCTGTGTTAGTACATTCTTAAAAAACAAAACACCATTTCATTTCGGGTTAAAATGTGTTGTAACTGCGTTACTGAGCATTGTGGGTAATATATTACACACATCACTTCGTTACAGCAACAAGTAATATATTACTGTAACTCTGGTACTTTTGTAACGCGTTGCACCCAACACTGCTGCCGGCCCACATATCTGATCTAAACATAGTAACGTGTGTTGGGGAAGATAATTATTTAAAGTTATTATTTAATAATTGTGACATTTATTGTACTTTTTGATGGATGAATGATGCTCAAGGTGAGGGGGCAAATAAGACAACTGAGGGGACAATGCCCCCTTTTGCCCCCTCGTGGCGCCGGGCTGCTCTCTTACTATTTATTGGAGCAAAAACCAAAAACCACCAGTGGCGTTTTCTCCCGGAGGCCAAGGGAAGCCAGGCTTCCTCTGCTTTTTCGGATTGTAGTTATAATTTTAATAAATAAATAAAAACACTTTGTTTAGTTTCAGAAAGTCTTTGCTGTGTGTTGCTGCCGGCCCGTCTCTCCCCCATTCTCATTGAGTACTTTACAAAGAGTGAAACAGCGCCCCTCTAGATGTTATGGTGAAACAGTAGATTGCACTCTCCGTTGCGAGAGGAGGCCAGCCCAGAGCCATAGAGAGATAATAATAATGATCTCTCTACGGCTCTGGGCTGGCCGGACCAGGCTTCCCTTGGTGAGAAAAGGGAAGCCTCACAATCCAATTAAATCGCATCAACTCAGTGTTGCAGTGACGCGTTCCAAAACCCGGAAGTAAGCTGCGCTTGGTTTCCCTCGACAGAAAGCAACGGGATTTCTCCATAGGATTTTGGAAAATAGCTCGAAATAAGGTCAGTGGAAACCGAATCTGTTCAATAAATGCATGTTGTGTTCAGCCGGATAATATCCACATGTCATTGCTTCCAGGAATTAGGCATAATCATAGCCGTGGGAAGATGTTTCAAATGGGGGGTGGGATGACACCATGGCTGCCCGATAGGCAAGATTTTAGCTGGCAATGAAAAACCGCTACAAAAGACCACGACACTACACACAGAGAAACGTATTGACATGGTGGACAGCTTATATAAAACGGCTTCAAATGTATTTATTATAACATGTTTTAATTGGGGGTGGACTTCACATCCTCAAGGCGGGTCCGGGGAGATTTTTTTTAACATTTTATAGTAAAAAGCTTCAATCTGCTGCAATTTGAGTGCCCAATTACGAGAGACTGATCTAGGGGGTACAACTCTAAACACCCATATGAAAAAGATTTTACACGTGGTGCAAGCAGGCCGAGGGTTTAGCCGTACACCGTCTAGGTGTTGCTCAGCTTCCTGTACTGAATATCATAGTCTACCGCCTTAATCAATATCTCGTCAACTCTAAAATACCACATGTATGCAACGGCATGATAATATTATTGTGACAGGTGGGGTGTTCACCTGGTGTTTCCAGAAGATAGACGGAGATGCAGCCAACATCGCCGAAGGCCACTTTCGAGAGTCGTTTTTCCATACATCTGCAGGCAGTCTGTAAGGGCAGTCCGACAACCCACACAGCTCTAGTTCACGCTGGTAACGACCGAGAGCCCACCCCTCAAGTCAGAGATGTAATCCGAAGACATGCAGCGATTTATTCGGTCGTTAATTAAAAAAAAACCTAGTGCGCTCTGCCTGGCTACGATAGCTAGCTGTTTATATTAGCACCTCCAGGAAAATGGCGTATTTATATATATGGTGCGCGTTGCATTGTGGGTAGCTCGTGACCTCACTGTGTGTGAAAGAATACTGTGAGTCAGACATGAATTCATAGATCAAGGCAGAATGGTGCACACTCTCCTGTCTTTCCAATCCGGTCCTTAAACAAACATAGCTCTCCACCCCTGGCCGACATGAGAGAAAGTGTATTATGTTGTCACATCGTTTCAGAGGTGATGTTTCAGCGTGCTCTTGATACGCCATTAAAACAGTAAAAACACGTTCAGTTTCCTTTTGCTTTGCAGAGTGTCTCCTGTTCACCAGAACATCCAAAAGTAATCTGATTACTTTTTTAAGACTCGTAACTGTAACTGTATTCGGATTACTTTCAGAGCCATGTATTCAGTAATCAGTAACTGATTACATTTACAAAGTAACCCTCCCAACATCACGTGGTGATTGGTGCAAACAGCTTCAGACGTAAAGAGCGATGAGTGTGTTCAGTTTGGTGCGTGAGAGGAAAATAAAAGTAGAAAAGTATTATCATCAAAATATAGTTAAAGTACCAAAAGTAAAAGTAATCAGATATTGTAGTTGAGTAAAAGTAGAAGTACTCAGATCTTGTACTTAAGTAGAAGTACTCAGATCTTGTTCTTGAGTAAAAGCAAAAGTACTCAGATCTTGTTCTTGAGTAAAAGTAGAAGTACTCAGATCTTGTTCTTGAGTAAAAGTAGAAGTACTCAGAGTGTTACTCTGTTACAGTAAAAGTATAAGTACTCAGATATTGTACTTGAGTAAAAGTAGAAGTACTCAGATCTTGTACTTGAGTAAAAGTAGAAGTACTCAGATCTTGTTCTTGAGTAAAAGTAGAAGTACTCAGAGTGTTACTCTGTTACAGTAAAAGTATAAGTACTCAGATATTGTACTTGAGTAAAAGTAGAAGTACTCAGATCTAGTACTTGAGTAAAAGCAGAAGTACTCAGATCTTGTACTTGAGTAAAAGTAGAAGTACTCAGATCTGGTACTTGAAAATGGTCAAACCTCAAAAAGGTTCACATGTGGCCCTTATCCTCTTCCGTAGATATGTGATATATATATAATATATATGATATATATAATAATATATATAATAATAATATATAATATAATTCCTCATGGAAACTAAACTGTGTGTGTGTGTGTGTGTGTGTGTGTGTGTGTGTGTGTGTGTGTGTGTGTGTGTGTGTGTGTGTGTGTGTGTGTGTGTGTGTGTGTGTGTGTG
>CM070440.1:34003302-34033302 GCA_036324595.1 Champsocephalus gunnari
ACATTTCTAATCTGTGTGACACAAATATGCACGATTGTTTTGGGCTGCCCCTATTTATCTCAAAGTCGGCCTTCAGGGGAGCATTTGAACAGTGACCATAACGGGGCAGCTGGTAGAAAAGGACTTGTAGTTGTTATGATATTACTGATTTTCTTTGAGTATCAGAATGTAAAAACTGAGTTGAGAGAATAGTCAGGGGTTTTGGGGGATGGGAGACACATCTATGGAATCACAATTTCAATAGCTTGCCATTAAATGACGGATAAACCTTTCTGTCTGTGATAGAAAATATCAAGAAGATACTGTAGTGATCTCTACAATAAAACAGTTGAGTGCAGGACGTCCAAAGATATTAACAGGAGGAAGTGCAAAACAGACAAACTGATAGGCTTTATTTAAACATTAAAGATTACTTTAAAGGTGACATGTCATGCTCTTCCGGTTATCGCCCGTCCCCTTGTTGTTATGAGACAGTTGGATTCTCTCTCAGACCCATCCTCTCTCAGACCCATCCTCTCTCAGACCCATCCTCTCTCAGACCCATCCTCTCTCAGACCCATCCTCTCTCAGACCCATCCTCTCTCAGACCCATCCTCTCTCAGACCCATCCTCTCTCAGACCCATCCTCTCTCAGACCCATCCTCTCTGCAGACCCATCCTCTCTCAGACCCATCCTCTCTCAGACCCATCCTCTCTGCAGACCCATCCTCTCTCAGACCCATCCTCTCTCAGACCCATCCTCTCTCAGACCCATCCTCTCTCAGACCCATCCTCTCTCAGACCCATCCTCTCTCAGACCCATCCTCTCTGCAGACCCATCCTCTCTCAGACCCATCCTCTCTCAGACCCATCCTCTCTCAGACCCGTCCTCTCTCAGACCCATCCTCTCTGCAGACCCATCCTCTCTCAGACCCATCCTCTCTCAGACCCATCCTCTCTCAGACCCATCCTCTCTCAGACCCATCCTCTCTCAGACCCATCCTCTCTCAGACCCGTCCTCTCTCAGACCCATCCTCTCTCAGACCCATCCTCTCAGCGTTCATCAACCTTTTTCTTTCTCAACATCAAGCCTCACTTATTGTTTTTACTTCGGCTGTGACTTTGTGTGTGCTCAGGGTGAGTTTTGGCTGTGTTTCGCCGTGTATCACTAAACAAGGAAACCACACCTCCACGGAGCTCAGCGCGATTCACAACGTCCCGACTGGTCCCGACCAATCGGAGCACACTGGGCTCACAGGGAGGGGGGGGGCAAGAGCTGCAGCGAGCCGTTTAGTGGAGAGAGTGAATACACAGACTTTACAGAGACGCAGAGAAACCAATGTGAGGTTGGAACATTGCACGGTATCTATTCTAGTCGACCTCAACGATGGAACTAGGATCAATGGAAATGGCCGTGACATGGGACCTTTAAGTTAAGGTCTTCTTTTGAATAAGAAAGAAACGCTGGGGTTATCCACAGATAAATATGAAGTCTGACAAAGTACTTAACGTCCAATATATTGCATAGTTTATTTTGGCACTTGTCAATCACCTTCCCTGAACTTGAGTCAGGTGTAACTAAAGTCTGATTTAAGGGTTGTTTATATCTCACATCGTTAATCAGAATCTGCAAAGTAACTGAAATAAATGTAGTGGAGTAAAAATACCAGGTTGACCTCTGAACTGTAGTGGAGGAGAACAAGGTAGTACATGCTGCTGTAACAAAAACATTTCCCAACTTGGGATCAATAAAGTATCTTATCTTAAGATGATCGATGGCTGCTGCCATATTTGCTACATGTGCCTCTGAACCTTGACAAGTGCATGTTTCAGGCTCATCGAAGAACGACAGAGGTCACAGACATAAGAGCAGCTGTTAAACAAAGCTCTTCTGACCTTAGCTGGCATGTGGGTATATATATTCACCCATGTATTAATTATATGTTTTCAATGTGATAACACCACTGTGTTTCCTATCCCCTAAACCTCCAGGGTGTTCACAGTTTAATACTGGCAACTTCTGATTGTGGGAAATACGAAAACATCGTGCGGGTTGACGCTAACTTTACATGGACGCTGCCGTCAATAGAAATGAATAGGGGGAAAGACGTAGTATACACGTTATCCTGCGAGACCTCAAATCTTCTTCTTAATATCTATCAAACTATAGATCCTTCACATCCACTGGATGTAGATTCTGAAATATAACATCATGCTGGTTTCCTCTTCCTGTTAGGCCTGGCTCCGGTTGCTTTGTATTCTTCAGATGACCCTAACACGGAGCTACGGCAAGACGACTGTCCCAACTTCTGGTCATCCTTCAACGGCCGCTGCTACAAGTACATCAGCACACATATGAGCTGGGTTCAAGCAGAGTCCTACTGTGTGTCCCAGGGAACCAACCTGGTGTCCATCCACAGTCAAGAGGAAGAGGACTTTGTCAAAAACCTGATCAAAAGCTCTGACCGTGCTGCGGGATCGACCTGGATCGGACTCAGCTTCCACAGAGAAGGAAGTTGGGTGTGGTCTGATGGGTGTGCAGCCAACTTTTTCGTTTGGGATCAAGGAGAACCAAACGACCAAGTACATGAACACTGTGTGCACACCAACAAGGGATCGTCAAAGAAGTGGAATGATTTGAGGTGTTCACATACTCTTCCCTCAGTTTGTGCATCTCGCACAATGTGTCCTTAGCAGCGGAGATGTTACGTGTTCACCTGTTTTGTGAACTTGATAACAATAAAGACACAGATGTGAACTTGTATATGTGTTTGTCTAACCTTTACTCTCATGAATGTTACATATCCACACTCGTCGCTCCAGGGGTTAATCAGAGGAATTATTTCTACACCTTTTTTTAAATACATTCAGTAAATAATATTGAGGATGCATTTATATTACATTTCGATCCACAGATTTGAGCCGTTGCTTATTATTCCTGGTGTTCGACTTATTTGTTTGAACCACACACAGTTCATTCAATGGTCACATGACGTGGGCAGGTATCTACGGCACCTGGAGTGTGGATGACCAACGGCTGAACCTGGTGACCCGATAGTCCTGCTTTGGTTACTGTTTGTTATTTTGTTCAATAAACTTTAAATAAACTGATTTAGGAATGCTTCAAAGTGAAGAGCCTTAGCGACATGACTGATTGGGAAAAGTACCATCACTCTTTTTCTGGTTGACAGGGACAACCTGATCTCCCCAGAATGCGTGGCTCCACCACGAGTCCTTAACACCGCACCACGTGGTGGACTCACGACCATTCAGAAAAAATGTCACCCACTTCTTGGCCTTTGGTTGCCAACAGTGGCAACCACTTTTTAACATGAAGAAATTAGGACAGCAAACAGCTAAATGCGCACCCCAAAAGAGATCAATGTTAATTAAAACTGCGGTCACAGACGTGCACGCAGTTGTGGGCGGGCCTTCGCGTCCGAGCGCCTGTAGGGGAGGGTTGCTGGTCGTCCCGGCGTCAAGCAGATGCGCGCGTGTCCTCCGAAGTGAGCCATTCGTAATTTCTCAAACGTTCGTGTCCCGGACTGCATCTTCCCCATAATACTCGGGCATGCATGTGAGTGGTGGAGGAGGGGGTGGTGGAGATGCAGGGCCTTCAGCAGGGCCTTCAGCAAACTCCAACAATTCTGCAGCAAGATGCTCCCTGACAGTCTTCTGGGTGTGTGGCTTTGTCCTGCTGCATCTAACAAATGTGGAAAAACAAAGAGATTAGATTAATTCACTGGCTTATACTTATAGGATAATATTGGACTATAAATGAATAATATTACACCAAATAAATAAGTAAACACATGTATATTCATTCACTGGCCATTCATTTAGAAAATGTAACTCCAAAAAGACAAGTAAAACTATTTAGCATTTTGCCTAATCATTCCTGTAGCTTCTTGGCTAAGCTAGCACTGTGACGCAGTTCCACCAAACACATAAGTAATATATAAAAACAGAGAGATTACATACCTTTCCCGTGGTGGAAGTTCAACATCCGAGTCACTACTGTCCGGATCCAGGTCTGGCTGGAGGAGATCTTCATCATCCGACGAAGAGTCATCTGGTATGATCATAGCCCCGCTATCGTCAGCTAGCATCTCTAGCACCTGCTCGGTGGTGAAGCTCTCCCTTCTGGCTGCGTAATGCGTAATGGAGCCGGAGCGGGCGTAGTTTATACTACGCAGGATCATATCTTTGGAACCCATTGGTTGATTTGGGTGATTGACACCTTTTATGAACCGTTAGAGCCAATAGAATCGAGTGACAGTTAGTCATTCCCGCTAAACACTTACGTCAAGTAGAGAGAGGTTTGCGTAAACAGCACGTGAGACAGCGTTAGCTCGGGACTGCAAAACTTTATACCTACTCTGCTGCCATGAATGTAATGATAGATTATCAGGAACAATTCTAAAGTGACTAAGAGACATTGGATTAACCTTAAGCAGCGTTTTTATTCCCTTGAACAAGAGCTCTGATCACAAAACAGCAACGGTAAGACATACTTATTGTTATGGTTTTGAAAACTGTTGTTTTTTTTCTTCTCTGTTCTGGCTGATAGCTCAGTGAGTTTGTGTCCTACAGTGATGATACTTATAACACAAATAATCTGTGGAGTATCAGCTTTCAGATGATATGTAGTTTGTGCAGAAAAGATTACGTTTTAAAGATCGTTTCTGCTAGTTAGCACCGGAAGTAGCATCTGCCCGTTTTAGCTAAGGGCTAATGCTAACGCTTCTTGTGACACTTTTGTTTTGTTTCGGTAAAAATGGTTCGTATCGTCAGTTAGCTGAGATTCTTCTCGTTAATCTGGTATAACACATTGATAGGTTTTGAAATATTAAGATGCCCTGAGACAGTGTCGAGAAAAAAAAACAGGGTCCCCGCCGGCGGGCTTAACAGGTTAACCGTGGCGTGCGGCGCAGTGGGTTGTGCAGACGTTCTGCCCTTGACTGTTTGTTTACTCAATAAACGCATCTCCTCTGGATATTAGGCCGTGTATGTTCCATACCAGTGGAGTTTGCTTTTTGTTGTTGTGTTTATTGATCAAAAAGCAAACCTTCAATACAGCTGTTATGTGGTCACGGTAAGTAAAGTAATAATTGAAGCTGTGTATTGGTTAATATTAGCATATGACTTAAAATGAAAACACCACAGCATTTCACAAAACGCTACAGCATTTCACATTGGACGGAAAGGGTATTCCTTAGGGAGAACACTTCTTGTTTATGATTGGACAGAGCCAGCCAGACAGCACTGCTGTGATTGGTTGTTTTTGCTGCCAGTGAAGAAATGACGCTTCGTGATTGGTCAACGTCCGACAGCGCAATATATCCCAACCGGTCCCTCCCAACACATCCGCCGTTAGCACACACTCAGAGCTCACAGCTCCTCATATCTGTTCAGAAACTGGACAAAAGTTAAATATGTCCAAACCACAGACTGTCTATGTCATGGCGAATACAGTCGCTGCTTTATTATGCGAATATTGGGTAAGGCAAGGCAAGTTTATTTATAGAGCACTTTTCAACTCAAGATAATTCAGAGTGCTTTACAAAAAAAAATGAAAGACATTAAGCATTAAAAAAGAAAAGCTAATCAAATAAACATTAAGGAAAAAGTACATGGATAAAAGTTACAGTGCAGTCTAAAATATAAATAGTTCAATTAAAAGCAGCGACAAAGAGAAAAGTCTTCAGAGTTGCAGCGGACCTGCAGGTTTCTGGGAGTTTGTTCCAGATGTTTGGAGCATAATAACTGAACGCTGCTTCTCCAGGTTTAGTTCTGACTCTGGGGACAGGAAGCTGACCAGTCCCTGAAGACCTGAGAGATCTGTCTCTGGGGACAGGAAGCTGACCAGTCCCTGAAGACCTGAGAGACCTGTCTCTGGGGACAGGAAGCTGACCAGTCCCTGAAGACCTGAGAGATCTGTCTCTGGGGACAGGAAGCTGACCAGTCCCTGAAGACCTGAGAGATCTGTCTCTGGGGACAGGAAGCTGACCAGTCCCTGAAGACCTGAGAGATCTGTCTCTGGGGACAGAAAGCTGACCAGTCCCTGGAGACCTGAGAGATCTGTCTCTGGGGACAGGAAGCTGACCAGTCCCTGAAGACCTGAGAGATCTGTCTCTGGGGACAGGAAGCTGACCAGTCCCTGGAGACCTGAGAGATCTGTCTCTGGGGACAGGAAGCTGACCAGTCCCTGAAGACCTGAGAGATCTGTCTCTGGGGACAGGAAGCTGACCAGTCCCTGAAGACCTGAGAGATCTGTCTCTGGGGACAGGAAGCTGACCAGTCCCTGAAGACCTGAGAGATCTGTCTCTGGGGACAGGAAGCTGACCAGTCCCTGAAGACCTGAGAGATCTGTCTCTGGGGACAGGAAGCTGACCAGTCCCTGAAGACCTGAGAGATCTGTCTCTGGGGACAGGAAGCTGACCAGTCCCTGAATACCTGAGAGATCTGTCTCTGGGGACAGGAAGCTGACCAGTCCCTGAAGACCTGAGAGATCTGTCTCTGGGGACAGGAAGCTGACCAGTCCCTGAAGACCTGAGAGTTCTGTCTCTGGGGACAGGAAGCTGACCAGTCCCTGAAGACCTGAGAGATCTGTCTCTGGGGACAGGAAGCTGACCAGTCCCTGAAGACCTGAGAGATCTGTCTCTGGGGACAGGAAGCTGACCAGTCCCTGAAGACCTGAGAGATCTGTCTCTGGGGACAGAAAGCTGACCAGTCCCTGAAGACCTGAGAGATCTGTCTCTGGGGACAGGAAGCTGACCAGTCCCTGAAGACCTGAGAGATCTGTCTCTGGGGACAGGAAGCTGACCAGTCCCTGAAGACCTGAGAGATCTGGATGGTTCATAGTTTAGCAGGAGGTCAGAAATGTATTTTGGGCCTAAACCATTCAGTGCTTTATAAACCAGCAGCAGTATTTAGAAATCTATCCTCTGACACACAGGAAGCCAGTGTGAAGACTTCAGAGCAGGAGTGATGTGATCCACTTTCTTAGTGTCAGTGAGGACTCGAGCAGCGGCGTTCTGAATCAGCTGCAGCTTTCTAATAGATGTGTTAGTGAGACCTGTGAAGACACCTTTGCAGTAGTCCAGTCTACTGAAGATAAAGGCATGGACACGTGTCTCCAGATCCTGCTGTGACATTAGTCTTTTAATCCTAGATATGTTCTTTAGGTGATAGTAGGCTGATTTAGTAACTGGGTAGTCTACCATAGTATTTACATGGAGATAAGCCCCTTAAAAACCATGAATTAATAAAGCATTAATTCTGTGTTTACTCCTGTGATTCAAAAAAGACGCTGGAGAGGGGGCGGGCCGGATCTCCATGTAAATCCTATCGGAATCGGATCCATCAGGCTAAGCTAACCTGTAGCTGCTCCGTCCACACTCACAACAACGTCATACAGACATAAATAAAGCAGCGACTGTATTCGCCATGACATAGACAGTCTGTGTTTTGCATATCTTTAACTTTTGTCCAGTTTCTGAACAGATATGAGGAGCTGTGAGCTCTGAGTGTGTGCTAACAGCTAACGGCTGATGTGTTGGGCCAATCACGAAGTCATTTCTTGATTGGCAGCAAAAACAACCAATCACAGCAGTGCTTCTCTGGCTGGCTCTGTCCACAAACAATAAGTGTTCTCCCTAAGGAATACCCTTTCCGTCCAATGTGAAATGCTGCGGTGTTTTGTGAAATGCTGTGATTTCTTGCACTTCAGGGCCACCGTACTATAGAGATGTTTTTATTTTAAAGGAGACCTATCATGCTATATTTAAATGATATAGTGTATGACCATACCTATATAAGGTATATTTATACATTTTATTTTTCAAAATACCAAACAGATCATTTTTTAGACATGCCTCGTTTCGCTCATTTTCGCTCTATTCCAAACCTGTCTTTGAAAATTCTGAGCAGCAGCTGACCACGCCCCCCTGCAGAAGAGCAGGCATGAGCCGGCGAGAGTCACGTTACCATGCTTGCTGTGATTACGAGTGTCGAATAAACACGTCATCTCAGAGCAATGCATGTGTTCAAGCATACTATCAATTTGATCCAGAAACTGACCCTGAAGCAGCGGAGGTTTTGGTGGAGGTGCAAAAATCTCGGTTGCAGCAGGACGTTTCTGAATGGTTAGCTGACAAGCTGTTGTCCCTATTTATTTTACTCTGTTACGATGCTTGCTCCTTATTCCGTTCATATTTTGGCTAATTAGCAAGAATGCAATGTGTACAGTTTGTAACGCAAAAACAGCGATATATATATATATATATTTATAAAGGGAGACATTCATATTTTCAGCATATATACAATGGCCTCATTGCGTTTATTAATAGTTTACAGTCCTTTTCTTCCAACATCATGCAACAACCGTTGGAAAGTTGAATAACTTAGGGTGATAAAAAGTATAACTCCAACAACACCTCAGTTGTCAGCAATGTGTGTCGTTTCATGTGTTTTTAAAAGCTCAGTTATTGACTTCTTTGTGCAAATTGCGCCACGATGCCTTCTGAACGGAGAATGTGTGCTGCATGGAGATACCACAGGTAACATTTTTGATAGCTTTACTAAGTTGTCTGTTTAGAGAATACATTTTTCACATGTCATTCAATATAAGTTTATCACAATGTGTCAAGACGGATGCAGTAACTTGAGGACTCTGTAACCTGTATGGTGGACCATCCTGGATCGGAGCCTGTGTGCCTGAATGTGTTCTCCCTGCAGAATGCATTGAATATGTACAGAGCTGAACATGGTGGACTACAGTTGAGGCAAATAGAGCAGTGAGTGGTTTGTTTGTTTTGACTGAAATTGTAAAACGAATGCTAATATTGTTCATGGAAATACATACTGGTGTATATGGCTTTATGCATTCTTTCATTCTGTCATTGTACTATTATATACTACACAGCAATGGCATAACACACCCATGTGTACGACAAAAAGGTCCACACACACAACCTTATGCTTTTGAAATCAGAATATTCTTTACCCATCCAAACATGAATAATCACGACACATTTTGATATCAACTTGGAACTTTATTGTCAAAATCAACGGTTAAAAAAACCCATAAAAAAAAACTAAATGTAGCCTACTTGTATTTTGTATAAATGACACTAAATATTTTTACAGAAGCTTTGTGAGCTGGTGCTGGGGCTTCCTTGGACGCAGGATCAGAGTGGGGATTCCGGCCTGCGTTGTCCTCAGGATACGCGGGGAGTTTCCTGATCCGTGAAATGTCGATGTTGGGTTCAGACAGCAGCCAAATTGAACCGTGTAGCATACCCGGCGATGACCTCCTCCCTGTCAGGTCGCTCATAATGGTGCAGGGTCCACAAAGACTTGGTCGAAGATGAGGTCCATCAAGTTGGCCACGTAGCCTGTGCAATGGTAAAAAAAAAGCACAACAAAAAATGTGGTTTAGATTAGTATATGCATGTAACAAACTGAAACTTCTTTCTAATTTTTTTATTTTCATATTTGTAAATAGTTGTATAATAAATATTTTAAACACTTACGGAATGTGGGGTCAGTCTCTACTGGTTTTGCTCTGCATTCTCCCTTTCCTGGCCTTTGGGAACTGCAGTTTATACAGAGGGTTTCCAGTGGATGTAGTGGCTTGTGCACGCTCAGCGTTTTCATTGTAGTGCAGGGCTGCCAGGTACAGTCTTTCATTTCCGCCATGATAAAAAAAAATGTAAATAATAGCAAAGGATGTACAAATTGTCACTAATTAGTAAGTATGTGAGGTGCTGGCCTGTAAAGAAGAACACATAGTTAGAACAAAATCATCTCAACTTAGTATTCAGGATGAGAAAATACTATTTGGATAAATATAGTCTGAAATCCCAAAAGATGGGGCTAAAACTCTCTATTTAGCAAAGCTCTTTGCTTAGCCTTTTCCAATCTGAGTTAGTTTTGAACCGTAACGTGCATGCTGTGTTTCTGACTCAATGCAGATGATGGAGAGGGGCTGAGCTCAGTAGACTGACTGTAATGAGTGCTAGCCACTAATTAGCCTGTTGCTAGAGGTAAGGCCTTGTCAACAACAACAACAGACCAACGGGGCTTTAGCTCAGTTTTACTCGTGGTGTGTGTGTCCCCTCGCATACATACACAGTGTTGTATCCTAACACACCCCCATTTATATTCATGTGCGCAAACAAGTAAACACACAAACGCTTTTACATATAACGCTGCAAAAAACGGCATGTCTCATTAGCGTAGCGTAGCGTAGCTTACAGATCGATGATATCTGATCGTTCTTACAGACTACAATCACAAAAGCTTTTACATATAACGCTGGAAAAACCGGCACTTGCCTACAGAAGATTACGTTTGTTATTATAACTTACTCAATATGATTTTAGAGGATACAAAATACTAATAAATAGGAGAATAAATACTTGTGTTATCGCCTAGGGCGTGGCTTTACAGCCTTCACACAGATCGCCATTACGGCAGTATGTCTGAACATGTTAGCAAATGCCTGATAATTCAAATAAAAGACAAAGCAAAGACTGCGGAGCGTACAAAATAAAATGCTACAAAAATATATAAACACCTAACCGATTACTATTTGGGTTTGAGGCGACATTGATACGGCGAAGCTACATGCTACATGCTACAAGCTAGAGATAGCTTTATCAGGAAAAACACCGCTAAATAAAAACTTACAGCTTCAAAATTGGATGTGTCCTCACTGGCCTGGTCCCGGATGGTTGGTATTGATCCCGGGTTTAGCATTACTTTGGAGGCATATCCGTGTTGGACTTGAGACAAGTTCATAAACATGTCCGTCGTAAAATGTTTGGAACACACAAACAGAAATCTTCCGTGGTCTTCTGGCACATGTCCCTTGTAAATGAAGTCTAGCCACAGATTCATCTCTTTTTCCACTGATGGCATTGCATGCAGTCCCCTGTCCCGAGTCTTGCAGCTAACAACAGCACAACGTTTAACTATCTTAGACATCCTGGCAAGAGCAGGCAAAAACAAAGATGTGGGTTGATTTAGCCTGCCGATAGCCTATATGCGAATGAGAGGTGTGGCAATGCACGTGGCCGTGGCTCATTCCCCTGATAGGTGGAGAGTTGACCAATAAGCCGAGGACTTCTCTGTGACGTAGAAAAGTGTTGAAATCTGGATCCGTTTTTTCCAGATCCGTTGCAGCCCCTTTTTTAGAGATTTGACGAAGGAGGAAAATAGAGAGGGTTGTGTTTTCTGACACTTGGTGAGTTCCCTGGAACACCGGGGACACATATTCATGTATAAAAGATGTACAAAGGTGCATTTTGCATGATAGGTCCCCTTTAAAGTAAATTCAGATGGAACATAGTAAAACATGTAAATTCTAATGTCCGCCTAAAAAAAACCCATTACTTATAGTGAAAACCACCCTTGAATGATGAGTTTAGTAGACTAAAAGCTTTAGGAATCCAAACTATAACATATAATAAGTACCCTGTATCAAGATTGATGCAAAACAAGTGAAATTTGACCTTTTTAGAGAGGTTTAGAAAAATAAAGTGCACCTCACCTCTGGGTAATTTGGGAACCATCAGTTCCATTTGAACGTTTTCACTGTAAAAATCATGTTATTACTTTGAATTATCGCTATAGGTATTCATTCCATCCAAATACAACTGTTGTGAAAAAATAAATAAAATAAAACATACTCTGTTATCCTCTTAGGCCCCACGGACCCGAAATCGCGTCATTTTCAGGAAACAACGTCTAAGGAAGCTTAATATTTAATAAACTATGAATATTTTATATCCATAGAACGGGAAAAAAAACTAATTTAACTGATCTTTTTCATTTATTTTTTCACAAAAAACACACAATGCTAACAGTGAGCCTCTGAATTAGCCCCGAGCGAAAAATGCTAACCTATTACTGCACCGAAAATCACTCCTAGCTCCCTTATTACTTATCCTAGCTCCACATCAAACACATTGTTTATGACCGCAAGGAGACACAGAATCTAACGGTGCCCACCTCAACACTAAAAGATACAAACTAGCGAGGTTACCAACAAAAACGTACATCAAAACAAGTGGCGCTAGGTATTAGCATTAGCACTGCACACACCCACCGCGTGTTCCAATGAAAAGCATACATATATAAATAAAGTATAAAGTATAGGTCAACACATTTCAGTATAACACACCAATTGCGATATTACTCACGTTTGACACCGTGGAGCAGGGTTTCTATGTACCGAGAAGTGGGTAGTTTAATGAGTCTGTTGACGACAAAACCTCCGCGCACACAGACAGCCAAGGCAAGCTACCTGAATTAAGTCTCTCCCTAAACTGGCAATACCGGAAATGTGACATCCGGTTTGTCCTTCACAATAAGGTTTTTCAAAATAAAGGTACATTTAATATTGACGTATCAAATTGATTCAAATGTCTTACACAACACATGTATCGAGACAATAAATGAACTGTTTATATAGTCGATCAACACTGTGTATGTTACTCATTACAGGATAATCACATGGCACTAAATCAGACCGGCTGTTCTCCTCTGTTTACATCCTGCTGGTTTAAATTATGTGTTCTATAGGCTCTGTGCACAAGATTGAGTTGAGTAGTGAGCCATTCGTTTTTTTTTCGTGGTGAGATGTCTGCTGAGAGGTCCTTGTATACCTCGCTGACTTTGAGGACATCTGGGTCTGGCAGCTCCCCCCGCACGGCCTTGTAACGTGTACTCCTTTGAACACAGCTACATACAATTACTTAGGACAATATATATTACCTTACACTGTCAGCAACTGTAAACTGCTTTGGCATAGTGGAAATGAACACCATGTCACTCACTCTGCCTGGTTTCACACACTATTAATTACACAAAATAATTGTCAAATTAATTGAAAAGGTCGTTGATGCAATATACTAAATCAGCTCTTGGCACAAAGGAAATACTCATTAAATCATGGATTGGCTGTGAACACATACTGTTCTATTGTATTGCATAGAAAGATGTGTTACTGTTCTGCTTGTCGTGGAAATACTGTTTGTAGTCGTAGATAGAAAAACAAAGATGGAAAACATTTCACCATACATTGTTTAGGACTTTTATATGTATTGGGTGTTTATGGTTAATGTGGGAAATTAATAAGCAGAGCTGTTGCTGGTAAATTTGTGTGCCATCATAATAGTAATGTGTATACAGCGTTTCGTGAATATCTGGAAAAATATGCGAGTAGTTTGGAGTCATTTGAGACTGGTACAGAAATGGTACATTCTCTGTTAGCCTACGTTCCCCCCCCCGATTGAGCTAGCAACTATTTTATTCGCAATTTAACATCATATTGGATATGGGCTTAACTTGTCCTGGACTGGAATTTTTCCAATCTTTTCCCGAGGAGGTGTTTGCGAAAAAGCGCTTAAAATGCATGAATAACACCGATTTTTCAAAATGGCCGACTTTTTGGGGGGGCGGGGCTAATGGAAGCTATTTTGAAATATGTCCGCAATTCCATCAGTAATGTCTGTGGCAAGATTGGGGTAGTTTGGAGAAACTATATGTGACTATCGCACAATAGGGGGCGCTACTGAGCTGGTGTACAAAAATGTAAAAAAAATGTGTACAGTCTGGAAAAAGACGTGGGTTGTGACGTGTGTTCTAAGTTTTGCGTCCAAAAGTCATTTTAGCGATTTTGTGGCATTTAAATCGTCAAAATTGGTACATGTTCCGTTAGCTTACGAGCTCCCCGTTTGAGCAGTCAACTATTCATTCGCAATTTAGCATCACATTGGATATGGGCTGATCTTGTCCTGGTTTGAAATTTTTGCAATCATTTTCCTAGGAGAAGTATGCGAAAATGCGCTTAAAATGGACATATTTCAAAATGGCCGACTTCATGGGGGGCGGAGATAATGGAAGCCATTTTGAAATATGTCCGCATTTCCATGAGGAATCTCTGTGCCAAGTTTTGGGTAGTTCGAAGAAACTATATTTGACTACCGCACAATAGGGGGCGCTACTGAGCCATATTTGCTAAAACGTCCGATTTTTTTCTACAGTCTGGAGAAGGTTGTGGGCTGTGACATGCATTCCGAATTTAAAGGCCGTAACTCATTTTTTCCCTACTTATGGCTCGGTACATTTTTTAACCCTTCGATTTCGAGAAAAAACTGAATAGGACACGCCCACATTTTTCATTGGTTGCGACCCTTTAAATCTAAGTTTATACTCACCCTCCATCGGTTCTTGAGATATAAATTAGTTATGTTTTTGGCGCCCCCTATTGTCCTAAATGAACATTGTTTGTTGTGCCTATTCCCCAAGACACACTGAACCTATCCACCGAAATCTGTGATATTTGGATATATTTTGGATGAATTGTGAGCATTTATGTGTAGGCCACACCCTTTTGCTAATACGTTTTGATTGATGTCGGCCACATTTTTCCACACCTTGTGCTCATTTTGTACGGTAATGTGTCTGCCCCTCCATTGATGCTGCGCACTAAGTTTGGTTTGGAAAATCAAGAAATTGGAATTTAAGTTAATATTTCAATGTTTATCACATTATGCTAATTAAAAAAAAATCAAAGTAGGCGGAGCTTCGGGATATGAGAGGATAATATGTAGAACTGCTCCACCCGGATAAGTGTGCAACATTTCAGGTCCGTCAGACTTACGCTGCGACTTTGTAAATGTTTCGAAACACTGAATTTACACAGGTGGCGCTAAAGAGCAAGTTGAAAAATGTTCACCCATCGAATCCAGAATGTTAACATTTTCACCAGTCCTGGCGGCGTTGCCAAATGTCGCCACATGAATAGTGTTGTAACCCCCTCAAAAACAGGTCGAAAGTGCAAAACCGGTAAAAGAAGAATAATTAAAACTGCGGTCGCACTTGTGCGCGCAGTGATGAGCGGGCCCTCGCGTCCGTGCGCCTGTCGGGGAGGGTTGCTGGTCCCCCCCCCTCAGTCCTCCGAAATGAGCCGTTTGTCATCCCTCTAAATTGTTTACCTGACTTTGCGTTCCTTTGTTTCTGACCAGGAAATCTTAGGCATGTGCGCCAGTTCTGTTGGTACCATTTTTCCTGCATCAACCAGGTAGCGATATGCCGACAGTGAAGAATAAACATATTTATAACTAGTTTAGCTAGTTCCAGAGGTAGATGGAATAGCTAAGTGTGTTTGGTCTAACTGTTAGTGTGTGTTTTGCTCAGCTCCGCAGTCCGTCACAGTAACAATTAAAATGTAAACCTAAGACGCAAAGAAGTGCAAGATAACAGATAAATATATAACAACCACAATGTAGATTCAATAATATGAGAGAAGTTGTAGATTAAGTGTAGACAGTATTTCAAATAAAGAAAATGTTAACAGCAATGTAATAAGTATATACAGTATATGCAAAATGACAAATACTATATGGCACACAGATGTAATTTTTTAATTATAAGTAAAAGTATGTAAGGCTGAAGTGACAGCAGTGATGAGCTCTACATGTCTACACTCATACGGCTGTACTGCAGTCAGCGGAGGTTTGGGTTGATGATGTTCCTGAGCGCTGTTCAGGCTTGCTTTATCCAGCACCTCAAGTGGCAGCTCTGTCCTTCTGATTAGCCGTGCACTTTTCAAAGTAGGGGTCGTTCCCCAGCAGATCATTTTCACAGAGAAAACAAGAGATCATAATAAAGACATGGTTGCTAAAGCATGATTGAACGATGTAACTGCAAGCCTTATATACAGAGAAAGTGTTTGTGTGTGGGGGGGTGGGGTGTGTTTATTTGTATTCTTTAGTAGATATCTACAAGTAAACAGTAGATATTTTTCATGAAACCATATAGTGCTTCACATAATAAAATATACAAGGGCTGTAGCCTGATATACATTATATGCTTTAGGAGCTGTATGTGTGTGTTTTACATTCAGTAGGTGTCTGTTGTGGAGTGTATATGTGTAATTGATTTTGCCGCCAGCAGAGCCGGTGTGTGTGTGTGTGTGTGGTTTAGGAGTTATGAGCATTTCTTTCTAAGACCCCGCATTTAGATTAATGACGGGCATATTTATCGACTGAACATGCTCATTTTCTACAGTAATGTGTCTGACCCTCCACTGATGCTGTATACTAAGTTTGGCGTTGAAAAAGAAAACATGGAAATGTAAGGTAATATTTCACTGTTTTTAACATTATGGTAATTTAAAAAAAATGAAGTAGGTGGAGCTTTGGGGTTCCGGGACATAATATGTAGAGTAGATCCACCCGAATAAGTGGGCAACATTTCAGGTCATTCGGAGTTACGGTGCCACTTTGTAAAGGTTTCCAAAAATGGAAATGTAGTAGTTTGGATGAATTTGTGTCATGTAAATCGTCAAAAATGGTGTATTCGCTGTTAGCTTACGACCTCCACGAGTAATTTTTCAAAAATGTGCTCCTCAATTAAGTATCATATTGGATAGGGGCTGAACCTGTCCTGCATTGGAATTTTTCCGATCATTCCCCTATGAGGAGTTTGCAAGAACGTGCGTAAAATGGCTGAAAAACGCACATTTTTCAAAATTGCCGACTTTCTGGGGGGTGGAGCTAATGGAAGGCAATCTGAAATATGTGTGCAATCATAATAGCAATATGTATACAGCGTTTCGTGAATATCGGAATAACTATATCCGAGTAGTTTAGAGTAATTTTCGACATGTAAATCGTCAAAAATTGTGTATTCGCTGTTAGCTTACGACCTCCAGGAGTAATTTTTCAAAAATGTGCTCCTCAATTAAGTATCATATTGGGATAGGGGCTGAACCTGTCCTGCATTGGAATTTTTCCGATCATTCCCCGAGGAGGAGTTCGCAAGAACGTGCGTAAAATAGCTGAAAAACGCAAATTTTTCAAAATGGCCAACTTTCTGGGTGGAGGAGCTAATGGAAGGCAATTTGAAATATGTGTGCAATCATAATAGCAATATGTATACAGCGTTTCGTGAATATCGGAATAACTATATCCGAGTAGTTTAGAGTAATTTGCGACATGTAAATCGTCAACAATGGTGTATTCGCTGTTAGCTTACGACCTCCACGAGTAATTTTTCAAAAATGTGCTCCTCAATTAAGTATCATATGGGATAGGGGCTAAACCTGTCCTGCATTGGAATTTTTCCGATCATTCCCCTAGGAGGAGTTCGCAAGAACGTGCGTAAAATTGCTGAAAAACGCACATATTTCAAAATGGCCGACTTTTTGTGGGGCGGGGCTAATGGAATGTATTTACAAATATATCCGCAATTCCATGAGAAATGTCTGTGCCAAAATTCGTGAAGTTTTGAGAAACTATATGTGACTACCACACAATAGGGGGCGCTAGTGAGCAGTTTTGAAAATGTACGTTTTTTTTTACATTTTCGAAAAGGTCCTGGGCTCTGACGTGTGTCCCAAGTTTTGCGTACGAAGCTCATTTTATGCTATCGCAATTTAAACATAATGTATAGGCCACGCCCACATTCTGAATGTGTTGCGACACTTTTAATCTAAGTTCGTAGTCGCCCCGAGAGTATGTGTAAACAAAAAACAAAAAGATTAGTCCATCCGCTCTTGAGTTATAAATTGGTGGTGTTTTTGGCGCCCCCTATAGTCCAAAATGAAAATACTTTGGTGTGCCTAGTTCCCAAGACAGACTCAACGTTTCCACCAAAATCTGTGATGTTTGGATACATTGTTGATGAATTATGATCATTTATTTCTAAGCCCCGCCTTTTTGCGAGTACGTTTTAATTCATGGCGGAAATATTTATCGTTTGAACATGCTCATCTCCTAGGGTAATGTGTATGACCCTCCGGCGATACTGTATACGAAGTTTGGTGTTGATAAACTAAAAATTGAAATGTAAGTGAATATTTAAGTGTTTTTTAAATTATGCTAATTAAAAAAAAATGGAGTTACAGTGGGACTTTGTGAATTTTTCCAAAATGGAATTGAAATAGGTGGCGCTAGCGAGCAGGTTGGACAATTTGAACTCATTGACTCCAGAATATCACATTTTTCACCGGTCCTGGCGTCCGTGCAAAATTATACAACTTTTTCAACATCCTAAAGGCCTGAAAAGAAGAATTCCGTTGTGGAATAATAATAATAGGAATTCCACCAATAACAATAGGTATCCTTGCACTTCGTGCTAGGACGCCGTTGGGTCCTAGCACATTGTGCTCGGGCCCTAATAATACTGACGATTTCAATAGGTCTTTGCACTATTAGGGCCTGAGCACGTAGTAAAAAGACTTATTGAAATGGTCAGTATTATTATTGGAAAAATGTGGCCGACATCAATCAAAACGTATTAGCAAAAGGGTGTGGCCTACACATAAATGCTCACAATTCATCCAAAATATATCCAAATATCACATATTTCGGTGGATAGGTTCAGTGTGTCTTGGGGAATAGGCACAACAAACAATGTTCATTTCGGACAATAGGGGGGGCCAAAAACACAACTAATTTATATCTCAAGAACCGATGGACTAAAAATATATATATTGTCATAGACATACTGGCAGGGTGAGTATAAACTGAGATTTAAAGGGTCGCAACCAATGAAAAATGTGGGCGTGTCCTATTCAGTTTTTTCTCGAAATCGAAGGGTTAAAAAATGTACCGAGCCATAAGTAGGGGGAAAAATGAGTTACGGCCTTTAAATTCGGAACGCATGTCACAGCCCACAACCTTCTCCAGACTGTAGAAAAAAATCCCCCCTATTGTGCGGTAGTCAAATATAGTTTCTTCGAACTACCCAAAACTTGGCACAGAGATTCCTCATGGAAATGCGGACATATTTCAAAATGGCTTCCATTATCTCCGCCCCCCATGAAGTCGGCCATTTTGAAATATGTCCATTTTAAGCGCATTTTCGCATACTTCTCCTAGGAAAATGATCGGAAAAATTTCAAACCAGGACAAAATCAGCCCATATCCAATGTGATGCTAAATTGCGAATGAATAGTTGACTGCTCAAACGGGGAGCTCGTAAGCTAACGGAACATGTACCAATTTTGACGATTTAAATGCCACAAAATCGCTAAAATGACTTTTGGATGCAAAACTTGGAACACACGTCACAACCCACGTCTTTTTTCAGACTGTACAAAAAAAATGTACATTTTTGTACACCAGCTCAGTAGCGCCCCCTATTGTGCGATAGTCACATATAGTTTCTCCAAACTACCCCAATCTTGCCACATACATTACTGATGGAATTGCGGACATATTTAAAAATAGCTTCCATTAGCCCCGCCCCCCAGAAAGTCGGCCTTTTTGAAAAATCGGTGTTATTCATGCATTTTAAGCGCTTTTTCGCAAACACCTCCTCGGGAAAAGATCGGAAAAATTCCAGTCCAGGACAAGTTAAGCCCATATCCAATATGATGTTAAATTGCAAATAAAATAGTTGCTAGCTCAATCGGGGCGAACGTAGGCTAACAGAGAATGTACCATTTCTGTACCAGTCTCAAATGACTCCAAACTACTCGCATATTTTTCCAGATATTCACGAAACGCTGTATACACATTACTATTATGATGGCACACAAATTTACCAGCAACAGCTCTGCTTATTAATTTCCCACATTAACCATAAACACCCAATACATATAAAAGTCCTAAACAATGTATGGTGAAATGTTTTCCATCTTTGTTTTTCTATCTACGACTACAAACAGTATTTCCACTACAAGCAGAACAGTAACACATCTTTCTATGCAATACAATAGAACAGTATGTGTTCATAGCCAATCCATGATTTAATGAGTATTTCCTTTGTGCCAAGAGCTGATTTAGTATATTGCATCAACGACCTTTTCAATTAAATTGACAATTATTTTGTGTAATTAATAGTGTGTGAAACCAGGCAGAGTGAGTGACATGGTGTTCATTTCCACTATGCCAAAGCAGTTTACAGTTGCTGACAGTGTAAGGTAATATATATTGTCCTAAGTAATTGTATGTAGCTGTGTTCAAAGGAGTACACGTTACAAGGCCGTGCGGGGGGAGCTGCCAGACCCAGATGTCCTCAAAGTCAGCGAGGTATACAAGGACCTCTCAGCAGACATCTCACCACGAAAAAAAAACGAATGGCTCACTACTCAACTCAATCTTGTGCACAGAGCCTATAGAACACATAATTTAAACCAGCAGGATGTAAACAGAGGAGAACAGCCGGTCTGATTTAGTGCCATGTGATTATCCTGTAATGAGTAACATACACAGTGTTGATCGACTATATAAACAGTTCATTTATTGTCTCGATACATGTGTTGTGTAAGACATTTGAATCAATTTGATACGTCAATATTAAATGTACCTTTATTTTGAAAAACCTTATTGTGAAGGACAAACCGGATGTCACATTTCCGGTATTGCCAGTTTAGGGAGAGACTTAATTCAGGTAGCTTGCCTTGGCTGTCTGTGTGCGCGGAGGTTTTGTCGTCAACAGACTCATTAAACTACCCACTTCTCGGTACATAGAAACCCTGCTCCACGGTGTCAAACGTGAGTAATATCGCAATTGGTGTGTTATACTGAAATGTGTTGACCTATACTTTATACTTTATTTATATATGTATGCTTTTCATTGGAACACGCGGTGGGTGTGTGCAGTGCTAATGCTAATACCTAGCGCCACTTGTTTTGATGTACGTTTTTGTTGGTAACCTCGCTAGTTTGTATCTTTTAGTGTTGAGGTGGGCACCGTTAGATTCTGTGTCTCCTTGCGGTCATAAACAATGTGTTTGATGTGGAGCTAGGATAAGTGATAAGGGAGCTAGGAGTGATTTTCGGTGCAGTAATAGGTTAGCATTTTTCGCTCGGGGCTAATTCAGAGGCTCACTGTTAGCATTGTGTGTTTTTTGTGAAAAAATAAATGAAAAAGATCAGTTAAATTAGTTTTTTTTCCCGTTCTATGGATATAAAATATTCATAGTTTATTAAATATTAAGCTTCCTTAGACGTTGTTTCCTGAAAATGACGCGATTTCGGGTCCGTGGGGCCTAAGAGGATAACAGAGTATGTTTTATTTTATTTATTTTTTCACAACAGTTGTATTTGGATGGAATGAATACCTATAGCGATAATTCAAAGTAATAACATGATTTTTACAGTGAAAACGTTCAAATGGAACTGATGGTTCCCAAATTACCCAGAGGTGAGGTGCACTTTATTTTTCTAAACCTCTCTAAAAAGGTCAAATTTCACTTGTTTTGCATCAATCTTGATACAGGGTACTTATTATATGTTATAGTTTGGATTCCTAAAGCTTTTAGTCTACTAAACTCATCATTCAAGGGTGGTTTTCACTATAAGTAATGGGTTTTTTTTTAGGCGGACATTAGAATTTACATGTTTTTACTATGTTCCATCTGAATTTACTTTAAAATAAAAACATCTCTATCGTACGGTGGCCCTGAAGTGCAAGACACCACAGCATTTCACAAAACACAACAGCATTTCACAAAACACAACAGCATTTCACAAAACACAACAGAATTTCACAAAACACCGCAGCATTTCACATTGGACGGAAAGGGTATTCCTTAGGGAGAACACTTATTGTTTGTGATTGGACAGAGCCAGCCAGAGAAGCACTGCTGTGATTGGTTGTTTTTGCTGCCAATCAAGAAATGACTTCGTGATTGGCCCAACACATCAGCCGTTAGCTGTTAGCACACACTCAGAGCTCACAGCTCCTCATATCTGTTCAGAAACTGGACAAAAGTTAAAGATATGCAAAACACAGACTGTCTATGTCATGGCGAATACAGTCGCTGCTTTATTTATGTCTGTATGATGTTGTTGTGAGTGTGGATGGAGCAGCTACAGGTTAGCTTAGCCTGATGGATCCGATTCCGATAGGATTTACATGGAGATACGGCCCGCCCCCTCTCCAGCGTCTTTTTTGAATCACAGGAGTAAACACAGAATTAATGCTTTATTAATTCATGGTTTTTAAGGGGCTTATCTCCATGTAAATACTATGTGTTACGTTCCCACTTGGCTAGGGTACAAACGGGAAACGACACGACCAGATTGGATTTGGTATATTTGTTACCGGTGGTTTTATTGTTACTTAAACCAAGTAAAATGATGGACACACAGATTGGCCCCACAACGGGTCAATCTGTCACTATAACACAACACAAAGGGTCTCCAAAAGAGAGTTGCCCTGCTATACAAAGAAAAGAAAATCTCACTTCTAAAGTGGAAACAAACAATAAACAGGTGCTAATCACCTGGCTCTACGCAATGTCCACTCACAGGAATGCTGGTCTACAGGTGCTAATCAACCTGGCTCTAAGCAGTATACACACACACAAAACCCTACGCTAACACAGAACCCTACTAAAGACACTGCTAATCAGTGGAGCTAATACTAAATACACACTGCTAGTCAGTCTACAGAATCCTCAGAAGTCACAGAAGGAAGGCGTTGTCACAAGGAGGGGTTTGAGGCGTCTGTCACAAAATACAGACCCTCCAGAGTGTGCTCAGCCTTTATACTCCTCCCCCGGATGAGTGGCAGACGCGAGCAGGGATTGGATGACGTCTGGCCAATGACAGCAGGGGAACTGCACAGCTCATTTACATACCCAACCATACTTAAGGACACAAGGTAGCAGCGGCTGTAACACTATGGTAGACTACCCAATATTCGCATCGCTCTAATCGCTTGAGTTTCACCGCGGCTGTCAGCTGTGTTTGCTCCTGTCATTCAAACAAGACGCACTGGAGAGGGGGCGGGAAGTATCTCCATGTAAATCCTATAGGAGATACCAACTACAACAAAATGAACATATTTGACAGTGATTTAATTGTAATACACGTTTCAAAGTGATGCCGAAGTAACTACATACTGATAACGGTTAGTAAAAACCATGAATTAATGCTTTGACAAGTCTGCAGACAGACGGCAGGCGAAAAGCTTTTAAAATGCGTGTTTTCAGAATGGAATCGGATCCATCAGGCTAAGCTAACCTGTAGCTGCTCCGTCCACACTCACAACAACGTCATACAGACATAAATAAAGCAGCGACTGTATTCGCCATGACATAGACAGTCTGTGGTTTGGACATATTTAACTTTTGTCCAGTTTCTGAACAGATATGAGGAGCTGTGAGCTCTGAGTGTGTGCTAACGGCTGATGTGTTGGGAGGGACCGGTTGGGATATATTGCGCTGTCGGACGTTGACCAATCACGAAGCGTCATTTCTTCACTGGCAGCAAAAACAACCAATCACAGCAGTGCTGTCTGGCTGGCTCTGTCCAATCATAAACAAGAAGTGTTCTCCCTAAGGAATACCCTTTCCGTCCAATGTGAAATGCTGTGGTGTTTTGTGAAATGCTGTGGTGTTTTCATTTTAAGTCATATGCTAATATTAACCAATACACAGCTTCAATTATTACTTTACTTACCTTGACCACATAACAGCTGTATTGAAGGTTTGCTTTTTGATCAATAAACACAACAACAAAAAGCAAACTCCACTGGTATGGAACATACACGGCCTAATATCCAGAGGAGATGCGTTTATTGAGTAAACAAACAGTCAAGGGCAGAACGTCTGCACAACCCACTGCGCCGCACGCCACGGTTAACCTGTTAAGCCGGCGGGGACCCTGTTTTTTTTTCTCGACACTGTCTCAGGGCATCTTAATATTTCAAAACCTATCAATGTGTTATACCAGATTAACGAGAAGAATCTCAGCTAACTGACGATAAGAACCATTTTTACCGAAACAAAACAAAAGTGTCACAAGAAGCGTTAGCATTAGCCCTTAGCTAAAACGGGCAGATGCTACTTCCGGTGCTAACTAGCAGAAACGATCTTTAAAACTTAATGTTTTCTGCACAAACTACATATCATCTGAAAGCTGATACTCCACAGATTATTTTTGTTATAAGTATCATCACTGTAGGACACAAACTCACTGAGCTATCAGCCAGAACAGAGAAGAAAAAAAACAGCAGTTTTCAAAACCATAACAATAAGTATGTCTTACCGTTGCTGTTTTGTGATCAAAGCTCGTGTTCAAGGGAATAAAAACGCTGCTTAAGGTTAATCCAATGTCTCTTAGTCACTTTAGAATTGTTCCTGATAATCTATCATTACATTCATGGCAGCAGAGTAGGTATAAAGTTTTGCAGTCCCGAGCTAATGCTGTCTCACGTGCTGTTTACGCAAACCTCTCTCTACTTGACGTAAGTGTTTAGCGGGAATGACTAACTGTCACTCGATTCTATTGGCTCTAACGGTTCAGAAAAGGTGTCAATCACCCAAATCAACCAATGGGTTCCAAAG
The DNA here is from genome assembly GCA_036324595.1 of Champsocephalus gunnari. Lineage (NCBI taxonomy): Eukaryota > Metazoa > Chordata > Actinopteri > Perciformes > Channichthyidae > Champsocephalus > Champsocephalus gunnari. The sequence goes on from CM070440.1 coordinate 34,027,604, forward strand.
ATATGATCCTGCGTAGTATAAACTACGCCCGCTCCGGCTCCATTACGCATTATGCAGCCAGAAGGGAGAGCTTCACCACCGAGCAGGTGCTAGAGATGCTAGCTGACGATAGCGGGGCTATGATCATACCAGATGACTCTTCGTCGGATGATGAAGATCTCCTCCAGCCAGACCTGGATCCGGACAGTAGTGACTCGGATGTTGAACTTCCACCACGGGAAAGGTATGTAATCTCTCTGTTTTTATATATTACTTATGTGTTTGGTGGAACTGCGTCACAGTGCTAGCTTAGCCAAGAAGCTACAGGAATGATTAGGCAAAATGCTAAATAGTTTTACTTGTCTTTTTGGAGTTACATTTTCTAAATGAATGGCCAGTGAATGAATATATACATGTGTTTACTTATTTATTTGGTGTAATATTATTCATTTATAGTCCAATATTATCCTATAAGTATAAGCCAGTGAATTAATCTAATCTCTTTGTTTTTCCACATTTGTTAGATGCAGCAGGACAAAGCCACACACCCAGAAGACTGTCAAGGAGCATCTTGCTGCAGAATTGTTGGAGTTTGCTGAAGGCCCTGCTGAAGGCCCTGCACCTCCACCACCCCCTCCTCCACCACTCACATGCATGCCCGAGTATTATGGGGAAGATGCAGTCCGGGACACGAACGTTTGAGAAATTACGAATGGCTCATTTCGGAGGACACGCGCACATCTGCTTGACGCCGGGACGACCAGCAACCCTCCCCTACAGGCGCTCGGACGCGAAGGCCCGCCCACAACTGCGTGCACGTCTGTGACCGCAGTTTTAACTTTTCCCAATCAGTCATGTCGCTAAGGCTCTTCACTTTGAAGCATTCCTAAATCAGTTTATTCAAAGTTTATTGAACAAAATAACAAACAGTAACCAAAGCAGGACTATCGGGTCACCAGGTTCAGCCGTTGGTCATCCACACTCCAGGTGCCGTAGATACCTGCCCACGTCATGTGACCATTGAATGAACTGTGTGTGGTTCAAACAAATAAGTCGAACACCAGGAATAATAAGCAACGGCTCAAATCTGTGGATCGAAATGTAATATAAATGCATCCTCAATATTATTTACTAAATGTATTTAAAAAAAGGTGTAGAAATAATTCCTCTGATTAACCCCTGGAGCGACGAGTGTGGATATGTAACATTCATGAGAGTAAAGGTTAGACAAACACATATACAAGTTCACGGGTGTGTCTTTATTGTTATCAAGTTCACAAAACAGGTGAACACGTAACATCTCCGCTGCTAAGGACACATTGTGCGAGATGCACAAACTGAGGGAAGAGTATGTGAACACGTCAAATCATTCCACTTCTTTGACGATCCCTTGTTGGTGTGCACACAGTGTTCATGTACTTGGTCGTTTGGTTCTCCTTGATCCCAAACGAAAAAGTTGGCTGCACACCCATCAGACCACACCCAACTTCCTTCTCTGTGGAAGCTGAGTCCGATCCAGGTCCATCCCGCAGCACGGTCAGAGCTTTTGATCAGGTTTTTGACAAAGTCCTCTTCCTCTTGACTGTGGATGGACACCAGGTTGGTTCCCTGGGACACACAGTAGGACTCTGCTTGAACCCAGCTCATATGTGTGCTGATGTACTTGTAGCAGCGGCCGTTGAAGGATGACCAGAAGTTGGGACAGTCGTCTTGCCGTAGCTCCGTGTTAGGGTCATCTGAAGAATACAAAGCAACCGGAGCCAAACGATAGCTGAGGATTCTGGGTAGTGTAGTGTCTTCTGCCGTCCAAAAACTCCGAAAAAATATTTGTTTCTCGGAATCGAAGGGGGAAAATACAAAAGCATTGCACACAATTCAAACCAATCAGTGTTGTGTAATTAACAAGGACAATCTGGTGTTCTTTAGTCGATGAGTAGTGCAGATATCACAGAGACATCAATCGACAGTAAGGAGAATAGGCTACTTACTTCCGGGTGTAAAATGATCTGTTATCCAATGGGAATGGACGCTCGTAATACAATACAGAGGACATGATAATTATCTTTTAAATAACGTTAACTAAAGGGAACAATCTATTTGACACAGCTGAAGCTCTGGCCTTCCTTAAAAACTAACTCATTTAATAAAAATCACAGTTGCATTACCCACAATGCACTGTTTTTTGAGAACACAAATTCGTAACTAATGTAATTTTTACATTCTGACGAAAAATTAAAATTATTATGAACACAAATAAAATAAAAGAAGCCTCCCGCGAGTTACTACAAGCTTATAGAAGATTTTAAAAACGTTGTATAGAATGAAAGCTCACTGCGGGACGTTGTAGAAATGCGTGTGTGCACCACGACAAAGAGCCTCATCACTTTACATTGGGGTATTTTGCGTGGTGCCGACACGCAAATGTAACAAAGTTCGTGACTCCACCACGCATTGTGGTGTTCAGGAGTCGTGGTGGAGTCACGCATTCTGGTGAGATCAGGTTGTTCTATAGTGCTTGTGTTGATGGACGCCATTTTGAAATATAATGAAATCCCAGGTTGTCCTCTGTTAATGCTGTGGCATGGACAACCTCAAAGTAATGGACCAAACCCCAATGTGCTCCACAGAGGACAGACATGCATGGGTGGGTCTCTGGAGTATGGCAATAAAACCTTTGAATCTTTGAACTTCTTTTCCTTCCTCCCAACAGCAAGATGGCGCTGCAGTGACGTCACACGGCTCCTCTGCCCCAACAAGAAGACGGCGGCGTGACGTCACTTCCGGTTATTAATTTCCAACATGGAGTCCTGCGGAGTGAAGCTGAATTTCTGGGAGAATGGACCCCAACCGGGAAAGCTTTACTCTCTGTCCGGGAGCACCGGGAGCACCGGGACCTCCTGCGGGCCGGTGCGACACACACTGTGAGTCAAACCGGGGGCTTTTAACCGGTCAACTGAACCCGGGAATCAGCTCTCGCTTTCGGTTCCGCTGAGTGCTGCATCATGGAGCTAACTCATGCTAAGCTAACTGACGCTAACTGCTAGTTTACTGCCTTTTCGTATCCTCATATAAACTCTGTGGTCTGTTTAATTAACTTGGATGATGAATGAGAATCTATGTGGTTTCTTTTTTAAAGAGTTAAATATCAGTTTGTTTCCTTTTCTGGTCCGTTTTGCTGACTAACTGTTAGCATCCGGGAGCTAATGCGCTACAGGAAACAGATTGACTTTCCAACAACAAAGCCGGTTATTAAAGTCAACCTGTGTCTAATGAGTAAAGGCGGTATATTTACAGAAGTGCATACACAACACAACAAAGTATAATAAATACAGAGTTATAACTCAATTGAAAGGGAAGTACATTTAGCTTATTTACCAGCGACAGAATAATAATACATTGCATTTCAAAGACGCTTTACAGTGGTGATAAATCATGATAAAATAGAATTTAAAAGTTAATACACTTATATGTAGATGTCCAAGAGGCTGTTTCATCTGTAGTCCCTGGACCGATGTTGTTAATCATCCTAAAGACACATTTAATTAAAAATAACCCGTGCATACAACCAGTAAAAGTGTACAACATGGCTTGCAATACTGGCAATGCTAATATAAAACATACATATTACAGGCAAGAAGATGGCATCAGGTTAAGGCAGTACACACACACACCACACACACAGAGGGTTGGTCCATTGCTTACAGAGCTGCTTCCTGACATGTTTTTAAATTAGGCGAGTGTGTGTTAGAGAAACTGCAGACCATTGACATGCACGGACAGCTATTGCTCTGTAACCCATTGCCTTAACCTCCTCTCTCCCCTCCCGCAGGAACCCGATGGTCACCGGTACCTCGGTGCTCGGGGTGAAGTTCACCGGCGGCGTCATCATCGCGGCGGACATGTTGGGATCGTACGGGTCTCTCGCTCGCTTCAGGAACGTCTCGCGTATCATGAAGGTAACGAGAAAACGCTATCGATCCCGATTACCCCGCGCCTCACATCCCTGCTCGTCGCTCGTCGCGGCGCAGCCCTCCACTTCACGATGCAACGCGCTGTCGTCTGCCATATTATCATAATCGTATATTACATTTGTTTAGCGCCCGTCAAGGGACCCACGGCGGCTTCGCATGGGGGCAAACAAACAAGAGGGGCAAATGATAAGTTGAATAAATAGCAGCAGCTGTGAAAGACTGTGATGGAGTTAGGGTCAAAGGTCACGGTGAACAGGCGAGTTTTTAATGAACACGTGACGATACTCATTGTCCTACGGCAGGGGGGTCAAACTCGAGGCCCGGGGGCCAAATCCGGCCCGCGACTTCATTTCATGTGGCCCCACAAGAGCTTGCAAAATATATGATGTGTTTATTATACGGTTACATGCTACTTTACAGAAGCACCATAAACTACATGTCCCACAATGCATCTCAAATTTCTTTTCTTTTAAAATCATTTTGTGACATTCTCACTGAAGAGACTTGCAATTATTTGCCCTAGACTTCTGCTTTCAGACGTAGTTAATTATGAAGTTTTTACCCTATCCGAAAATAATCCAATGCAGAGGCAATGAAATACATTATTTTATATATATTAAATATTTAGATATGTATTTTTATACAGTCTTAAAGTTACAACCGGCCCTTTGAGTGCAGCCATAATGCTGATGTGGCCCGCGGTGAAATTGAGTTTGACGCCCCTGTCCTGAGGGTAGCGATGCTAATGTAAACACCGACCAGATTACGTCCAGAACAGCCGGGCGTTGTTTCTGAAGGCAGCGTTCTGATTGGCCCGTGGGTCCACATTTCAGATGTTACGTCACATCGGACGCACATCTGGATCCGCTCCGTCGATCCCCGTTTTTTTAGAGATTTGGGGACGGAGGAAAAGAGAGAGGGTTTATTGAATTAATCCCAATCCGGGACATGTTTCGTTGCCGCAGCACGAAACGGAACGATAAGAGTAGAAATAAACGATTCTAAAATATAAGCGTCTGAATCGGAAGTCGTCCCCCGCCAGGTCGCCGGTGTTTCTCTCTCTGTTGCTTCTTTGCTGCAAGTCAAGGGTTTGTGTTTTCCAGGTGAACGACAACACCATCCTCGGAGCGTCTGGAGATTACGCCGACTACCAGCACCTGAAGCACATCATCGAGCAGATGGTGTGAGTACCACGACATTAAGTACAGATTAGAAGCAGCTCTGGTGTCCTCTGCTGTCACGTGATTCTGAACAAGGGAGAGAGAGGGAGAGAGAGGGAGGGAGAGAGAGGGAGAGGGAGAGAGAGGGAGAGAGAGGGAGAGAGAGAGGGAGAGAGGAGAGAGAGGGAGAGAGGGAGAGAGGGAGAGAGGGAGAGAGGAGAGAGAGGGAGAGAGGAGAGAGAGGGAGAGAGGGAGGGAGAGAGGGAGGGAGAGAGGGAGAGAGAGAGAGGGAGAGAGAGAGGAGGGAGAGAGAGGGAGAGGAGAGGGAGAGAGAGAGAGAGGGAGAGAGAGAGAGAGAGAGAGAGAGAGAGGAGAGAGAGAGAGAGAGAGAGAGAGAGAGAGAGAGAGAGAGAGAGAGAGAGAGAGAGAGGAGAGAGAGAGAGAGAGAGAGAGAGAGAGAGAGAGAGAGAGGAGAGAGAGAGAGAGAGAGAGAGAGAGAGAGAGAGAGAGAGAGAGAGGAGAGAGAGAGAGAGAGAGAGAGAGAGAGAGAGAGAGAGAGAGAGGAGAGAGAGAGAGAGAGAGAGAGAGA
>CM070440.1:34040802-34050802 GCA_036324595.1 Champsocephalus gunnari
TCCAATCACAAAAAAATCTGAAAGGGGATTTTTGCTGTATCTTGACTCAGGTACTTTCTTTTTCTTTTTAAAATAAATTCTGAAGGGGGACTCACCGAACAGATACTACGTTAGAAACAGAATAAATTCCCCGTTATCAGGCTTTATTTTGAATTTACAAACGGCGTGAGAAATCATGTTTAACGGGTGTTTCAGTGCCTACTAGCTAATGCTATCTGATAGCAAGCGGCTCGGCTAGTTAGCCGGTTAGCAGCTAGGAACGAGACTCATATTTGCCAAAGATAAATCGGCGTTAAGATAATGTATTCTGGTTTGAAACGGTTGTTGAAAGTGTGTGTTCTTAATCCAGCTAACGTGTTGAAATGTCGCCCCGTCGGGAGGGTTGTCTGCTAGCCTGTTAGCGTAGCAGTAACATGTTGAGGGTGTGTGTGCGTGTGTGTGAAGCGTGTGTGTGTGAGGGAGCCGTGTGTGTGTTTGCGCCTGGTGTTGAAGCCCATATGTTGAATGTCCGTAGTGGCCAAACGGTGGTACTACAGCTTCCGTGACGTCATTTTGGCCTCCAAATACTCTTCCTCGTTGACTTACATTGGGAAAGAGACGTCTATAAATCAGCGGATAATTTGTTTTCAGCTAGATAAACTACCCTACACCAATTTTGTTATATTCCTTATTTAAATCATCGGGTTTTAAAAGTTGGAAAATGTGCTAAAATAGTTATTTCCCCTCTACGTTCATCTGACTGACAGAGAGCGGGAGATCGGAGAAGGGGAAGAAGGGAAACTCCACTGCGCATGCTCAGTGGGCCCACATTGAATCTAAAGTTGCTCTATTTTGGGCTTCATGCGTCAATGAGCATCTCTCATAGGAATGAACGGAGCCCCGCCTCTCTCTTAATACAGGTGTGCGTGTGCGTGCGTGGTGATAGTAAATGGCATCACATGACCACCGGCTCTCTGTAGTGTCTGTGGTGTACTTTAAAGAGTGTGTGTCCTCAGATGGTGTACTTTAAAGAGTGTGTGTCCTCGGATGGTGTACTTTAAAGAGTGTGTGTCCTCAGATGGTGTACTTTAAAGAGTGTGTGTCCTCAGATGGTGTACTTTAAAGTGTGTGTGTCCTCAGATGGTGTACTTTAAAGAGTCCTCAGATGGTGTACTTTAAAGAGTGTGTGTCCTCAGATGGTGTACTTTAAAGAGTGTGTGTCCTCAGATGGTGTACTTTAAAGAGTGTGTGTCCTCAGATGGTGTACTTTAAAGAGTGTGTGTCCTCAGATGGTGTACTTTAAAGAGTGTGTGTCCTCACATGGTGTACTTTAAAGAGTGTGTGTCCTCAGATGGTGTACTTTAAAAGAGTGTCTGTCCTCAGATGGTGTACTTTAAAGAGTGTGTGTCCTCAGATGGTGTACTTTAAAGAGTGTGTGTCCTCAGATGGTGTACTTTAAAGAGTCCTCAGATGGTGTACTTTAAAGAGTGTGTGTCCTCAGATGGTGTACTTTAAAGAGTGTGTGTCCTCAGATGGTGTACTTTAAAGAGTGTGTGTCCTCGGATGGTGTACTTTAAAGAGTGTGTGTCCTCAGATGGTGTACTTTAAAGAGTGTGTGTCCTCAGATGGTGTACTTTAAAGAGTGTGTGTCCTCAGATGGTGTACTTTAAAGATGTGTGTCCTCAGATGGTGTACTTTAAAGAGTGTGTGTCCTCAGATGGTGTACTTTAAAGAGTGTGTGTCCTCAGATGGTGTACTTTAAAGAGTGTGTGTCCTCAGATGGTGTACTTTAAAGAGTGTGTGTCCTCAGATGGTGTACTTTAAAGAGTGTGTGTCCTCAGATGGTGTACTTTAAAGAGTGTGTGTCCTCAGATGGTGTACTTTAAAGAGTGTGTGTCCTCAGATGGTGTACTTTAAAGAGTGTGTGTCCTCAGATGGTGTACTTTAAAGAGTGTGTGTCCTCAGATGGTGTACTTTAAAGAGTGTGTGTCCTCAGATGGTGTACTTTAAAGAGTGTGTGTCCTCAGATGGTGTACTTTAAAGAGTGTGTGTCCTCAGATGGTGTACTTTAAAGAGTGTGTGTCCTCAGATGGTGTACTTTAAAGAGTGTGTGTCCTCAGATGGTGTACTTTAAAGAGTGTGTGTCCTCAGATGGTGTACTTTAAAGAGTGTGTGTCCTCAGATGGTGTACTTTAAAGAGTCCTCAGATGGTGTACTTTAAAGAGTGTGTGTCCTCAGATGGTGTACTTTAAAGAGTCCTCAGATGGTGTACTTTAAAGAGTGTTGTCCTCAGATGGTGTACTTTAAAGAGTGTGTGTCCTCAGATGGTGTACTTTAAAGAGTGTGTGTCCTCAGATGGTGTACTTTAAAGAGTGTGTGTCCTCAGATGGTGTACTTTAAAGAGTGTGTCCTCAGATGGTGTACTTTAAAGAGTCCTCAGATGGTGTACTTTAAAGAGTGTTTGTCCTCAGATGGTGTACTTTAAAGAGTCCTCAGATGGTGTACTTTAAAGAGTGTGTGTCCTCAGATGGTGTACTTTAAAGAGTCCTCAGATGGTGTACTTTAAAGAGTGTGTGTCCTCAGATGGTGTACTTTAAAGAGTCCTCAGATGGTGTACTTTAAAGAGTGTGTGTCCTCAGATGGTGTACTTTAAAGAGTGTTTGTCCTCAGATGGTGTACTTTAAAGAGTCCTCAGATGGTGTACTTTAAAGAGTGTGTGTCCTCAGATGGTGTACTTTAAAGAGTCCTCAGATGGTGTACTTTAAAGAGTGTGTCCTCAGATGGTGTACTTTAAAGAGTCCTCAGATGGTGTACTTTAAAGAGTGTGTGTCCTCAGATGGTGTACTTTAAAGAGTCCTCAGATGGTGTACTTTAAAGAGTGTTTGTCCTCAGATGGTGTACTTTAAAGAGTCCTCAGATGGTGTACTTTAAAGAGTGTGTGTCCTCAGATGGTGTACTTTAAAGAGTCCTCAGATGGTGTACTTTAAAGAGTGTGTGTCCTCAGATGGTGTACTTTAAAGTGTTTTGTCCTCAGATGGTGTACTTTAAAGAGTGTGTGTCCTCAGATGGTGTACTTTAAAGAGTGTGTGTCCTCAGATGGTGTACTTTAAAGAGTGTGTGTCCTCAGATGGTGTACTTTAAAGTGTGTGTGTCCTCAGATGGTGTACTTTAAAGAGTGTGTGTCCTCAGATGGTGTACTTTAAAGAGTGTGTGTCCTCAGATGGTGTACTTTAAAGTGTGTGTGTCCTCAGATGGTGTACTTTAAAGAGTCCTCAGATGGTGTACTTTAAAGAGTCCTCAGATGGTGTACTTTAAAGAGTGTGTGTCCTCAGATGGTGTACTTTAAAGAGTGTGTGTCCTCAGATGGTGTACTTTAAAGAGTGTGTGTCCTCAGATGGTGTACTTTAAAGAGTGTGTGTCCTCAGATGGTGTACTTTAAAGAGTGTATGTCCTCAGATGGTGTACTTTAAAGAGTGTGTGTCCTCAGATGGTGTACTTTAAAGAGTCCTCAGATGGTGTACTTTAAAGAGTCCTCAGATGGTGTACTTTAAAGAGTGTGTGTCCTCAGATGGTGTACTTTAAAGAGTGTGTGTCCTCAGATGGTGTACTTTAAAGAGTGTGTGTCCTCAGATGGTGTACTTTAAAGAGTCCTCAGATGGTGTACTTTAAAGAGTGTGTGTCCTCAGATGGTGTACTTTAAAGAGTGTGTGTCCTCACATGGTGTACTTTAAAGAGTGTGTGTCCTCAGATGGTGTACTTTAAAGAGTGTGTGTCCTCAGATGGTGTTCCTCAGCGCTGGTTGAGGATGTCGGAGGACCAGCAGCAGGTCGAGGCCTCCCAGGGGGGGGGGCCGGGTGTGGAGGGCGACACGGAGCCCAGCATGCTGCTGCAGAAACTCAAGAGCAACATCTCGTAAGACCTCACACCTCATCATCTTTACACAGTCCTGTTTGAATATCGACCAATCAGCAGAGGCCTGTCTCTGACCGCCGTGTGCTTCTGTGTTGCAGCAAAGACGTTCAGACCAAAGTGGACCAGGTCCTGGTGAGTGTGCTCACCTTGTGTGTACTCTGCATCCAGTCCAACAGACCCTGATATCTCCGAGTCGTCTTCGCTAACCCGAACAAAGAGATCTCGCTCAGCGGTGCTACGACGCTGGTTATCACCTCGGTAACTCGAGCCAGGGTTTCTCTCTCCGGCTGAGAGCGCGAGTTACTCCAGAGTGTCCTCAACTCAACGTGTTGCTAACATAATGCTTCTCATCCAGTCTGTGACGCTGAGAGTGCTGCACGACTCAGATCAGGAGACATGTGATACATCATGAAGTGATGTGAATGATAATGGGACACATCGACGTCTGCACTCACAGTGCCGCGGACTGTACGTGATGTTCGATCAATCAATCAACCAATCAATCAATCAATCAACCAATCAATCAGTGTTTATTTATAGCCCAATATCACAAAGGTTACATTTGTCTCAGTGGACTTCACAGTTTGGACAGAATATCAGTATGACAATACAACACCCTCTGTCCTCAGACCCTCTGTCCTCAGACCCTCTGTCCTCAGACCCTCTGTCCTCAGACCCTCTGTCCTAAGACCCTCTGTCCTCAGACCCTCTGTCCTCAGACCCTCTGTCCTAAGACCCTCTGTCCTCAGACCCTCTGTCCTCAGACCCTCTGTCCTTAGACCCTCTGTCCTCAGACCCTCTGTCCTCAGACCCTCTGTCCTCTGACCCTCTGTCCTTAGACCCTCTGTCCTCAGACCCTCTGTCCTAAGACCCTCTGTCCTTAGACCCTCTGTCCTTAGACCCTCTGTCCTCTGACCCTCTGTCCTCAGACCCTCTGTCCTCAGACCCTCTGTCCTTATACCCTCTGTCCTCAGACCCCCTGTCCTTAGACCCTCTGTCCTCAGACCCTCTGTCCTCAGACCCTCTGTCCTCTGACCCTCTGTCCTCAGACCCTCTGTCCTTATACCCTCTGTCCTCAGACCCTCTGTCCTCAGACCCCCTGTCCTTAGACCCTCTGTCCTCAGACCCTCTGTCCTCTGACCCTCTGTCCTCAGACCCTCTGTCCTCATACCCTCTGTCCTCAGACCCCCTGTCCTCAGACCCTCTGTCCTCAGACCCTCTGTCCTCTGACCCTCTGTCCTCAGACCCTCTGTCCTTATACCCTCTGTCCTTATACCCTCTGTCCTCAGACCCTCTGTCCTCAGACCCTCTGTCCTCAGACCCCCTGTCCTTAGACCCTCTGTCCTCAGACCCTCTGTCCTCAGACCCTCTGTCCTCAGACCCTCTGTCCTTAGACCCTCACATCGTACAAGGAAAAACTTCCAGAGAAAACCCAGTTTAAGGGAACATGGAGAAACCTCAGGAGAGCAGCAGAGGAGGATCCTCTCCAGGACGGACAGACTGCAATAGATGCCGTGTGTAAATTGAAAAGATAATACATTTGCAACATAGGTAGTCCAGATGTTTGGAAATGCATGTGTGCATAATGAGAAGATGAATCCACAAGGATGTCAGCAATCCTGTGGGAGCCATCAGGGAAGTAGTATGATGAGAGTCTGGCAGGACCGCAGAGGCAGGTTCAGCCACGACTCGAAGTCCAGGACTCAGGATAGAGGATCCAGGACTCAGGATAGAGGATCCAGGACTCAGGATAGAGGGTCCAGGACTCAGGATAGAGGGTCCAGGACACACGACCACAGCAACAGGATTAGCCTCGACTCAGGATCCCGGCGTAGATATGGACACAAAAAAGAGATTTGGGGGAAGCTGGGTCAGACCCGGCGTCATGGGTGGGCCCCATGGGGCCGGGCCGCCCATCCAGGATTTGGGCCCGCTGTTTTAATCAGGGCTGAATACAACATTTTAATTGTTTCCTTCTTATGTTCAGTGAGTGAATCGCACAGACAGCAGTCAGTCAGATTGATTTCAGCCGCTTGTCTGGAAATACCGAAGACTAGAAACGGTTTTGAAAACTTTTGTCACGTCGTGATCGTCTTCTCAATAGAACATCTTTGATAATGTCTCCTGGCCAATCAGAGTCAAGATAACGGCGTGGTGTTGTTGCAGGAAGTCCCGACGGAGAATACTTTTGCTGCAGAGTAGGCCTAGTTACATCTCTCTACACATCGATGCAACATGAGACCCCACGGTTTGATGATAGGTGTGTGGGCTGTCTTTCATGTTGACTCCCTCCAGAGGCAGCCAGAGCAGGAGTCACGTGGTCCCTTCTCCTAACTCTGGTTAGGACACGAGCCGCAGCATTTTGAATCAGCTGAAGCCACTTGATTTACTTCTTGGTACTCCCTGATAGTAAAGAGTTACAATAATCCAGCCTAGAAGTAACAAATGCATGGACTAGTTTCTCTGCATCGCTTTGAGGCAAGATATGCCTGATCTCTGCAATGTTACGTAGATGGAAGTAGGCGGTCCTTGAGATTGATTTGATGTGGGCGTTAAAGGATAAATCCTGATCAAATATAACACCAAGATTCCTTATAGTCTCACTGGAGGCCAAATTAATGCCATCCATAGTTAGTATATCTTTAGATAATTTGTTTCGTAGATTCTTCGGGCCAAGTACAATAACTTCAGTTTTGGTCGTTTTCACTGATATTCTGTCCAAACTGTGAAGTCCACTGAGACAAATGTAACCTTTGTGATATTGGGCTATAAATAAACATTGATTGATTGAAGAAGTTGATCTCTTATCCTGGATCCTAGCCACGCCCCATGCACGCCACGCCCCTGCACGCCACGCCCCATACATGCCACGCCCCATACATGCCACGCCCCCATACATACCACGCCCCCTATACGCCACGCCCCTACACGCCACGCCCCCTACACGCCACGCCCCATGCACGCCACGCCCCATACACGCCACGCCCCATACACGCCACGCCCCCTCGACGCCACGCCCCTACACGCCGCGCCCCCTCGACGCCACGCCCGTGCACGCCACGCCCCCATACACGTCACCCCCACTACACGACACGCCCCCTACACGACACGCCCCATACATGCCACGCCCCCATACATGCCACGCCCCCTATACGCCACGCCCCTACACGCCACGCCCCCCCACACGACACGCCCCTACACGCCACGCCCCATGCACTGCACGCCCCCTCGACGGAAGTGTGTGTAGGTGAGAGGAAGTGTCTGCAGGTGAGAGGAAGTGTGTGCAGGTGAGAGGAAGTGTGTGCAGGTGAGAGGAAGTGTGTGCAGGTGAGAGGAAGTGTGTGCAGGTGAGAGGAAGTGTGTGCAGGTGAGAGGAAGTGTGTGTGATTGTATTATTTTCTGCTTTAACAGCAAGATGTTCAGCGTTTCTCCGACAACGAAAAGCTGTACCTTTACCTCCAGCTGCCCTCGGGACCCAGCACCGGGGACAAGAGGTCAGGACGCTATTTATTTACTTACTTACTTATTTATTTATCTATTTAATCTATTTAATCTATTTGATTTATTTTACCTGTGTGTATACCTGTGTGTTTACCTGTGTGTATATACCTGTGTGATTACCTGTGTGTATACCTGTGTGTATATCTGTGTGTGTTTACCTGTGTGTGTACCTGTGTGTTTACCTGTGTGTTTACCTGTGTATACCTGTGTGTTTACCTGTGTGTTTACCTGTGTGATTACCTGTGTATACCTGTGTGTTTACCTGTGTGATTACCTGTGTGTATACCTGTGTGATTACCTGTGTGTTTACCTGTGTGTATACCTTTGTGTTTACCTGTGTGTTTACCTGTGTGATTACCTGTGTGTTTACCTGTGTGTATACCTGTGTGTTTACCTGTGTGTTTACCTGTGTGTGTGTTTACCTGTGTGTTTACCTGTGTGTTTACCTGTGTGTTTACCTGTGTGTATACCTGTGTGTTTACCTGTGTATACCTGTGTGTTTACCTGTGTGTTTACCTGTGTATACCTGTGTGTTTACCTGTGTGTTTACCTGTGTGTATACCTGTGTGTTTACCTGTGTGTTTACCTGTGTGTATACCTGTGTGTATACCTGTGTGTTTACCTGTGTGTTTACCTGTGTGTATACCTGTGTGTTTACCTGTGTGTATACCTGTGTGTTTACCTGTGTGTTTACCTGTGTGTATACCTGTGTGTTTACCTGTGTGTTTACCTGTGTGTTTACCTGTGTGTGTACCTGTGTGTTTACCTGTGTGTATACCTGTGTGATTACCTGTGTGTGTACCTGTGTGTTTACCTGTGTGTTTACCTGTGTGTATACCTGTGTGTATACCTGTGTGTTTACCTGTGTGTTTACCTGTGTGTTTACCTGTGTGTGTACCTGTGTGTTTACCTGTGTGTATACCTGTGTGATTACCTGTGTGTGTACCTGTGTGTTTACCTGTGTGTATACCTGTGTGTTTACCTGTGTGTATACCTGTGTGTTTACCTGTGTGTATACCTGTGTGTTTACCTGTGTGTATACCTGTGTGTTTACCTGTGTGTATACCTGTGTGTTTACCTGTGTGTTTACCTGTGTGTTTACCTGTGTGTTTACCTGTGTGTATACCTGTGTTTACCTGTGTGTTTACCTGTGTGTATACCTGTGTGTATACCTGTGTGTTTACCTGTGTGTTTACCTGTGTGTATACCTGTGTGTATACCTGTGTGTTTACATGTGTGTTTACCTGTGTGTATACCTGTGTGTTTACCTGTGTGTATACCTGTGTGTTTACCTGTGTGTTTACCTGTGTGTATACCTGTGTGTTTACCTGTGTGTATACCTGTGTGTTTACCTGTGTGTATACCTGTGTGTTTACCTGTGTGTATACCTGTGTGTTTACCTGTGTATACCGGTGTGTTTACCTGTGTGTTTACCTGTGTGTTTACCTGTGTATACCTGTGTGTTTACCTGTGTGTTTACCTGTGTGTGTACCTGTGTGTATACCTGTGTGTTTACCTGTGTGTATACCTGTGTGTTTACATGTGTGTTTACCTGTGTGTATACCTGTGTGTTTACCTGTGTGTATACCTGTGTGTTTACCTGTGTGTTTACCTGTGTGTATACCTGTGTGTTTACCTGTGTGTATACCTGTGTGTTTACCTGTGTGTTTACCTGTGTGTTTACCTGTGTGTGTGTTTACCTGTGTGTTTACCTGTGTGTTTACCTGTGTGTTTACCTGTGTGTATACCTGTGTGTTTACCTGTGTATACCTGTGTGTTTACCTGTGTGTTTACCTGTGTATACCTGTGTGTTTACCTGTGTGTTTACCTGTGTGTTTACCTGTGTGTATACCTGTGTGTTTACCTGTGTGTATACCTGTGTGTTTACCTGTGTGTTTACCTGTGTGTGTACCTGTGTGTTTACCTGTGTGTATACCTGTGTGATTACCTGTGTGTGTACCTGTGTGTTTACCTGTGTGTTTACCTGTGTGTTTACCTGTGTGTTTACCTGTGTTCAGTGTGGGGGACTGCTGCTCCTTCAACACAGCTGATCAGCTGCACACCTGCAACTGGATCAGGAGTCACCTGGAGGAACATTCAGACACATGCTTACCCAAACAAGACGTCTACGAGACATACAGGTGAGCAAACACACACACACTCTCACACACACACACACACTCTCACAGACACACACACACTCTCACAGACACACACAGGCACATACACACACAGACATACACACACACACACTCTCACATACACACATACACTCTCTCTCAGGCACATACACACACAAAGACAAGACAGACACACACACACACACACTAACTCTCACTCACACACAGACACACTCTCTCACACACACACACACACACACTCACACACACACACTCTCACAGACACACAGACACACTCTCACACACACTCACACACTGAACACACACACATATACACTGAACACTCACACACACACACACACACACACACACACACACTCACTCACACAAACACACAGACACACTCACACACACTCACACACACACACACAGACACTCACAAGCCCACACACACTCACTCACTTCCTGTCTGTGTCCACAGGAGATAT
>CM070440.1:34055802-34153302 GCA_036324595.1 Champsocephalus gunnari
GAGGACCCCCCTAGAGGAGGTGAGGACCCCCCTAGAGGAGGTGAGGACCCCCCTAGAAGAGGTTAGGTCCCCCCTAGAGGAGGTTCAGTCCCCCCTAGAAGAGGTGAGGACCCCCCTAGAGGAGGTTAGGTCCCCCCTAGAGGAGGTGAGGACCCCCCTAGAAGAGGTGAGGACCCCCCTAGAAGAGGTTAGGTCCCCCCTAGAGGAGGTGAGGACCCCCCCTAGAAGAGGTGAGGACCCCCCTAGAAGAGGTTAGGTCCCCCCTAGAGGAGGTGAGGACCCCCCTAGAGGAGGTGAGGACCCCCCTAGAGGAGGTTAGGTCCCCCCTAGAGGAGGTGAGGACCCCCCTAGAGGAGGTGAGGACCCCCCTAGAGGAGGTGAGGACCCCCCTAGAAGAGGTTAGGTCCCCCCTAGAGGAGGTGAGGACCCCCCTAGAGGAGGTGAGGTCCCCCCTAGAGGAGGTGAGGACCCCCCTAGAGGAGGTTAGGTCCCCCCTAGAGGAGGTGAGGACCCCCCTAGAGGAGGTGAGGACCCCCCTAGAGGAGGTTAGGTCCCCCCTAGAGGAGGTTCAGTCCCCCCTAGAGGAGGTGAGGACCCCCCTAGAGGAGGTGAGGACCCCCCTAGAGGAGGTGAGGTCCCCCCTAGAGGAGGTGAGGACCCCCCTAGAGGAGGTTAGGTCCCCCCTAGAGGAGGTGAGGACCCCCCTAGAGGAGGTGAGGACCCCCCTAGAGGAGGTTAGGTCCCCCCTAGAGGAGGTGAGGACCCCCCTAGAGGAGGTTAGGTCCCCCCTAGAGGAGGTGAGGACCCCCCTAGAGGAGGTGAGGACCCCCCTAGAGGAGGTTAGGTCCCCCCTAGAGGAGGTGAGGACCCCCCTAGAGGAGGTTCAGTCCCTCCTAGAAGAGGTTAGGTCCCCCCTAGAGGAGGTGAGGACCCCCCTAGAGGAGGTTCAGTCCCCCCTAGAAGAGGTTAGGTCCCCCCTAGAGGAGGTTCAGTCCCCCCTAGAGGAGGTGAGGACCCCCCTAGAGGAGGTGAGGACCCCCCTAGAGGAGGTTAGGTCCCCCCTAGAGGAGGTTCAGTCCCCCCTAGAGGAGGTGAGGACCCCCCTAGAGGAGGTTAGGTCCCCCCTAGAGGAGGTGAGGACCCCCCTAGAGGAGGTTAGGTCCCCCCTAGAGGAGGTTCAGTCCCCCCTAGAGGAGGTTCAGTCCCCCCTAGAGGAGGTTAGGTCCCCCCTAGAGGAGGTGAGGACCCCCCTAGAGGAGGTTCAGTCCCCCCTAGAGGAGGTTCAGTCCCCCCTAGAGGAGGTTAGGTCCCCCCTAGAGGAGGTTAGGTCCCCCTAGAGGAGGTTCAGTCCCCCCTAGAGGAGGTTCAGTCCCCCCTAGAGGAGGTTAGGTCCCCCCTAGAGGAGGTGAGGACCCCCCTAGAGGAGGTTCAGTCCCCCCTAGAGGAGGTTCAGTCCCCCCTAGAGGAGGTTAGGTCCCCCCTAGAGGAGGTTAGGTCCCCCCTAGAGGAGGTTCAGTCCCCCCTAGAGGAGGTGAGGACCCCCCTAGAGGAGGTTAGGTCCCCCCTAGAGGAGGTGAGGACCCCCCTAGAGGAGGTTAGGTCCCCCCTAGAGGAGGTTCAGTCCCCCCTAGAGGAGGTTCAGTCCCCCCTAGAGGAGGTTAGGTCCCCCCTAGAGGAGGTGAGGACCCCCCTAGAGGAGGTTCAGTCCCCCCTAGAGGAGGTTCAGTCCCCCCTAGAGGAGGTTAGGTCCCCCCTAGAGGAGGTGAGGTCCCCCCTAGAGGAGGTTAGGTCCCTCCCACTTAAATCATGTCCACATGGATAGGAAACTAAATACATTTGCACTCATCTTGTGTCCATATCTTTCTGTGTTGGTGGTCATGCCACTCCGTGCACGTGCATGCATGCCACACCGTGCACGTGCATGCACGAGGTCAATCATTTGTACGGCCCTCGGAGGATGTTGAAAAAATTGAAATGGCCCTTGAGAGGAAGAAGGTTCCCCACCCCTGCTTTCTAGCCTCCTTTAGCTTAGGAACCACTGGACCTCCCTCACCGAGAGGAGAGGAGAAAGTGCTGCCCCACAATGCATTGCAGCCGCAGCATGTGCCGTCACTCAACAGTCGGCCGTTCACGGAAACAACCGATGATGAGGAGAAATGATATCATGAAAGTTACGGTGCTTATTAAGCTTTTTAAAACGTAGGTGGTGAGTTACAAAGTGCTTTGTTCTGAACGTTCATCAGTATTATAATCAAAGAGAAATATGAACGTTAGTTTTCACTGAAATGATCAAATGAAGTCTCTCAGTCTTCTCTGAGCTGTGTGGGGTTTGTTCAACTTCTAAAGATGTCTGAATGGTGATACACAGAGAGACAGATGTTCAGGACTAACGGTTATAATACATACATCTGTATTGATTTAAGATCTTTAGTTCATCAATCATACGTATTGGGATCATTGGTGTTAACGTGGACCGGAGGGAGAGGGAGAGGGAGAGGGAGAGGGAGAGAGAGAGAGAGAGGGAGAGAGAGAGGGAGAGGGGGACGAGCAGAAGCTTCACTTTCCTCTTTCTCTCAGGTCCAGCTTTGGTCCTGAAGAATATGTTTCTCTGTTGTCCACGTTCATAAAGCAGAGCAGCAGCATCAGAGCACGGAGCAGAGTCTCTGGATGAGTTCACAGCAGTCCCTCGTTCTTATTGAACATCCATGTTTGTAGTCCGCTGGATAGAAAACTGTGGTTTCCATGGTTACCCCACAGCAGCAGACGCACATTCAGGACGTCCGCTGGCGCATCAGAAACACGTGGATAGTGAAGTGCAGTCTCTTCTCCTAAGTCCTTTTGAGTTCTCCTATCCACTATCCCTTAACCCCGTGACCTTTCACTCAGAGGTCAAGGAAAGGAGATAGGGTTAGACGTTAGGAGCTGATCTTTGGACTATCAGCCTGCAGCCCTGCTGTTCATCACTTCCTGTCTCTCTGCAGAAGGACTTCGGCGACTCTTCTTCCTCGTCTTCTTCACTGAGGCCTGGAGACAAATCAGCTGCAGCAGTGAAGCCTCTGGACGCTCCTCTTCCTCCTTCATCCTCCTCTTCCTCGTCTCTGCGGCCTGCGGTACGTCTACACGTCTCTCTCTGATGCTGCTGTTATGTTACATACCACATATGTGTTACACGTGATCACAGCTGCTCCATGTGTAACAAATATTTATCTGACCATTAAAGGATTATCGTATCGTATTTATTAACAACAACAACAACAACAACAATAATACTGATGATGTGTTTCAGGTGGAGGCCTTCATGAAGCAGTTACCCAGAATCCTCCCTCGCTCTTCCCTCCCCGATAAGACTCACCTGTCTGTTAGCTCCTCCCCCTCTCTGTTAGCTCCTCCCCCCTCGCTGGCTCCCAAAGACCTCCCAGGTGTGGGAGGGGCTTCGGCTCCCGGAGGTCAGGTGAAAGTCATCTCCATGGGGGGCGGGGCTCTTCCAGTGATGATCCTCCCACAGAGCGTCCTGACCTCCGCCCCCCCGCCCCCCCCCTCAGCTCTCAGCCCCCACCTCGGTGCTACAGAAGCCCCGGGGTCAAGGGTCAGGGGTCACCAAACGACCCCCCTCTGACCCCTTCCCCGCCCCCCTCCCTCTGAAAAGAAAGCGAGGACGACCCAGGAAACCGCGCCCAGAAGAAGCCCCGCCCCCTCTTCCTCCGGCTGTTCTCTCACCCAAACCCCCTCCCCCCTCTCACATGCCAATCATCACCTCGGTAACGGGGGGTGTCATCCAGCTGTTGCAGAGCGCCCCCCCCCCACTGGGAGATTCAGGGGGTCATTCAGAAAGCCCCGAGACCAGGAAACAACATGTTGGCTGTTCCATCAGCTGTGCTGCCCCCCCCCACGCTGCACGATGATGACCAGGTGGAGATCACCCTCACTCCCGTGGAGCTGCACCTGGACACGCCCACTTCCTATTCCTCTGCTCCCACTTCCTGTTCTCCCCTCACAGTGATGAAGAGGAGGGAGGAAGAGGAGGGGGGGGAGGGGGGCTCTAAGGGACAATAATGGTGCTTTTCCACTGCAGCGCGGTTTAAGCGTCTGGTTGCGTTGCCACTCGGCGTAGTTCCGGCTCGCGGGTACTTTTTCACGGTTTCCTGAATGGAGATCGGCTAAGCTAACGCGGTATATGCTCCGACCGTCCACACTCACAACAACGGCCTACAGACAGAAACAAACCGTACCGCGCTGAGCCGAGCGAGGCCCTGCAGTGGAAAGGCGCCATAACTCTCTTCTATCAGCTGTTTAACCTCACCTGGAACATTAAGCCCCGCCCCCGGCCTCTTTCCTCTTCCTGATTGGTGAAAATCCCAGAGTGAGGATACATGAAGCCAATTAAACGTTTTCATATTCCCTTCCTTCCCTCCTTCCCTCTTCCTTCCTTCCTTCCTTCCTTCCCTCCTCCATCTCCAGACTTTGTGCAGCCTCAGCTGATTTAGGAGAAGAATAAAGGACAGAGTGACTAAAGGAAGGAGGAAGGAGGAAACAGGAAGTAGGGAAGGAGACACAGAAGGTACTACGGGTTGAGCCTCTCGAGGTTCCTTAGATCTTCACCGGAGCGCCGCCTTGTGTGTGTGTGTGTGTGTGTGTGTGTGTGTGCGCCCTCATAAGATGAACCACATTCTGACTAAATTCAGTTATTAATTATTAATATCATCGGTTCGTTAAATGTAATGAGACTTTAAAGTCGGTGGAGTTTCTTTAGTGAAGGTGTTTTAAAATGCGTTGAGAGTTATAAGAGGAGTAAATCTCCACTAAGTTGAAACTGGAGAACATTTATTTAAACATCATGAGTGGTGTTGACGTGATTCCACTTCCACAGGGAACCCCTTAGCGACAGCAGCTCGGCCCGACGGGGTGCAACGTTTCCCCCGACTGACATTAGCTCTTATTAGCCCCACAGGCCCGGCAGAGATACGGTTTATTATTCATTACTATAGTTATTACAAGCTGTTAATGTGGCCTGAAGCAGTTTGTCTTCATCACCAAGTGACCTGAAGAGTCAGCATGCAGTAATACTGAGGGAAGAGGGCCAGCCTCTGTAGCACTAGCCTAGCACTAGCCTAGCCTAAACCTAGCGCTAGCCTAGCACTAGCCGAAACCTAGTCGAGCCTAGCACTAGCCTAGCCTAAACCTAGTCGAGCCTAGCACTAGCCTAGCCTAAACCTAGTCGAGCCTAGCACTAGCCTAGCACTAGCCTAGCCTAAATCTAGTCGAGCCTAGCACTAGCCTAGCCTAAACCTAGTCGAGCCTAGCACTAGCCTAGCCTAAACCTAGTCGAGCCTAGCACTAGCCTAGCACTAGCCTAGCCTAAATCTAGTCGAGCCTAGCACTAGCCTAGCCTAAACCTAGTCGAGCCTAGCACTAGCCTAGCCTAAACCTAGTCGAGCCTAGCACTAGCCTAGCACTAGCCTAGCCTAAACCTAGTCGAGCCTAGCACTAGCCTAGCCTAAACCTAGTCGAGCCTAGCACTAGCCTAGCCTAAACCTAGTCGAGCCTAGCACTAGCCTAGCCTAAATCTAGCGCGAGCCTAGCACTAGCCTAAACCTAGCGCTAGCCTAGCACTAGCCTAGCCTAAACCTAGTCGAGCCTAGCACTATCCTAGCCTAAACCTAGTCGAGCCTAGCACTAGCCTAGCCTAAACCTAGCGCGAGCCTAGCACTAGCCTAGCACTAGCCTAGCCTAAACCTAGTCGAGCCTAGCACTAGCCTAGCACTAGCCTAGCCTAAACCTAGCGCGAGCCTAGCACTAGCCTAGCACTAGCCTAGCCTAAACCTAGTCGAGCCTAGCACTAGCCTAGCACTAGCCTAGCCTAAACCTAGCGCTAGCCTAGCTTAGCTATCGTTGCCATGCTTCCTTTGCACTAGCTTCTCTGACGTTAGAGTTCACTGTGTTTGAGTTGAGGGAAATTATGGGATGTGTTTCGATAAAATGTGAGAACAGATAATTAAACCAGTTCACATGATGCTAACCCTATTTTATAAAAAGATACAACACTTTAAAAAAATCTGCTTTTTCAATTTCAACTTAAAAACATTTGTTAAAATTAACAATTAGAAGTAGAATGGAAAATGTTTGTCTCTCGAAAGATTCCCAGAAAGAGGTTAGAAACGATCCCCCCCCCCTTCTTCTTCTTCGTTGGTGGACGTCGTGGTTACGCCACATTGTTTGGTGCTTCAAACCGCATATCACTGTTTCACATCAACACTCGCACATCCATGTGTGTGTACAGGTGTGTGTGTGTGTGTGTGTGTGTGTGTGTGTACAGGTGTGCGTCCCTCCGTCCTGTGTTTCAAAGGGACGCCAACAGTGTGATTTCTGTTAAAAATGACTCCTGTTGCATGATGGGAAAGTGAGTTTAAAGCAGCTCTGTTGATGCTCTCTTTTTGTATGAGAAAAACAAAGTGCCAGCATGTTGAACTGAAACCGCTGGAGGTCCTCGGGTTCATGGTTTTTATGCATCGATGAAATACGGTTCAGAGTTACGTGTTCGAGGTTCAGAAACTGGGTTCTAGAGACCGGAAACTCAAGGAGTCCGGTCCGTCCCAGTTTGGATCTGTCCCTGGGACGGACCGGGCCATCGGGCCGCAGAGCGTGGAAGGCAGGAAGAGCCCAGCTGCGCTCGGTTTCTCTCACTGGGAGCTCTGGTTCTGGGAATATTTCACTGTGGAGCCTCGTGGCTCAAAAACACAAACGGGTTAGATAATCAAAGATGTAAGGATCGGGTTTCGGGTAGCGGAGCGACCGCAGAGAGAGAGCCGCAGTGACGCGCCCTACAACCCGGGAGCAAGTTAGCTTTGTTAGCACTTCCGGTTCCTTCGACAAAAAGCAACGGGATCTCTCCGTAGGGTTTGGGAACGATCTGAACTAAGGTAGATCCGTCTCAACCACAGACCTCGAAGGAACCCGAAGGAGTTCACATCCGGGTCTTAGGACGCGTCACTGCGGTTCTCTATAAGAATCAACCTCAGCGTCCTCTGATGTCACTTCCTGTTGTGGGATGTTTACCTGCTGATTGATTGACAGGAGCCTCTTAAAGGGACAGGAGCCTCTTAAAAGACCAGTCGTGTCTTAAAGGGACAGGAGCCTCTTAAAGGACCAGTCGTGTCTTAAAGGGACAGGAGCCTCTTAAAGGAACAGTCGTGTCTTAAAGGGACAGGAGCCTCTTAAAGGAACAGTCATGTCTTAAAGGGACAGGAGCCTCTTAAAGGGACAGGAGCCTCTTAAAGGGACAGTCGTGTCTTAAAGGGACAGGAGCCTCTTAAAGGAATAGGAGCCTCTTAAAGGGACAGTCGTGTCTTAAAGGGACAGGAGCCTCTTAAAGGGACAGTCGTGTCTTAAAGGGACAGGAGCCTCTTAAAGGGACAGGAGCCTCTTAAAGGAACAGTGGTGTCTTAAAGGGACAGGAGCCTCTTAAAGGGACAGTCGTGTCTTAAAGGGACAGTCGTGTCTTAAAGGGACAGGAGCCTCTTAAAGGGACAGTGGTGTCTTAAAGGGACAGGAGCCTCTTAAAGGGACAGTCGTGTCTTAAAGGGACAGTCGTGTCTTAAAGGGACAGGAGCCTCTTAAAGGGACAGTCGTGTCTTAAAGGGACAGGAGCCTCTTAAAGGGACAGTGGTGTCTTAAAGGGACAGTCGTGTCTTAAAGGGACAGCTTCTCACAGAGTTGGACCAGGAACTGCTGAGCTCTGCAGGTTAAATGAATGCAGTCTGTTGTCCATCAGCTGTTTCTTAATGTGAGACTTTGCTGTTTTAAAGGGTCGTTCAGAGGCTCCAGAGTCACCCAACACGACCAGTAAACCACAACGACGGTCATGTGACCTGAACGAGGGTCGCGTGACCTGAACGAGGGTCGCGTGACCTGAACGAGGGTCGCGTGACCTGAACGAGGGTCGCGTGACCTGAACGAGGGTCGCGTGACCTGAACGAGGGTCGCGTGACCTGAACGAGGGTCGCGTGACCTGAACGAGGGTCGCGTGACCTGAACGAGGGTCGCGTGACCTGAACGAGGGTCGCGTGACCTGAACCAGGGTCATGTGACCTCTGTGATGAATCATCAGGTAAATACTGTAAAGGTGACGGCATGACGAGGCGTTCGAGGACCCTGGTCTCTCCGCAGTTCCTGGGGTAAAGAAGGCTAACAGCAGCCCTGTCTCCTGTCAGAGACACACTCAGCTGGGGCTTCTGGGTAATGTAGTCTCTGAGTGTGACTCTGACACCAGACAGATTTGAGAGCAGCCGTTTTATTTAGTTGTCCTCCGTCTCTGCTTCGTGTCCTCGTGTCCTCGTGTGCGACGGCTCGCTGTGCAGATTCTATTATTATTATAAGTGTCTGATGTGTTTTGCTTTGCATGGTTTCTATCCCGCGTGTTTCTGTATCAAAGACTGCCCCCCCTGTGCTCAAAGACTGCCCCCCCCCCGTGCTCAAAGACTGCCCCCCCCCGTGCTCAAAGACTGCGTGCTCAAAGACTGCCCTCCCCCCCGTGCTCAAAGACTGCCCCCCCCGTGCTCAAAGACTGCCCTCCCCCCGTGCTCAAAGACTGCCCCCCCCGTGCTCAAAGACTGCCCCCCCCCGTGCTCAAAGACTCCCCCCCCGTGCTCAAAGACTGCCCCCCCCGTGCTCAAAGACTGCCCGTGCTCAAAGACTGCCCTCCCCCCATGCTCAAAGACTGCCCCCCCCGTGCTCAAAGACTGCCCCCCCCCGTGCTCAAAGACTGCCCTCCCCCCATGCTCAAAGACTGCCCTCCCCCCGTGCTCAAAGACTGCCCCCCCCGTGCTCAAAGACTGCCCCCTCCCGTGCTCAAAGACTGCCCTCCCCCCCATGCTCAAAGACTGCCCTCCCCCCGTGCTCAAAGACTGCCCCCCCCGTGCTCAAAGACTGCCCCCTCCCGTGCTCAAAGACTGCGTGCTCAGCTGTGCTTGGTTTTGTTTTGCACTTTAATTGAATATTTTATTTCGGGGAGTCGACGTTGGTAAAAAAATAAAGAAAAAAAATGTAAACGTTGCCAATAATCTGTGACTTCCTGTCGGAGAGACGGGCGACTCGTGTGAATATATTTTCCTACCTGACGACTGGAATAAAGGAAGTGACGTCCTCTTCTCCTTCTCCTCTGTTTATTAACGTCTTCCCCTCTTTACTCTACTCCCTTCAGAAACACTTAAAGGTGGGGTAGGTCATTCCCTTCAGAAACACTTAAAGGTGGGGTAGGTCATTCACTTCAGAAACACTTAAAGGTGGGGTAGGTCATTCCCTTCAGAAACACTTAAAGGTGGGGTAGGTAATTCCCTTCAGAAACACTTAAAGGTGGGGTAGGTAATTCCCTTCAGAAACACTTAAAGGTGGGGTAGGTAATTCCCTTCAGAAACACTTAAAGGTGGGGTAGGTAATTCCCTTCAGAAACACTTAAAGGTGGGGTAGGTCATTCACTTCAGAAACACTTAAAGGTGGGGTAGGTCATTCACTTCAGAAACACTTAAAGGTGGGGTAGGTCATTCCCTTCAGAAACACTTAAAGGTGGGGTAGGTAATTCCCTTCAGAAACACTTAAAGGTGGGGTAGGTCATTCCCTTCAGAAACACTTAAAGGTGGGGTAGGTCATTCCCTTCAGAAACACTTAAAGGTGGGGTAGGTCATTCCCTTCAGAAACACTTAAAGGTGGGGTAGGTCATTCCCTTCAGAAACACTTAAAGGTGGGGTAGGTAATTCCCTTCAGAAACACTTAAAGGTGGGGTAGGTAATTCCCTTCAGAAACACTTAAAGGTGGGGTAGGTCATTCACTTCAGAAACACTTAAAGGTGGGGTAGGTCATTCACTTCAGAAACACTTAAAGGTG
This sequence comes from Champsocephalus gunnari, assembly GCA_036324595.1. NCBI lineage: Eukaryota > Metazoa > Chordata > Actinopteri > Perciformes > Channichthyidae > Champsocephalus > Champsocephalus gunnari. The sequence goes on from CM070440.1 coordinate 34,065,679, forward strand.
GGGTAGGTCATTCCCTTCAGAAACACTTAAAGGTGGGGTAGGTCATTCCCTTCAGAAACACTTAAAGGTGGGGTAGGTCATTCCCTTCAGAAACACTTAAAGGTGGGGTAGGTCATTCCCTTCAGAAACACTTAAAGGTGGGGTAGGTCATTCACTTCAGAAACACTTAAAGGTGGGGTAGGTGATTCCCTTCAGAAACACTTAAAGGTGGGGTAGGTCATTCCCTTCAGAAACACTTAAAGGTGGGGTAGGTCATTCACTTCAGAAACACTTAAAAGTGGGGTAGGTAATTCCCTTCAGAAACACTTAAAGGTGGGGTAGGTAATTCACTTCAGAAACACTTAAAGGTGGGGTAGGTCATTCCCTTCAGAAACACTTAAAGGTGGGGTAGGTCATTCCCTTCAGAAACACTTAAAGGTGGGGTAGGTGATTCCCTTCAGAAACACTTAAAGGTGGGGTAGGTCATTCCCTTCAGAAACACTTAAAGGTGGGGTAGGTGATTCCCTTCAGAAACACTTAAAGGTGGGGTAGGTAATTCCCTTCAGAAACACTTAAAGGTGGGGTAGGTCATTCCCTTCAGAAACACTTAAAGGTGGGGTAGGTCATTCCCTTCAGAAACACTTAAAGGTGGGGTAGGTCATTCACTTCAGAAACACTTAAAGGTGGGGTAGGTAATTCACTTCAGAAACACTTAAAGGTGGGGTAGGTAATTCCCTTCAGAAACACTTAAAGGTGGGGTAGGTAATTCCCTTCAGAAACACTTAAAGGTGGGGTAGGTAATTCCCTTCAGAAACACTTAAAGGTGGGGTAGGTCATTCACTTCAGAAACACTTAAAGGTGGGGTAGGTCATTCACTTCAGAAACACTTAAAGGTGGGGTAGGTCATTCCCTTCAGAAACACTTAAAGGTGGGGTAGGTAATTCCCTTCAGAAACACTTAAAGGTGGGGTAGGTCATTCCCTTCAGAAACACTTAAAGGTGGGGTAGGTCATTCCCTTCAGAAACACTTAAAGGTGGGGTAGGTCATTCCCTTCAGAAACACTTAAAGGTGGGGTAGGTCATTCCCTTCAGAAACACTTAAAGGTGGGGTAGGTAATTCCCTTCAGAAACACTTAAAGGTGGGGTAGGTAATTCCCTTCAGAAACACTTAAAGGTGGGGTAGGTAATTCCCTTCAGAAACACTTAAAGGTGGGGTAGGTAATTCCCTTCAGAAACACTTAAAGGTGGGGTAGGTCATTCACTTCAGAAACACTTAAAGGTGGGGTAGGTCATTCACTTCAGAAACACTTAAAGGTGGGGTAGGTCATTCCCTTCAGAAACACTTAAAGGTGGGGTAGGTAATTCCCTTCAGAAACACTTAAAGGTGGGGTAGGTCATTCCCTTCAGAAACACTTAAAGGTGGGGTAGGTCATTCCCTTCAGAAACACTTAAAGGTGGGGTAGGTCATTCCCTTCAGAAACACTTAAAGGTGGGGTAGGTCATTCCCTTCAGAAACACTTAAAGGTGGGGTAGGTAATTCCCTTCAGAAACACTTAAAGGTGGGGTAGGTAATTCCCTTCAGAAACACTTAAAGGTGGGGTAGGTCATTCACTTCAGAAACACTTAAAGGTGGGGTAGGTCATTCACTTCAGAAACACTTAAAGGTGGGGTAGGTCATTCACTTCAGAAACACTTAAAGGTGGGGTAGGTCATTCCCTTCAGAAACACTTAAAGGTGGGGTAGGTAATTCCCTTCAGAAACACTTAAAGGTGGGGTAGGTCATTCCCTTCAGAAACACTTAAAGGTGGGGTAGGTCATTCCCTTCAGAAACACTTAAAGGTGGGGTAGGTCATTCCCTTCAGAAACACTTAAAGGTGGGGTAGGTCATTCACTTCAGAAACACTTAAAGGTGGGGTAGGTGATTCCCTTCAGAAACACTTAAAGGTGGGGTAGGTCATTCCCTTCAGAAACACTTAAAGGTGGGGTAGGTCATTCCCTTCAGAAACACTTAAAGGTGGGGTAGGTCATTCCCTTCAGAAACACTTAAAGGTGGGGTAGGTGATTCCCTTCAGAAACACTTAAAGGTGGGGTAGGTCATTCCCTTCAGAAACACTTAAAGGTGGGGTAGGTGATTCCCTTCAGAAACACTTAAAGGTGGGGTAGGTAATTCCCTTCAGAAACACTTAAAGGTGGGGTAGGTCATTCCCTTCAGAAACACTTAAAGGTGGGGTAGGTCATTCCCTTCAGAAACACTTAAAGGTGGGGTAGGTCATTCACTTCAGAAACACTTAAAGGTGGGGTAGGTAATTCACTTCAGAAACACTTAAAGGTGGGGTAGGTAATTCCCTTCAGAAACACTTAAAGGTGGGGTAGGTAATTCCCTTCAGAAACACTTAAAGGTGGGGTAGGTAATTCCCTTCAGAAACACTTAAAGGTGGGGTAGGTCATTCACTTCAGAAACACTTAAAGGTGGGGTAGGTCATTCACTTCAGAAACACTTAAAGGTGGGGTAGGTCATTCCCTTCAGAAACACTTAAAGGTGGGGTAGGTAATTCCCTTCAGAAACACTTAAAGGTGGGGTAGGTCATTCCCTTCAGAAACACTTAAAGGTGGGGTAGGTCATTCCCTTCAGAAACACTTAAAGGTGGGGTAGGTCATTCCCTTCAGAAACACTTAAAGGTGGGGTAGGTCATTCACTTCAGAAACACTTAAAGGTGGGGTAGGTGATTCCCTTCAGAAACACTTAAAGGTGGGGTAGGTCATTCCCTTCAGAAACACTTAAAGGTGGGGTAGGTGATTCCCTTCAGAAACACTTAAAGGTGGGGTAGGTAATTCCCTTCAGAAACACTTAAAGGTGGGGTAGGTCATTCCCTTCAGAAACACTTAAAGGTGGGGTAGGTCATTCCCTTCAGAAACACTTAAAGGTGGGGTAGGTCATTCACTTCAGAAACACTTAAAGGTGGGGTAGGTCATTCACTTCAGAAACACTTAAAGGTGGGGTAGGTAATTCCCTTCAGAAACACTTAAAGGTGGGGTAGGTCATTCACTTCAGAAACACTTAAAGGTGGGGTAGGTCATTCCCTTCAGAAACACTTAAAGGTGGGGTAGGTGATTCCCTTCAGAAACACTTAAAGGTGGGGTAGGTAATTCCCTTCAGAAACACTTAAAGGTGGGGTAGGTCATTCCCTTCAGAAACACTTAAAGGTGGGGTAGGTCATTCCCTTCAGAAACACTTAAAGGTGGGGTAGGTCATTCACTTCAGAAACACTTAAAGGTGGGGTAGGTCATTCCCTTCAGAAACACTTAAAGGTGGGGTAGGTCATTCCCTTCAGAAACACTTAAAGGTGGGGTAGGTCATTCCCTTCAGAAACACTTAAAGGTGGGGTAGGTCATTCCCTTCAGAAACACTTAAAGGTGGGGTAGGTCATTCACTTCAGAAACACTTAAAGGTGGGGTAGGTCATTCCCTTCAGAAACACTTAAAGGTGGGGGAGGTCATTCCCTTCAGAAACACTTAAAGGTGGGGTAGGTCATTCCCTTCAGAAACACTTAAAGGTGGGGTAGGTAATTCCCTTCAGAAACACTTAAAGGTGGGGTAGGTGATTCCCTTCAGAAACACTTAAAGGTGGGGTAGGTCATTCCCTTCAGAAACACTTAAAGGTGGGGTAGGTCATTCCCTTCAGAAACACTTAAAGGTGGGGTAGGTCATTCACTTCAGAAACACTTAAAGGTGGGGTAGGTCATTCCCTTCAGAAACACTTAAAGGTGGGGGAGGTCATTCCCTTCAGAAACACTTAAAGGTGGGGTAGGTCATTCACTTCAGAAACACTTAAAGGCGGGGTAGGTAATTCCCTTCAGAAACACTTAAAGGCGGGGTAGGTCATTCCCTTCAGAAACACTTAAAGGTGGGGGAGGTCATTCCCTTCAGAAACACTTAAAGGTGGGGTAGGTGATTCCCTTCAGAAACACTTAAAGGTGGGGTAGGTCATTCCCTTCAGAAACACTTAAAGGTGGGGTAAAGGTGGGGTAGGTAATTCCCTTCAGGTGGGGTAGGTCATTCCCTTCAGAAACACTTAAAGGTGGGGTAGGTCATTCCCTTCAGAAACACTTAAAGGTGGGGTAGGTCATTCCCTTCAGAAACACTTAAAGGTGGGGTAGGTAATTCACTTCAGAAACACTTAAAGGTGGGGTAGGTCATTCCCTTCAGAAACACTTAAAGGTGGGGGAGGTAATTCCCTTCAGAAACACTTAAAGGTGGGGTAGGTCATTCACTTCAGAAACACTTAAAGGTGGGGTAGGTAATTCCCTTCAGAAACACTTAAAGGTGGGGTAGGTAATTCCCTTCAGAAACACTTAAAGGTGGGGTAGGTCATTCACTTCAGAAACACTTAAAGGTGGGGGAGGTCATTCCCTTCAGAAACACTTAAAGGTGGGGTAGGTAATTCCCTTCAGAAACACTTAAAGGTGGGGTAGGTAATTCCCTTCAGAAACACTTAAAGGTGGGGTAGGTAATTCCCTTCAGAAACACTTAAAGGTGGGGTAGGTTATTCCCTTCAGAAACACTTAAAGGTGGGGGAGGTCATTCCCTTCAGAAACACTTAAAGGTGGGGTAGGTAATTCCCTTCAGAAACACTTAAAGGTGGGGTAGGTAATTCCCTTCAGAAACACTTAAAGGTGGGGTAGGTAATTCCCTTCAGAAACACTTAAAGGTGGGGTAGGTCATTCCCTTCAGAAACACTTAAAGGTGGGGTAGGTAATTCCCTTCAGAAACACTTAAAGGTGGGGTAGGTCATTCCCTTCAGAAACACTTAAAGGTGGGGTAGGTAATTCCCTTCAATAGCCATGAATACATTAAATGCTTGGAAGCCGTGGCTCTGTAATCATCTGACCAATCATCTGCCTCGGCCCGGGTCAGGTGACTGGGTGGCCTGCCTGTCAGCCTTCCATCTCATGCTCTAACTTATCCGGTGCCCTCATTGGTCACGTGTGGTCACGTGTGGTCACGTGTGGTCACGTGTGGTCACGTGTGGTCACGTGTGGTCACGTGTGGTCACGTGTGCGTTGGAGGGCTCCGCGAGGAAGTCTGAAGGAAGAGGCAGATTGTTTCGGTTCTGTATTTTAGATTCTAGATCACTCGATCTGGGTTCTCCATTCTTACCCACCCCACCTTTAACACGATGTACATAACACAGTAAAGAGTACTAGTACTGCACTTTGTATACATGTATATACAGTATGTTTACACAGGTGGGAGAAGTACTCAGATCATGTACTTGAGTAAAAGTAGAAGTACTCAGATCATGTACTTTAGTAAAAGTAGAAGTACTCAGATCATGTACTTTAGTAAAAGTAGAAGTACTCAGATCATGTACTTTAGTAAAAGTAGAAGTACTCAGATCATGTACTTTAGTAAAAGTAGAAGTACTCAGATCTGGTACTTGAGTAAAAGTAGAAGTACTCAGATCATGTACTTTAGTAAAAGTAGAAGTACTCAGATCATGTACTTTAGTAAAAGTAGAAGTACTCAGATCATGTACTTTAGTAAAAGTAGAAGTACTCAGATCATGTACTTTAGTAAGAGTAGAGGTACTCAGATCATGTACTTTAGTAAGAGTAGAGGTACTCAGATGTTGTACTTTAGTAAAAGTCGAAGTACTCAGATCTGGTACTTGAGTAAAAGTACAATTACTCAGAACTTGTACTTGAGTAAAAGTAGAAGTACTCAGATCACTCAGGCAATGCCGCACTATTCGTTGATTCCCAGTAGCCTGCATCGGTTTAGATAACTAGGTTTGTGTGAATCCACCGGAGATAATGATCATTCTCATCCACTGATACCTGGCATTGAGGCCGTGTGCGCGTGTGTTAAGGTGGGCCTGCCTGCACCCAGGGCCGCCTTAATGCACGGGCTGACCTGGGCTGAAGCCCAGGGGCCTACGGAGACCAGGGGCCTACGGAGATCAGGGGCCTACGGAGATCAGGGGCCTACGGAGATCAGGGGCCTACGGAGATCAGGGGCCTACGGAGATCAGGGGCCTAGGGAGATCAGGGGCCTACGGAGATCAGGGGCCTACGGAGATCAGGGGCCTAGGGAGATCAGGGGCTTACGGAGATCAGGGGCCTAGGGAGATCAGGGGCCTACGGAGATCAGGGGCCTACGGAGATCAGGGGCCTACGGAGATCAGGGGCCTACGGAGATCAGGGGCCTAGGGAGATCAGGGGCCTACGGAGATCAGGGGCCTACGGAGATCAGGGGCCTACGGAGATCAGGGGCCTAGGGAGATCAGGGGCCTACGGAGATCAGGGGCCTACGGAGATCAGGGGCCTACGGAGATCAGGGGCCTACGGAGATCAGGGGCCTAGGGAGATCAGGGGCCTACGGAGATCAGGGGCCTACGGAGATCAGGGGCCTAGGGAGATCAGGGGCTTACGGAGATCAGGGGCCTAGGGAGATCAGGGGCCTACGGAGATCAGGGGCCTACGGAGATCAGGGGCCTACGGAGATCAGGGGCCTACGGAGATCAGGGGCCTACGGAGATCAGGGGCCTACGGAGATCAGGGGCCTAGGGAGATCAGGGGCCTACGGAGATCAGGGGCCTACGGAGATCAGGGGCCTAGGGAGATCAGGGGCTTACGGAGATCAGGGGCCTAGGGAGATCAGGGGCCTACGGAGATCAGGGGCCTACGGAGATCAGGGGCCTACGGAGATCAGGGGCCTACGGAGATCAGGGGCCTACGGAGATCAGGGGCCTACGGAGATCAGGGGCCTAGGGAGATCAGGGGCCTACGGAGATCAGGGGCCTAGGGAGATCAGGGGCCTACGGAGATCAGGGGCCTAGGGAGATCAGGGGCCTACGGAGATCAGGGGCCTACGGAGATCAGGGGCCTACGGAGATCAGGGGCCTACGGAGATCAGGGGCCTACGGAGATCAGGGGCCTACGGAGATCAGGGGCCTACGGAGATCAGGGGCCTACGGAGATCAGGGGCCTACGGAGATCAGGGGCCTACGGAGATCAGGGGCCTATCATGAGCCAATAAAAAAGTTTAAAAAAAAATGTAAATTAAAAAAAAAGTTTTTTATTTCGGATGTTTTTAAAAAACATTTAAACAAACAAAGTCTTTCAGAATATTAAACTGGTTTCAGCAAATTCAGAAGATAAATACAGCTTTGAAGCTTCGGCATAATTACAAGCGGAGAGCGGAGCAACGTGACGTCACAGCAGGCACAACAACAGCCGGGGTTTCTCCTGAGGGTTTCCCCGGGAAACAAACACAACACACACAACCACAAAAATACACAAACACACACACGTATACACACACACACACACACACGTATACACACACACACACACACACACACGTATACACACACACACACACACACACTCATGAGCTTCCCCCAGACCAGTAATCCAAACGAAAATATCTTCCCTCCGTAGTATTTTGATCATTTGCTCCGCTAACCAATCAGATCGATGGATTCCAGAGATGACTCCGGAACAGTCCGTGGGCACCACTCAACAGCCAATCAGAATGAGAATATGTTTCACATGTGACTTATTCAAATTGCGAGTGATTGAGTGACAGATGAAGGTTGTTTAGGAGAACAAGTTTGAGAGTGGCGCTCGGAGAGGAAATTGTTGAGGGAAAAGGAGTTTGGAGACAAGCGGCTATTACAAAAAATAGCTTACAGGTTATTTTAAACCTGTAGGCCGGATGAGGAGGGAGGACAGGTGAGGAGGGAGGACAGATGAGGAGGGAGGACAGGTGAGGAGGGAGGACAGGTGAGGAGGAAGGACAGGTGAGGAGGGAGGACAGGTGAGGAGGGAGGACAGGTGAGGAGGGAGGACAGGTGAGAAGGGAGGACAGATGAGGAGGGAGGACAGGTGAGGGGGGAGGACAGATGAGGAGGGAGGACAGGTGAGGGGGGAGGACAGGTGAGGAGGGAGGACAGGTGAGGAGGAAGGACAGATGAGGAGGGAGGACAGGTGAGGGGGGAGGACAGGTGAGGAGGGAGGACAGGTGAGGAGGGAGGACAGATGAGGGGGGAGGACAGGTGAGGAGGGAGGACAGGTGAGGGGGGAGGACAGGTGAGGAGGGAGGACAGGTGAGGAGGGAGGACAGGTGAGGAGGAAGGACAGGTGAGGAGGGAGGACAGGTGAGGAGGGAGGACAGGTGAGGAGGGAGGACAGGTGAGTTCTGTACCGAGCGGCCTCGGAGCCAAGTAGGCCGTCTGGTTCTGATAGCGATGGAGTAGCGGGAGAGGAAAAACAGACAGGAGGGAGGGAGGGGAGGAGATGGGAGGACGACGAGGACTTGCTCCGTGGAGGCAATAGAGTCTGTCTGCAGACCGCAGCAAGGAGGCGCTTCCTATAGTGAACGACCGGAGCCGGCCCGCGAACGAGACGTTTTTTGTTTTGTTTTTGCGGAGGGATCTAGATCGGCATGAAGGCACATTGTGCGATGTGGACATTATCCCGCTTATCGCACACGGCCACATTCTCCACAAAGTAACGACATGACTCCCAATAATAAATGAAATGCTTTTATGGATTTAGAAAAAGATTTTATTGATTTAAAAAATAGTTTTTTGTATTGATTTAAATTGACGTGCATCCGCTAAGAAAAGTAGTCCGTTGTTACCGTTTGAAGTAACGTAGCAACGGCAGGAAGTGCTTCTGTAGTGTTTTTGAGGAGCTTTCTGATTACAGATTTGAAAACATCGTTGCTTGCTTTAAAAGTAGCTCACTTCATGATGTCAGACCTTGAAAGATATCCCGCCCTGATGCCAAAGGAACTGCACACTGAATACGTGTCGCAGTAGCTTTGATGTCTATGTCTGGACCGCTGCGTAAAGAGGAGGGTTTCTGCCCCGTTACTTCTCTTCTTACTTCCATAAGAATAAAACACGGAGGACGGAGATCTCTCTTTGTCCCCCTCTTCTCCCCGCTGCAGCCCAGCAGCTGATCTCAGAGCTCCCCTCTCCTGCAGGGAGAACAACTATATTTATATACTTTATATAGGTCGATACAGTAGCCCCTTTTTTAAATAGTCTTTATAGGTGTTGCCATCTGTTTTGTGTAGCGTGGTTCTACAAGTCAATGCATCACTGGGTGGTGTCAGAGAGTTACACGGGTCTGTGAAGGCAATGAAAACTATTGGCCACAGCAAATAATTTATATTAAACATGTCATTTTTACTTTTGAATACTTCAGTACAAAGGATGTCTTGAATAATTTAAGTGATATATGTGTACACATATAAATCATTAGTCAAAACAGCGCTACCTTTGATTTAATTAAAAGGTATAATATGTGGTAAACTGAAGAGCCCTTTGGGAGCCAAAAGATCCGGCTCTTCTTGGTGAGCGAAAGAGCCGGCTCTTCTCGGTGAGCCGAATGATCCGGCTCTTCTCGGTGAGCCGAATGATCCGGCTCTTCTCGGTGAGCCGAATGATCCGGCTCTTCTCGGTGAGCCGAATGATCCGGCTCTTCTCGGTGAGCCGAATGATCCGGCTCTTCTCGGTGAGCCGAATGATCCGGCTCTTCTCGGTGAGCCGAATGATCCGGCTCTTCTCGGTGAGCCGAATGATCCGGCTCTTCTCGGTGAGCCGAATGATCCGGCTCTTCTCGGTGAGCCGAATGATCCGGCTCTTCTCGGTGAGCCGAATGATCCGGCTCTTCTCGGTGAGCCGAATGATCCGGCTCTTCTCGGTGAGCCGAATGATCCGGCTCTTCTCGGTGAGCCGAATGATCCGGCTCTTCTCGGTGAGCCGAATGATCCGGCTCTTCTCGGTGAGCCGAATGATCCGGCTCTTCTCGGTGAGCCGAATGATCCGGCTCTTCTCGGTGAGCCGAATGATCCGGCTCTTCTCGGTGAGCCGAATGATCCGGCTCTTCTCGGTGAGCCGAATGATCCGGCTCTTCTCGGTGAGCCGAATGATCCGGCTCTTCTCGGTGAGCCGAATGATCCGGCTCTTCTCGGTGAGCCGAATGATCCGGCTCTTCTCGGTGAGCCGAATGATCCGGCTCTTCTCGGTGAGCCGAATGATCCGGCTCTTCTCGGTGAGCCGAATGATCCGGCGCAGCTGGATAAAAAAAGTTAGGAAACGCCCCTATAGGAAACGCCTCCTTGCTGCGGTCTGCAGACAGACCCATCTCCGTGGAGGGGAGCCCACGGCAACCGGACAGATACACGAGGGAGGCCCGGTACGTCACTCATCTGGAGGAGAGGACCAGGCGGCAGAGCAGAGTGGAGCAGTGCGGTCACAGAGCCTGCCGAGGCTATACATGACTTTGATTTGTTGTTTAAATAGGGGGCTACAAAACCATCAGCCCCAGGGCCTGGTGGCAGGTTGAGGCGGGCCTGCCTACAGCAGGTGATTTGTGTGCGACACTTTTTTTAAAATAAAAAAGAACTAACCAAAACATGAAAGTAAACAGAAAAAACCTTTCTTTGCCTTTTTTTCTGAACCGTCCTCCTGCTGCTCTTATTGTGAAAGGACTTGGTGGAAGTGTGGTTCTCCGGGACTGCGGCTGTCCTCTGGCCGGAAGTTGCGTCACAGCTGCTGCCTTAAATCCGAGCCGAGCCAGGCCAGAAAAACACATCAGAAACTCTGGACCAGATGTCCTAAAACCTGGAGCTTTGACCCGGACCACCGCCAGGTTTTAACCCGGGATTCGAGCCTCAAACCCGGGTAGGTGCGCCTCGTTCCCCCCGGATGTTCTGGATGTTTGTCCCCAAGCGAAGGGCCTCTTTCTGCCCGGGGACAGGCTCTGAATCCGGGGTGTTTCCTCCCGATTATACCGGGGGGGTTTCTTGTCAAATGTACCGTAAATACTCTGATAAATACTACAGCTGAGAGTACTGCAAGCATGGCGCAGTATCTCAGTATCTGGGTTTGTATATCTCTATTTCCTCTTTTTGCTCACTATGCAGGACATGCTTAAACTATACTGTGTGTGCTGGAGTGTATATACTCAATAATACAAGTACACACCTCCTGTAATACTACTCCTTTAGTGTACTCTCATAATACTCAATAATACAAGTACACATCTCCTGTAATACTACTCCTTTAGTGTACTCCCATAATACTCAATAATACAAGTACACACCTCCTGTAATACTACTCCTTTAGTGTACTCCCATAATACTCAATAATACAAGTACACACCTCCTGTAATACTACTCCTTTAGTGTACTCTCATAATACTCAATAATACAAGTACACATCTCCTGTAATACTACTCCTTTAGTGTACTCCCATAATACTCAATAATACAAGTACACACCTCCTGTAATACTACTCCTTTAGTGTACTCTCATAATACTCAATAATACAAGTACACACCTCCTGTAATACTACTCCTTTAGTGTACTCTCATAATACTCAATAATACAAGTACACACCTCCTGTAATACTACTCCTTTAGTGTACTCTCATAATACTCAATAATACAAGTACACATCTCCTGTAATACTACTCCTTTAGTGTACTCTCATAATACTCAATAATACAAGTACACACCTCCTGTAATACTACTCCTTTAGTGTACTCTCATAATACTCAATAATACAAGTACACACCTCCTGTAATACTACTCCTTTAGTGTACTCCCATAATACTCAATAATACAAGTACACATCTCCTGTAATACTACTCCTTTAGTGTACTCTCATAATACTCAATAATACAAGTACACACCTCCTGTAATACTACTCCTTTAGTGTACTCTCATAATACTCAATAATACAAGTACACACCTCCTGTAATACTACTCCTTTAGTGTACTCTCATAATACTCAATAATACAAGTACACACCTCCTGTAATACTACTCCTTTAGTGTACTCTCATAATACTCAATTATACAAGTACACACCTCCTGTAATACTACTCCTTTAGTGTACTCTCATAATACTCAATAATACAAGTACACACCTCCTGTAATACTACTCCTTTAGTGTACTCTCATAATACTCAATAATACAAGTACACACCTCCTGTAATACTACTCCTTTAGTGTACTCCCATAGTACTCAATAATACAAGTACACATCTCCTGTAATACTACTCATTTAGTGTACTCTCATAATACTCAATAATACAAGTACACACCTCCTGTAATACTACTCCTTTAGTGTACTCTCATAATACTCAATAATACAAGTACACACCTGCTGTAATACTACTCCTTTAGTGTACTCCCATAGTACTCAATAATACAAGTACACATCTCCTGTAATACTACTCTTTCAGTGTACTCCCATAATACTCAATAATACGTACGTGTGTGTGTGTGTGTGTGTGTGTATAAACTTCACACTTTGACCTGAACTGCACACGTCATGCCCCTGAAATACTCCTTACATCAGTGCTTAATAACAGTATAGTAATAATCTACTTGTAATGTCTCTACTTTAAAGAGTCCTCTCCTGCTGATGTTCAGGTGTATATCAGTATGTAGTCTCTACTTTAAAGAGTCCTCTCCTGCTGATGTTCAGGTGTATATCAGTATGTAGTGTCTCTACTTTAAAGAGTCCTCTCCTGCTGATGTTCAGGTGTATATCAGTATGTAGTGTCTCTACTTTAAAGAGTCCTCTCCTGCTGATGTTCAGGTGTATATCAGTATGTAGTGTCTCTACTTTAAAGAGTCCTCTCCTGCTGATGTTCAGGTGTATATCAGTATGTAGTGTCTCTACTTTAAAGAGTCCTCTCCTGCTGATGTTCAGGTGTATATCAGTATGTAGTGTCTCTACTTTAAAGAGTCCTCTCCTGCTGATGTTCAGGTGTATATCAGTATGTAGTGTCTCTACTTTAAAGAGTCCTCTCCTGCTGATGTTCAGGTGTATATCAGTATGTATGTCTCTACTTTAAAGAGTCCTCTCCTGCTGATGTTCAGGTGTATATCAGTATGTAGTGTCTCTACTTTAAAGAGTCCTCTCCTGCTGATGTTCAGGTGTATATCAGTATGTAGTGTCTCTACTTTAAAGAGTCCTCTCCTGCTGATGTTCAGGTGTATATCAGTATGTAGTCTCTACTTTAAAGAGTCCTCTCCTGCTGATGTTCAGGTGTATATCAGTATGTAGTGTCTCTACTTTAAAGAGTCCTCTCCTGCTGATGTTCAGGTGTATATCAGTATGTAGTGTCTCTACTTTAAAGAGTCCTCTCCTGCTGATGTTCAGGTGTATATCAGTATGTAGTGTCTCTACTTTAAAGAGTCCTCTCCTGCTGATGTTCAGGTGTATATCAGTATGTAGTGTCTCTACTTTAAAGAGTCCTCTCCTGCTGATGTTCAGGTGTATATCAGTATGTAGTGTCTCTACTTTAAAGAGTCCTCTCCTGCTGATGTTCAGGTGTATATCAGTATGTAGTGTCTCTACTTTAAAGAGTCCTCTCCTGCTGATGTTCAGGTGTATATCAGTATGTAGTGTCTCTACTTTAAAGAGTCCTCTCCTGCTGATGTTCAGGTGTATATCAGTATGTAGTGTCTCTACTTTAAAGAGTCCTCTCCTGCTGATGTTCAGGTGTATATCAGTATGTAGTGTCTCTACTTTAAAGAGTCCTCTCCTGCTGATGTTCAGGTGTATATCAGTATGTAGTGTCTCTACTTTAAAGAGTCCTCTCCTGCTGATGTTCAGGTGTATATCAGTATGTAGTGTCTCTACTTTAAAGAGTCCTCTCCTGCTGATGTTCAGGTGTATATCAGTATGTAGTGTCTCTACTTTAAAGAGTCCTCTCCTGCTGATGTTCAGGTGTATATCAGTATGTAGTGTCTCTACTTTAAAGAGTCCTCTCCTGCTGATGTTCAGGTGTATATCAGTATGTAGTGTCTCTACTTTAAAGAGTCCTCTCCTGCTGATGTTCAGGTGTATATCAGTATGTAGTGTCTCTACTTTAAAGAGTCCTCTCCTGCTGATGTTCAGGTGTATATCAGTATGTAGTGTCTCTACTTTAAAGAGTCCTCTCCTGCTGATGTTCAGGTGTATATCAGTATGTAGTGTCTCTACTTTAAAGAGTCCTCTCCTGCTGATGTTCAGGTGTATATCAGTATGTAGTCTCTACTTTAAAGAGTCCTCTCCTGCTGATGTTCAGGTGTATATCAGTATGTAGTGTCTCTACTTTAAAGAGTCCTCTCCTGCTGATGTTCAGGTGTATATCAGTATGTAGTGTCTCTACTTTAAAGAGTCCTCTCCTGCTGATGTTCAGGTGTATATCAGTATGTAGTGTCTCTACTTTAAAGAGTCCTCTCCTGCTGATGTTCAGGTGTATATCAGTATGTAGTGTCTCTACTTTAAAGAGTCCTCTCCTGCTGATGTTCAGGTGTATATCAGTATGTAGTGTCTCTACTTTAAAGAGTCCTCTCCTGCTGATGTTCAGGTGTATATCAGTATGTAGTGTCTCTACTTTAAAGAGTCCTCTCCTGCTGATGTTCAGGTGTATATCAGTATGTAGTGTCTCTACTTTAAAGAGTCCTCTCCTGCTGATGTTCAGGTGTATATCAGTATGTAGTGTCTCTACTTTAAAGAGTCCTCTCCTGCTGATGTTCAGGTGTATATCAGTATGTAGTGTCTCTACTTTAAAGAGTCCTCTCCTGCTGATGTTCAGGTGTATATCAGTATGTAGTGTCTCTACTTTAAAGAGTCCTCTCCTGCTGATGTTCAGGTGTATATCAGTATGTAGTGTCTCTACTTTAAAGAGTCCTCTCCTGCTGATGTTCAGGTGTATATCAGTATGTAGTGTCTCTACTTTAAAGAGTCCTCTCCTGCTGATGTTCAGGTGTATATCAGTATGTAGTGTCTCTACTTTAAAGAGTCCTCTCCTGCTGATGTTCAGGTGTATATCAGTATGTAGTGTCTCTACTTTAAAGAGTCCTCTCCTGCTGATGTTCAGGTGTATATCAGTATGTAGTGTCTCTACTTTAAAGAGTCCTCTCCTGCTGATGTTCAGGTGTATATCAGTATGTAGTGTCTCTACTTTAAAGAGTCCTCTCCTGCTGATGTTCAGGTGTATATCAGTATGTAGTGTCTCTACTTTAAAGAGTCCTCTCCTGCTGATGTTCAGGTGTATATCAGTATGTAGTGTCTCTACTTTAAAGAGTCCTCTCCTGCTGATGTTCAGGTGTATATCAGTATGTAGTGTCTCTACTTTAAAGAGTCCTCTCCTGCTGATGTTCAGGTGTATATCAGTATGTAGTGTCTCTACTTTAAAGAGTCCTCTCCTGCTGATGTTCAGGTGTATATCAGTATGTAGTGTCTCTACTTTAAAGAGTCCTCTCCTGCTGATGTTCAGGTGTATATCAGTATGTAGTGTCTCTACTTTAAAGAGTCCTCTCCTGCTGATGTTCAGGTGTATATCAGTATGTAGTGTCTCCACTTTAAAGAGTCCTCTCCTGCTGATGTTCAGGTGTATATCAGTATGTAGTGTCTCTACTTTAAAGAGTCCTCTCCTGCTGATGTTCAGGTGTATATCAGTATGTAGTGTCTCTACTTTAAAGAGTCCTCTCCTGCTGATGTTCAGGTGTATATCAGTATGTAGTCTCTACTTTAAAGAGTCCTCTCCTGCTGATGTTCAGGTGTATATCAGTATGTAGAGTCTCCACTTTAAAGAGTCCTCTCCTCTGGTGTTCAGGTGTATATCAGTGTGTAGTGTCTCCACTTTAAAGAGTCCTCTCCTCTGGTGTTCAGGTGTATATCAGTGTGTGGTGTCTCCACTTTAAAGAGTCCTCTCCTCTGATGCTTAAAGGGTTAAAATGTTTCAGTTATTAAACCTTTGAATCTCTTTCTCTCTAGGTGTGTTTTTCCAAGATGGCGGACGCCGAGGTGTCCCCCTCCCCCGCTCTTCTTCACATAAGCCCCGCCCCCTCTGCTATAAGCCCCGCCCCCGCTGGTCCCCCTCCCCCCCCCTGGCGCCTCCTCCCCCACCACTTTCTCCTGCCCCTCCTCCCCCTCCAGCGCCTCCTCTTCCTCCTCCTCTTCATCCTCCTCCTGTTGTTCTGAGAGCTCTTCCGACTGCCCTCACCACCATCATCATCATCACCTTCATCACTCGCAGCGCCCCAAACTGCAGCCGCCTCCCCCCCCCCACAGCGAGCAGCCCTCCTCCCCCAGTGCTAGCCCACGTAGCTCCTCTCCTAGCGGTAGCATCGGTAGCACGGGTAGCATTGGGAGCAGCAGCGAGTCGTCCAGAGGACAGACCCCTCCGTTGGACATCATCTCTGAGGACCACATGGAGATGGACCTGAGGGCGGACCAGGGTGAGGGGCCGGACCAGGGTGAGGGGCCGGACCAGGGTGAGGGGCCGGACCAGGGTGAGGGGCCGGACCAGGGTGAGGGGCCGGACCAGGGTGAGGGGCCGGACCAGGGTGAGGGGCCAGACCAGGGTGAGGGGCCGGACCAGGGTGAGGGGCCAGACCAGGGTGAGGGGCCAGACCAGGGTGAGGGGCCAGACCAGGGTGAGGGGCCGGACCAGGGTGAGGGGCCAGACCAGGGTGAGGGGCCAGACCAGGGTGAGGGGCCGGACCAGGGTGAGGGGCCAGACCTGGGTGAGGGGCCGGACCAGGGTGAGGGGCCGGACCTGGGTGAGTGCCAGACCCTTTGATATCCTCATACTGTGATAACAATACGATTGTACTTTAAAGGTAAATGTAAGGAATTATTAATTATTATTATGAATTATGCAAAATACACTTTTCATGTCTTTTACACATAAATATAATTGGAGTTGCAAACAGAGGACGTTGTCTCAGGGGTTCAGGGGTCACACACAGAGCAGCAGGGGGGCGGGGGGCGGGGGCCGGCACACAGAGCAGCAGGTGGACGGGGGGCGGGGGCCGGCACACAGAGCAGCAGGTGGACGGGGGGCGGGGGCCGGCACACAGAGCAGCAGGGGGACGGGGGGCGGGGGCCGCACACAGAGCAGCAGGGGGACGGGGGGCGGGGTCACACACAGAGCAGCAGGGGGACGGGGGGCGGGGGCCGGCACACAGAGCAGCAGGGGGACGGGGGACGGGGTCACACACAGAGCAGCAGGGGGACGGGGGGTGGGGGGCGGGGGCCGGCACACAGAGCAGCAGGGGGACGGGGTCACACACAGAGCAGCAGGGGGACGGGGGGCGGGGGACGGGGGGCCGGCACACAGAGCAGCAGGTGGACGGGGGGCGGGGGGCGCGGGGGACGGGGGGCGGGGGCCGGCACACAGAGGAACTCGGTCATTCTCATGTTTTATTATCTTTGTGTTTTAAAATGCCAAAAAACATAAAAACGGATTTTGAAAATGATAATATTTGCACTTTGGGTCACGCTGCCTGAGGTCGCCGTGGCGATGAGGGCGGGTCAGGGGGCACACAGAAGAACGGTATACCCCGATGGAGTGGATTGAGGTAGGAGGGTCCCATCAAGCGTAATGTGAGGTGGGCTCTTTGGTTCTGTTCAGGTCCACACAGAGCGTCCCCATGGTAACCAGAGCGTCCCCTTGGTAACCAGAGCGTCCCCTTGGTAACCAGAGCGTCCCCTTGGTAACCAGCACTGCAACCCTTAACTCTGCCTCTCTTTCTCCCCGGCGCCTCGCTGCTCTCAGTGATCGACCCTGAAGTGGCTCTGAAGGCCTGCCAGGAGGTCCTGCTCCAAGTGAAGCTGCAGAACAGAGAGGTGTGTGAGCAGCAGCAGCAACAACAACAACAACAACAACAACAGGACGATCATCATCATCAACAACAACAACAGGAAGATCATCAACAACAACAGGACGATCATCATCATCAACAACAACAACAGGAAGATCATCAACAACAACAGGACGATCATCATCATCAACAACAACAACAACAGGACGATCATCAACAACAACAACAACAACAACAACAGGAAGATCATCAACAACAACAGGACGATCATCAACAACAACAACAACAACAACAGCAGCAACTGGACGATCAAAAACGACAGCAACCACAACAACGGGGAGATCAACAACAACAACAACAACAACAACAACAACAGACGGAGATCTCTGGTCCTCAGTGGGTCATCAGCCCGGACACCTGCTCCATCAAGGAGGAAGACGAGGAGGAAGTAGAAGAAGGTGGTTCTGCGAAAGATGAAGTAAAACAAAATGGCGTTTCTTCCCAGCGAGACGCTCCTCCTCCTCCTTCCTCTTCTTCATGCTCTCGACCGGAGTCTTCCTCGCTGCTCGCTACCCCCTCTTCGTCCAAACAGTCGTGGCTGCTCCGCCTGTTCGAGTCCAAGCTGTTTGACGTCTCCATGGCGATCTCCTACCTGTATAAATCCAAAGAGCCGGGGGTGCAGGCGTACATCGGGAACCGTCTGTTCAGCTTCACCGACAGCGAGGTGGACTTCTACCTCCCTCAGCTGCTCAACATGTACGTGCACATGGACACGGAGGTGGGGGACGCCATCAGCCCCTACCTGGTGAGTGACCATAGATTACAGCTAGCATCAGCCCCTACCTGGTGAGTGACCATAGATTACAGCTAGCATCAGCCCCTACCTGGTGAGTAACCATAGATTACAGCTAGCATCAGCCCCTACCTGGTGAGTAACTATAGATTACAGCTAGCATCAGCCCCTACCTGGTGAGTAACTATAGATTACAGCTAGCATCAGCCCCTACCTGGTGAGTAACCATAGATTACAGCTAGCATCAGCCCCTACCTGGTGAGTAACCATAGATTACAGCTAGCATCAGCCCCTACCTGGTGAGTAACCATAGATTACAGCTAGCATCAGCCCCTACCTGGTGAGTAACTATAGATTACAGCTAGCATCAGCCCCTACCTGGTGAGTAACCATAGATTACAGCTAGCATCAGCCCCTACCTGGTGAGTAACCATAGATTACAGCTAGCATCAGCCCCTACCTGGTGAGTAACCATAGATTACAGCTAGCATCAGCCCCTACCTGGTGAGTAACATAGTTAGCTAGCTCAGCCCCTACCTGAGTACCTAGATTACAGCTAGCATCAGCCCCTACCTGGTGAGTAACCATAGATTACAGCTAGCATCAGCCCCTACCTGGTGAGTAACCATAGATTACAGCTAGCATCAGCCCCTACCTGGTGAGTGACCATAGATTACAGCTAGCATCAGCCCCTACCTGGTGAGTAACCATAGATTACAGCTAGCATCAGCCCCTACCTGGTGAGTAACTATAGATTACAGCTAGCATCAGCCCCTACCTGGTGAGTAACCATAGATTACAGCTAGCATCAGCCCCTACCTGGTGAGTAACATAGATTACAGCTAGCATCAGCCCCTACCTGGTGAGTAACTATAGATTACAGCTAGCATCAGCCCCTACCTGGTGAGTAACTATAGATTACAGCTAGCATCAGCCCCTACCTGGTGAGTAACTATAGATTACAGCTAGCATCAGCCCCTACCTGGTGAGTGACCATAGATTACAGCTAGCATCAGCCCCTACCTGGTGAGTGACCATAGATTACAGCTAGCATCAGCCCCTACCTGGTGAGTAACTATAGATTACAGCTAGCATCAGCCCCTACCTGGTGAGTAACCATAGATTACAGCTAGCATCAGCCCCTACCTGGTGAGTAACCATAGATTACAGCTAGCATCAGCCCCTACCTGGTGAGTAACTATAGATTACAGCTAGCATCAGCCCCTACCTGGTGAGTAACTATAGATTACAGCTAGCATCAGCCCCTACCTGGTGAGTAACCATAGATTACAGCTAGCATCAGCCCCTACCTGGTGAGTAACTATAGATTACAGCTAGCATCAGCCCCTACCTGGTGAGTAACCATAGATTACAGCTAGCATCAGCCCCTACCTGGTGAGTAACCATAGATTACAGCTAGCATCAGCCCCTACCTGGTGAGTAACTATAGATTACAGCTAGCATCAGCCCCTACCTGGTGAGTAACCATAGATTACAGCTAGCATCAGCCCCTACCTGGTGAGTAACTATAGATTACAGCTAGCATCAGCCCCTACCTGGTGAGTAACTATAGATTACAGCTAGCATCAGCCCCTACCTGGTGAGTAACCATAGATTACAGCTAGCATCAGCCCCTACCTGGTGAGTAACTATAGATTACAGCTAGCATCAGCCCCTACCTGGTGAGTAACTATAGATTACAGCTAGCATCAGCCCCTACCTGGTGAGTAACCATAGATTACAGCTAGCATCAGCCCCTACCTGGTGAGTAACTATAGATTACAGCTAGCATCAGCCCCTACCTGGTGAGTAACCATAGATTACAGCTAGCATCAGCCCCTACCTGGTGAGTAACCATAGATTACAGCTAGCATCAGCCCCTACCTGGTGAGTAACCATAGATTACAGCTAGCATCAGCCCCTACCTGGTGAGTAACTATAGATTACAGCTAGCATCAGCCCCTACCTGGTGAGTAACCATAGATTACAGCTAGCATCAGCCCCTACCTGGTGAGTAACTATAGATTACAGCTAGCATCAGCCCCTACCTGGTGAGTAACTATAGATTACAGCTAGCATCAGCCCCTACCTGGTGAGTAACCATAGATTACAGCTAGCATCAGCCCCTACCTGGTGAGTAAACTATAGATTACAGCTAGCATCAGCCCCTACCTGGTGAGTAACCATAGATTACAGCTAGCATCAGCCCCTACCTGGTGAGTAACTATAGATTACAGCTAGCATCAGCCCCTACCTGGTGAGTAAACTATAGATTACAGCTAGCATCAGCCCCTACCTGGTGAGTAACTATAGATTACAGCTAGCATCAGCCCCTACCTGGTGAGTAACCATAGATTACAGCTAGCATCAGCCCCTACCTGGTGAGTAACTATAGATTACAGCTAGCATCAGCCCCTACCTGGTGAGTAACCATAGATTACAGCTAGCATCAGCCCCTACCTGGTGAGTAACTATAGATTACAGCTAGCATCAGCCCCTACCTGGTGAGTAACTATAGATTACAGCTAGCATCAGCCCCTACCTGGTGAGTAACTATAGATTACAGCTAGCATCAGCCCCTACCTGGTGAGTAACTATAGATTACAGCTAGCATCAGCCCCTACCTGGTGAGTAACTATAGATTACAGCTAGCATCAGCCCCTACCTGGTGAGTAACTATAGATTACAGCTAGCATCAGCCCCTACCTGGTGAGTAACTATAGATTACAGCTAGCATCAGCCCCTACCTGGTGAGTAACTATAGATTACAGCTAGCATCAGCCCCTACCTGGTGAGTAACTATAGATTACAGCTAGCATCAGCCCCTACCTGGTGAGTAACTATAGATTACAGCTAGCATCAGCCCCTACCTGGTGAGTAACCATAGATTACAGCTAGCATCAGCCCCTACCTGGTGAGTAACTATAGATTACAGCTAGCATCAGCCCCTACCTGGTGAGTAACTATAGATTACAGCTAGCATCAGCCCCTACCTGGTGAGTAACTATAGATTACAGCTAGCATCAGCCCCTACCTGGTGAGTAACTATAGATTACAGCTAGCATCAGCCCCTACCTGGTGAGTAACCATAGATTACAGCTAGCATCAGCCCCTACCTGGTGAGTAACTATAGATTACAGCTAGCATCAGCCCCTACCTGGTGAGTAACATAGATTACAGCTAGCATCAGCCCCTACCTGGTGAGTAACTATAGATTACAGCTAGCATCAGCCCCTACCTGGTGAGTAACTATAGATTACAGCTAGCATCAGCCCCTACCTGGTGAGTAACCATAGATTACAGCTAGCATCAGCCCCTACCTGGTGAGTAACCATAGATTACAGCTAGCATCAGCCCCTACCTGGTGAGTAACCATAGATTACAGCTAGCATCAGCCCCTACCTGGTGAGTAACCATAGATTACAGCTAGCATCAGCCCCTACCTGGTGAGTAACCATAGATTACAGCTAGCATCAGCCCCTACCTGGTGAGTAACCATAGATTACAGCTAGCATCAGCCCCTACCTGGTGAGTAACCATAGATTACAGCTAGCATCAGCCCCTACCTGGTGAGTAACTATAGATTACAGCTAGCATCAGCCCCTACCTGGTGAGTAACTATAGATTACAGCTAGCATCAGCCCCTACCTGGTGAGTAACCATAGATTACAGCTAGCATCAGCCCCTACCTGGTGAGTAACTATAGATTACAGCTAGCATCAGCCCCTACCTGGTGAGTAACCATAGATTACAGCTAGCATCAGCCCCTACCTGGTGAGTAACTATAGATTACAGCTAGCATCAGCCCCTACCTGGTGAGTAACTATAGATTACAGCTAGCATCAGCCCCTACCTGGTGAGTAACTATAGATTACAGCTAGCATCAGCCCCTACCTGGTGAGTAACCATAGATTACAGCTAGCATCAGCCCCTACCTGGTGAGTAACTATAGATTACAGCTAGCATCAGCCCCTACCTGGTGAGTAACCATAGATTACAGCTAGCATCAGCCCCTACCTGGTGAGTAACCATAGATTACAGCTAGCATCAGCCCCTACCTGGTGAGTAACCATAGATTACAGCTAGCATCAGCCCCTACCTGGTGAGTAACCATAGATTACAGCTAGCATCAGCCCCTACCTGGTGAGTAACTATAGATTACAGCTAGCATCAGCCCCTACCTGGTGAGTAACCATAGATTACAGCTAGCATCAGCCCCTACCTGGTGAGTAACTATAGATTACAGCTAGCATCAGCCCCTACCTGGTGAGTAACTATAGATTACAGCTAGCATCAGCCCCTACCTGGTGAGTAACCATAGATTACAGCTAGCATCAGCCCCTACCTGGTGAGTAACCATAGATTACAGCTAGCATCAGCCCCTACCTGGTGAGTAACCATAGATTACAGCTAGCATCAGCCCCTACCTGGTGAGTAACCATAGATTACAGCTAGCATCAGCCCCTACCTGGTGAGTAACCATAGATTACAGCTAGCATCAGCCCTACCTGGTGAGTAACCATAGATTACAGCTAGCATCAGCCCCTACCTGGTGAGTAACCATAGATTACAGCTAGCATCAGCCCCTACCTGGTGAGTAACCATAGATTACAGCTAGCATCAGCCCCTACCTGGTGAGTAACCATAGATTACAGCTAGCATCAGCCCCTCTACTATTCTCTACAAACTGTAAAGTCCACTGAGACGAAGGTAACATTGATTTGTCTCCCTTAGATCCACCGCTGTCGAGGAGGCATCACCTTCTCCCTGCTGACGGCCTGGCTGCTGGGAGCGTATTCCTCTGACATGCACATCTCCACCCAGCGTCACTCCAGAGGAAACAAGCTGCGGAAACTCATCCTGTCCGACGAGCTGAAGCCCTCTACCCCTCCAGCTGATCCTCACCGCGGGGGGTCTGTCTCCGGCAGCCCCTCTCCGTCTCATCGCCGCTGCCACCACCGCCACAACAGCAACAACAACGTGGACTCGGCGTCTCCGTTTCCCCCCCGAGAGAGTCCCGTTCTGGGGGAGGGCGAAGTGATCGTGTCCCCCTCCAGGAAGACCCACCAGAGGTCAAAGTCTGACGTGAACACAGCCAGCAGTGGGTTTGGATCCGGCCTCAGGAGGACGGGAAGTAACCCCAGAGTGGAGGCCGTGCCGGAGGAGGTGAGGCTTCTATTTAGTAACTAAAACGGTTAAATAAAGTACTGCCACTAATAGAGAGACAGGCCAAGATGATAATGAACATATATATACCGTACTTTTCGGACTATAAGCCGCGACTTTTTCCCCCATGTTTGTAGTACCGCTAACGGCCACTAGGGAACCTCCTAAATCTATGGGTTTTACAGGTAAAATGAACCACCTTTAACGCTATGGGCTCTAGGACCGGTCCGCGCCCGCCACCTTTAAGCGGCGGGCTCCAGCAGGAAAAGCTGGAGGCCGGAGACAGGTAGCTCCAAAGTGAAAGTGGAACCGAGAGACAGAACGAGAGCAAGACAGACGGACAGTTTAGCTGCTGCGGCTCATATGCAGGTGCGCTTTATAGTCCGAAAAGTACGGTACTGTAGATATATATAAATATAATTAACCCGTGATATCTCCCCTCTGCAGCTGGAGCGTCTTCGGCCTCAGAGAGAACTGGTGAAGTCTCTGCTGGGCATCGGGAGGCGTTTGGCGACGCTGCCGACCAAAGAGCAGAAGACTCAGCGTCTGATCTCTGAACTCTCGCTGCTGAACCACAAGCTGCCCGCTCGAGTCTGGATGCCCACGGCTGAGAACCAGCATCACGTCGTCAGGATCCCAAACACCCAGGCTGTGGTGCTCAACTCCAAGGACAAGGTAACACCGTTAGCTTAACATAGAGACAAGGGAACACCGTTAGCTTAGCATAGAGACAAGGTAACACCGTTAGCTTAGCATAGAGACAACGGATCACTGTTAGCTTAGCATAGAGACAAGGGAACACCGTTAGCTTAGCATAGAGACAAGGTAACACCGTTAGCTTAGCATAGAGACAAGGTAACACCGTTAGCTTAGCATAGAGACAAGGGAACACCGTTAGCTTAGCATAGAGACAACGGATCACTGTTAGCTTAGCATAGAGACAAGGGAACACCGTTAGCTTAGCATAGAGACAAGGTAACACCGTTAGCTTAGCATAGAGACAAGGTAACACCGTTAGCTTAGCATAGAGACAAGGGAACACCGTTAGCTTAGCATAGAGACAAGGTAACACCGTTAGCTTAGCATAGAGACAAGGTAACACCGTTAGCTTAGCATAGAGACAACGGATCACTGTTAGCTTAGCATAGAGACAAGGGAACACCGTTAGCTTAGCATAGAGACAAGGTAACACCGTTAGCTTAGCATAGAGACAACGGATCACTGTTAGCTTAGCATAGAGACAAGGGAACACCGTTAGCTTAGCATAGAGACAAGGGAACACCGTTAGCTTAGCATAGAGACAAGGGAACACCGTTAGCTTAGCATAGAGACAAGGTAACACCGTTAGCGTAGCATAGAGACAAGGTAACACTGTTAGCTTAGCATAGAGACAAGGTAACACCGTAAGCTTAGCATAGACACAAGGGAACACCGTTAGCTTAGCATAGAGACAAGGTAACACCGTTAGCTTAGCATAGAGACAAGGGAACACCGTAAGCTTAGCATAGACACAAGGGATCACCGTTAGCTTAGCATAGAGACAAGGTAACACCGTTAGCTTAGCATAGAGACAAGGGATCACCGGTAACAACACAGGTAGAAACTGTTAGCCTAGCTTAGGAAACACAGGTAGGAACTGTTAGCCTAGCTTAGGAAACACAGGTAGAAACTGTTAGCCTAGCTTAGGAAACACAGGTAGAAACTGTTAGCCTAGCTTAGGAAACACAGGTAGGAACTGTTAGCCTAGCTTAGGAAACACAGGTAGGAACTGTTAGCCTAGCTTAGGAAACACAGGTAGGAACTGTTAGCCTAGCTTAGGAAACACAGGTAGAAACTGTTAGCCTAGCTTAGGAAACACAGGTAGGGACTGTTAGCCTAGCTTAGGAAACACAGGTAGAAACTGTTAGCCTAGCCTAGGAAACACAGGTAGGAACTGTTAGCCTAGCTTAGGAAACACAGGTAGGAACTGTTAGCCTAGCCTAGGAAACACAGGTAGGAACTGTTAGCCTAGCTTAGGAAACACAGGTAGGAACTGTTAGCCTAGCCTAGGAAACACAGGTTGGAACTGTTAGCCTAGCTTAGGAAACACAGGTAGGAACTGTTAGCCTAGCCTAGGAAACACAGGTAGGGACTGTTAGCCTAGCTTAGGAAACACAGGTAGAAACTGTTAGCCTAGCCTAGGAAACACAGGTAGGAACTGTTAGCCTAGCTTAGGAAACACAGGTAGGAACTGTTAGCCTAGCCTAGGAAACACAGGTAGGAACTGTTAGCCTAGCCTAGGAAACACAGGTAGGAACTGTTAGCCTAGCTTAGGAAACACAGGTAGGAACTGTTAGCCTAGCCTAGGAAACACAGGTTGGAACTGTTAGCCTAGCTTAGGAAACACAGGTAGGAACTGTTAGCCTAGCCTAGGAAACACAGGTTGGAACTGTTAGCCTAGCTTAGGAAACACAGGTAGGAACTGTTAGCCTAGCCTAGGAAACACAGGTAGGAACTGTTAGCCTAGCTTAGGAAACACAGGTAGGAACTGTTAGCCTAGCTTAGGAAACACAGGTAGGAACTGTTAGCCTAGCTTAGGAAACACAGGTAGAAACTGTTAGCCTAGCCTAGGAAACACAGGTAGGAACTGTTAGCCTAGCCTAGGAAACACAGGTAGGAACTGTTAGCCTAGCTTAGGAAACACAGGTAGGAACTGTTAGCCTAGCTTAGGAAACACAGGTAGAAACTGTTAGCCTAGCTTAGGAAACACAGGTAGGGACTGTTAGCCTAGCTTAGGAAACACAGGTAGGAACTGTTAGCCTAGCCTAGGAAACACAGGTAGGAACTGTTAGCCTAGCTTAGGAAACACAGGTAGGAACTGTTAGCCTAGCTTAGGAAACACAGGTAGGAACTGTTAGCCTAGCTTAGGAAACACAGGTAGGAACTGTTAGCCTAGCCTAGGAAACACAGGTAGGAACTGTTAGCCTAGCTTAGGAAACACAGGTAGAAACTGTTAGCCTAGCCTAGGAAACACAGGTAGGAACTGTTAGCCTAGCCTAGGAAACACAGTAGAACTGTTAGCCTAGGAAACACGTAGGTTAGCCTAGCTTAGGAAACACAGGTAGAAACTGTTAGCCTAGCTTAGGAAACACAGGTAGGGACTGTTAGCCTAGCTTAGGAAACACAGGTAGAAACTGTTAGCCTAGCCTAGGAAACACAGGTAGGAACTGTTAGCCTAGCCTAGGAAACACAGGTAGGAACTGTTAGCCTAGCCTAGGAAACACAGGTAGGAACTGTTAGCCTAGCTTAGGAAACACAGGTAGGAACTGTTAGCCTAGCCTAGGAAACACAGGTAGGAACTGTTAGCCTAGCCTAGGAAACACAGGTAGGAACTGTTAGCCTAGTCTAGGAAACACAGGTAGGAACTGTTAGCCTAGCCTAGGAAACACAGGTAGGGACTGTTAGCCTAGCCTAGGAAACACAGGTAGGAACTGTTAGCCTAGCTTAGGAAACACAGGTAGGAACTGTTAGCCTAGCCTAGGAAACACAGGTAGGAACTGTTAGCCTAGCCTAGGAAACACAGGTAGGAACTGTTAGCGCACAGTCTTAACGGATAGCGCTGTGTTCCAGGCCCCCTACCTCATCTACGTGGAGGTTCTGGAGTGCCAGAGCTACGAAACGTCTCCGGTTCCGACCCGGATCCCAGAGACCAGGATCCGCTCGGCTCGATCCGCGGAGAGCCTGGACTGCGGCGTCTCCGCGGCTAATGCTAATGCTAACCTCAGCACGATGACATCGGAGCATCGAGCCGGAAGCTTCTCCACCGTCCCGAACTACGACAACGACGACGAGGCCTGGGCGACCGACGACATCGGGCAGCTGCAGGTGGAGGTGAGGTGTAATTTAGATATAATAAGAACTACTTCATTTATTTATGTTATTATTATTATTATTATTATTATTATTATTATTATTATTATACAGTGTTAGAGAACTCTCCCTGGTCCCCGGCTTAGCTTCAGCCTCAGGGTCCATGTGTCTGGGGTCCTCTCCAGAAGGAAGGAGTCATCACATACAGAGACTAGTTCCTGAGCCGTGTCCTTCACATGGAAGGAGTCATCACATACAGAGACTAGTTCCTGAGCCGTGTCCTTCACATGGAAGGAGTCATCACATACAGAGACTAGTTCCTGAGCAGTGTCCTTCACATGGAAGGAGTCATCACATACAGAGACTAGTTCCTGAGCAGTGTCCTTCACATGGGAAGGAGTCATCACATACAGAGACTAGTTCCTGAGCAGTGTCCTTCACATGGAAGGAGTCATCACATACAGAGACTAGTTCCTGAGCAGTGTCCTTCACATGGAAGGAGTCATCACATACAGAGACTAGTTCCTGAGCAGTGTCCTTCACATGGGAGGAGTCATCACATACAGAGACTAGTTCCTGAGCAGTGTCCTTCACATGGGAGGAGTCATCATATACAGAGACTAGTTCCTGAGCAGTGTCCTTCACATGGGAAGGAGTCATCACATACAGAGACTAGTTCCTGAGCAGTGTCCTTCACATGGAAGGAGTCATCACATACAGAGACTAGTTCCTGAGCAGTGTCCTTCACATGCTGATATCCAGAGAGCGAGTCACACAGTCTCAAGATGGAGGAACAGAAAGCAGTATCAATGTTTACTTCAGATCAGCTCCACGTCAGAAATGAGCATGCTTGATGTCTCTCTCCATAATGAGCATGCTTGATGTCTCTCTCCATAATGAGCATGCTTGATGTCTCTCTCCATAATGAGCATGCTTGATGTCTCTCTCCATAATGAGCATGCTTGATGTCTCTCTCCATAATGAGCATGCTTGATGTCTCTCTCCATAATGAGCATGCTTGATGTCTCTCTCCATAATGAGCATGCTTGATGTCTCTCTCCATAATGAGCATGCTTGATGTCTCTCTCCATAATGAGCATGCTTGATGCCTCTCTCCATAATGAGCATGCTTGATGCCTCTCTCCATAATGAGCATGCTTGATGTCTGCCTCACTGGAGCCGCTGCACCCGTCTGGCCCTTCGACTCTGACGGTCATCTTGTCAGAGGGAGCAGGGATCATGGTTTCCAGCATCCAGTGCACGTTGCATTCAGTGCACGTTGCATTCAGTGCACGTTGCATTCAGTGCACGTTGCATTCAGTGCACGTTGCAGAACCACCCAGTGACTCCAGGCGGGTAAAGGGCGTGTTTAGGGGTGACGTGCGGTCACGGTTGTCATGGTAACCCACACCTTCTGGGGTTTCGGCTCCAACAGCATTCTCCAGAGCTCTGATTCCCTCAGCGTGGCTTCCGGCTCCTTCCGTCTGTCTCCGGGCTCCAGCGTCTTTGTTATGGAAGCTAGTCCCTGCTCTTCATCACGGCGTTAAAGTCCTCGGTCACATACGATTTATTATTTGGATAGATTTGTATTTCTTTAGTGGGAACAGCTAGTTCTACACAGAAGTTGATATAGTCGTTGGTAACAGTAGTTATTTCATCCGGTGCACCTTCCTGACACATGTCCCAGTCCGTCCAATCAGAGCTTTGTTATCATGCCACCCTCATGTACAGTGTGTGCTCTGTGTACAGTGTGTACTCTGTGTACTCTGTGTACAGCGTGTGCTCTGTGTACAGTGTGTGCTCTGTGTACAGTGTGTGCTCTGTGTACAGTGTGTACAGTGTGTACTCTGTGTACAGTGTGTGCTCTGTGTACAGTGTGTGCTCTGTGTACAGTGTGTGCTCTGTGTACAGTGTGTGCTCTGTGTACAGTGTGTACTCTGTGTACAGTGTGTGCTCTGTGTACAGTGTGTACAGTGTGTGCTCTGTGTACAGTGTGTGCTCTGTGTACAGTGTGTGCTCTGTGTACAGTGTGTACTCTGTGTACAGTGTGTGCTCTGTGTACATGTGTCTGTGTACAGTGTGTGCTCTGTGTACAGTGTGTGCTCTGTGTACAGCGTGTACTCTGTGTACAGCGTGTGCTCTGTGTACAGTGTGTGCTCTGTGTACAGTGTGTGCTCTGTGTACAGTGTGTGCTCTGTGTACAGTGTGTGCTCTGTGTACAGTGTGTGCTCTGTGTACAGTGTGTGCTCTGTGTACAGTGTGTGCTCTGTGTACAGTGTGTGCTCTGTGTACAGTGTGTGCTCTGTGTACAGTGTGTACAGTGTGTGCTCTGTGTACAGTGTGTGCTCTGTGTACAGTGTGTGCTCTGTGTACAGTGTGTGCTCTGTGTACAGTGTATGGGTGCAACAACTAATCGACTTAATCGATTAAAATCGATTACCAAATTAGTTGCCAACTAATTCAGTCGTCGATTCGTTGGTGACGTCATCACGTGTGTTTTACGCCCCGTTAAGCTCTAACTTTATTGGTCTTTGTATCGGTACTGGAGACATTTAAAAAATATATGTCATGTATTATTGCTACAAAGACATTATATCGCAGTCTTGGTGTCGCCAACTCGTTTCTAATATGCAAAAAGACAAACAAATGCGTCTCTGATGTATTTTCGATCTTTCTCTCCCCGCCTGCTTGCGAGGGGGCGGGGCAGTTTACACACGGGCAGCTGCAACATGCAGCAACACACACACGTGGGAGATGGCGGAGAGAACGCGCTCCGAGGTGGTTAAACTTTACCCGTCTCGATGTGGAGAATGCTCGTTACCAAAAGTGGAATAAGAGTTTAGCATGTAAGGGCGGTAACACGAGCTATTTGTCTAAACATTTAGCAAAAGTGCTCCACATCCAGACGGAGGAATGCACCGGGTTCCACTGTCTTTCTAGCAGCTCTGTAGCTCCGTCCGCGAGTAACGTTTTCCACGTCAGGTGTTGTGTATGCTAGCAGCAACACACGGAGCTAACTACATTATACAAACATAATGATTAGAGGTAACAGAGTTATTTGCGGACTTTTGGTGACAGAGCCTTCAGTGTGGCATCCCCCCACCCTCTGGAACTCTCCTCCCCCCCCCTCTGGAACTCTCCCCCACCCTCTGGAACTCTCCCCCCACCCTCTGGAGCTCTCCCCCCCCCGAAATCCGCAGCGCCCCAACCCTGGACATTTTCAGAAAAGCCCTCAAAACGCACCTTTGTACCGAGGCTTTCCCCACTGTATAGTTAGTTTAATAGGTTTATTTGTCCGCTACTCCCCCCCCCACCCCCTTAACCTGTCTGCCTTTTTTCCCCTACTCCCCCCCCCCTACCCGACTTTTAAAGCGACCTTGGGTTTCCTGAAAGGCGCTATAAAAATATGATATATTATTATAGTATTATTATTTAGTTTGTTAAAGTTTCAGCTATTCTGTTCACAGTTCTGTCTTCAGATTATTTAATACGATTTGTTAAAACACTGTTGTTTCTTTTGATGTGAAATATTATTTATTTAAATTTGAATAAAAAGCAATGTTAGTTTTGTTCACAATTTAAGTTATTTCAATAATATATGTATTTTGGAATCAAGTATTCATCTTTATTGTCTTCATTGTTAGTTTCCACATGCCTAAAGCAACCTCAAGCTCAATCTAAAAGTTGATGGCTAAATCAGAGCGTTTGAGAAATTGTGCAAGCATACAGTAATAGTCCGAATAGTCGATTAATCGTTTCATTAATCGATAGATTAATCGATTATCAAATTAGTCGTTTGTTGCAGCCCTAGTACAGTGTGTGCTCTGTGTACAGTGTGTACTCTGTGTACAGTGTGTGCTCTGTGTACAGTGTGTACAGTGTGTGCTCTGTGTACAGTGTGTGCTCTGTGTACAGTGTGTACAGTGTGTGCTCTGTGTACAGTGTGTGCTCTGTGTACAGTGTGTGCTCTGTGTACAGTGTGTACAGTGTGTGCTCTGTGTACAGTGTGTGCTCTGTGTACAGTGTGTGCTCTGTGTACAGCGTGTACTCTGTGTACAGTGTGTACTCTGTGTACAGTGTGTACAGTGTGTACTCTGTGTACAGTGTGTGCTCTGTGTACAG
This sequence comes from Champsocephalus gunnari, assembly GCA_036324595.1. NCBI lineage: Eukaryota > Metazoa > Chordata > Actinopteri > Perciformes > Channichthyidae > Champsocephalus > Champsocephalus gunnari. The sequence continues at coordinate 34,097,216 of CM070440.1, forward strand.
TGTGTACAGTGTGTGCTCTGTGTACAGTGTGTGCTCTGTGTACAGTGTGTGCTCTGTGTACAGCGTGTGCTCTGTGTACAGTGTGTACAGTGTGTACAGTGTGTGCTCTGTGTACAGTGTGTACTCTGTGTACAGTGTGTGTACAGTGTGTACTCTGTGTACAGTGTGTACAGTGTGTACTCTGTGTACAGTGTGTGCTCTGTGTACAGCGTGTGCTCTGTGTACAGCGTGTACAGTGTGTGCTCTGTGTACAGTGTGTGCTCTGTGTACAGTGTGTGCTCTGTGTACAGTGTGTACTCTGTGTACAGTATGTGCTCTGTGTACAGTATGCAGGTGGAGGTAGAGAGCTGCAGACGGATCATTACTCTGACTGTGTGCCATGTGTGTCCAGGTGGAGGCTCAGACCAGCAGCTCTGATAACATCAGTCAGTTTTCAGTGGACAGCATCACGAGCCTGGAGAGCCGAGAGCCGGTGTTCATCGCCGCCGGAGACATCAGGTACTACACACACACACACACACACACACACACACACACACACACACACACACACACACACACACACACACTAAGTACTGTCATTGCATTCTTTAATTCCCATGAAACCATCCCTGAGGAGTGGACGTGTCTGAGAAGCGATGGTTGTTACCGAGCGGCTGAACGGGACTACAGAAGTCGTGGAGGCCGTCGTACGTCATGACGGCGAACACGTGAACTCTCCTCTGAGCTAGCTTCTGTCCGGCTTGAGAGCCAGTCCCCCGCCTCCTGCAGAGTGTTCAGACGCTTCAACTGGTTCCATCTAGAGTCTGTAGTTTGAATCTGGATCTGAAGTCGCGTGGCGTTGAAGTCGTGCGGCTGGACTCGGCTGTAGCTCCTTTGTAGCATCACGTTAGCATGTAGCTTCTGGCCATTAGCACATTCTAGAAGTCGACGTGTGGAGATGATCCGGCTGACCCAACGTGCCCCGTCTCTTCGGCGTGTCTCAACCACAGACCTGATTCCAGCGAGGTCCCTAAACCCCACGGAGACTGTGCGTTTTGTGGAAGGAACCGGAAGGAGTTTACTCCCGGGTGCTAGGACGCGTCACTGCGGTTCTCTACGGCCGCTTTCACACCGAGCGCTTTGCCGCACTCAGTTCCCCCGGGCACTGAGTGCAGATCGCGTTCACACCGGAACAAGTCCCTGAGGGGGGATACCTTGGTTGCTGATTGGCTAATGGCTACTCAAGACAAAACATCGTTATGACATCATCAAGTGGCCAAAATCTGATCAGCTCATTTTCAGATGTTCACATGTTGACGTAGAAGAGACATGAAGAAGAGGGGACACATGTTGATGTAGAAGAGACATGAAGAAGAGGGGACACATGTTGACGTAGAAGAGACATGAAGAAGAGGGGACACATGTTGATGTAGAAGAGACATGAAGAAGAGGGGACACATGTTGATGTAGAAGAGACATGAAGAAGAGGGGACACATGTTGATGTAGAAGAGACATGAAGAAGAGGGGACACATGTTGATGTAGAAGAGACATGAAGAAGAGGGGACACATGTTGATGTAGAAGAGACATGAAGAAGAGGGGACACATGTTGACGTAGAAGAGACATGAAGAAGAGGGGACACATGTTGATGTAGAAGAGACATGAAGAAGAGGGGACACATGTTGATGTAGAAGAGACATGAAGAAGAGGGACACATGTTGATGTAGAAGAGACATGAAGAAGAGGGGACACATGTTGATGTAGAAGAGACATGAAGAAGAGGGGACACATGTTGATGTAGAAGAGACATGAAGAAGAGGGGACACATGTTGATGTAGAAGAGACATGGAGAAGAGGGGACACATGTTGATGTAGAAGAGACATGGAGAAGAGGGGACACATGTTGATGTAGAAGAGACATGAAGAAGAGGGGACACGTGTTGATGTAGAAGAGACATGAAGAAGAGGGGACACATGTTGATGTAGAAGAGACATGAAGAAGAGGGGACACATGTTGATGTAGAGGAGACATGGAGAAGAGGGGACACATGTTGATGTAGAAGAGACATGAAGAAGAGGGGACACATGTTGATGTAGAGACATGGAGAAGAGGGGACACATGTTGATGTAGAAGAGACATGAAGAAGAGGGGACACATGTTGATGTAGAAGAGACATGAAGAAGAGGGGACACATGCTGATGTAGAAGAGACATGAAGAAGAGGGGACACATGTTGATGTAGAGACATGGAGAAGAGGGGACACACGTTGATGTAGAAGAGACATGAAGAAGAGCGGACACACGTTGATGTAGAAGAGACATGAAGAAGAGGGGACACATGTTGATGTAGAGACATGGAGAAGAGGGGACACATGTTGATGTAGAAGAGACATGAAGAAGAGGGGACACATGTTGATGTAGAAGAGACATGAAGAAGAGGGGACACATGTTGATGTAGAAGAGACATGGAGAAGAGGGGACACATGTTGATGTAGAAGAGACATGGAGAAGAGGGGACACACGTTGATGTAGAAGAGACATGAAGAAGAGGGGACACATGTTGATGTAGAAGAGACATGAGAAGAGGGACACATGTTGATGTAGAGAGACATGGAGAAGAGGGGACACATGTTGATGTAGAAGAGACATGGAGAAGAGGGGACACACGTTGATGTAGAAGAGACATGAAGAAGAGGGGACACACGTTGATGTAGAAGAGACGTGAAGAAGAGGGGACACATGTTGATGTAGAAGAGACATGGAGAAGAGGGGACACATGTTGATGTAGAAGAGACATGAAGAAGAGGGGACACATGTTGATGTAGAAGAGACATGAAGAAGAGGGGACACATGTTGATGTAGAAGAGACATGAAGAAGAGGGGACACATGTTGATGTAGAAGAGACATGAGAAGAGGGGACACATGTGATGTAGAAGAGACATGAAAGAGGGGACACATGTGATGTAGAAGAGACAGAGAAGGGGACACATGTGATGTAGAAGAGACATGAAGAAGAGGGGACACACGTTGATGTAGAAGAGACATGAAGAAGAGGGGACACATGTTGATGAGAAGAGACATGAAGAAGAGGGGACACATGTTGATGTAGAAGAGACATGAGAAGAGGGGACACATGTTGATGTAGAAGAGACATGAAGAAGAGGGGACACATGTTGATGTAGAAGAGACATGAGAAGAGGGGACACATGTTGATGTAGAGAGACATGAAGAAGAGGGGACACATGTTGATGTAGAAGAGACACGAAGAAGAGGGGACCATGTTGATGTAGAAGAGACACGAAGAAGAGGGGACACATGTTGATGTAGAAGAGACATGAAGAAGAGGGACACATGTTGATGAGAAGAGACATGAGAAGAGGGGACACATGTTGATGTAGAAGAGACATGGAGAAGAGGGGACACATGTTGATGTAGAGGAGACATGAAGAAGAGGGGACACATGTTGATGTAGAGAGACATGAAGAAGAGGGGACACATGTTGATGTAGAAGAGACATGAAGAAGAGGGGACACATGTTGATGTAGAGAGACATGAAGAAGAGGGGACACATGTTGATGTAGGAGAGACATGGAGAATAACATTTAAAATGCAGTGTTCTCATTGGTTCTCCTGCTCTCAGGCGGCGCCTCTCGGAGAACCTCGCCCAGACGCCCACCTCGTTCCGCAGAGATCCCGAGGATCCGTCTGCCGTCGCCCTGAAGGAACCCTGGGAGGAGAAAGTCAGGTGAGGCGCGCTCTGATGATGTCATGATCCTCACCGTTACACACCAAACATTGGGATCAATAGTGTGTGTGTGTGTGTGTGTGTGTGTGTGTGTGTGTGTGTGTGTGTGTGTGTGTGTGTGTGTGTGTGGTGTGTGTGTGTGTGTGTGTGTGTGTGTGTGTGTGTGTGTGTGTGTGTGTGTGGTGTGTGTGTGTGTGTGTGTGTGTGTGTGTGTGTGTGTGGTGTGTGTGTGTGTGTGTGTGTGTGTGTGTGTGTGTGTGTGTGTGTGTGTGTGTGTGTGTGTGTGTGTGTGTGTGTGTGTAGTAGGATCAGGGAGGGCTCCCCCTACGGCCACCTGCTGAACTGGAGGCTGCTCTCGGTGATCGTGAAGTGTGGAGACGACCTGAGGCAGGAGCTGCTGGCCTATCAGGTGCTGCGGCAGCTGCAGGTAAACACACCTGGATCAGTACCATCGCAGCATGGACGTGTGCTGTCATCAGTCCTGAAGATGTCCCTGTGTGTGTCCCCCTGTGCGTGCGTGTCCCCCTGTGCGTGTCCCCCTGTGCGTGTCCCCCTGCAGAGCATCTGGCAGCAGGAGAGGTGTCCCCTGTGGATCAAACCCTACAAGATCATGGTGATGTCATCAGACAGCGGCATGATCGAGCCGGTGCTCAACGCCGTGTCCCTGCACCAGGTGAGAGTACACGCATACTGGGAGTACACGCATACTGGGAGTACACGCATACTGGGAGTACACGCATACTGGGAGTACACGCATACTGGGAGTACACGCATACTGAGAGTACACGCATACTGAGAGTACACTCATACTGAGAGTACACGCATACTGAGAGTACACGCATACTGGGAGTACACGCATACTGGGAGTACGTACGCATACTGAGAGTACACGCATACTGAGAGTACACGCATACTGGGAGTACACGCATACTGAGAGTACACGCATACTGCTTCTCTGAGTACTTAAAGCTCTGCACTATAATACCTGTTTGAGGTCCTTTGTCTTCCTCTCGTGCCGAAGACACAAAACAACGAGACACTTCATGCTGAGACTTTTTATGACTGTTTTCCCCCCCTCACCTGTCCCCCCCCCACCTGTTTGTCCCCCCTCACCTGTCCCCACCCACCTGTTTGTCCCCCCTCACCTGTCCCCCCCTCACCTGTCCCCCCTCACCTGTTTGTCCCCCCTCACCTGTTTGTCCCCCCTCACCTGTTTGTCCCCCCCACCTGTTTGTCCCCCCCACCTGTTTGTCCCCCTCACCTGTCCCCCAACCTGTGTGTCACCTGTCCCCCCACCTGTTTGTCCCTCTCACCTGTTTGTCCCCCCTCACCTGTCCCCCAACCTGTGTGTCACCTGTCCCCCCCACCTGTTTGTCCCTCTCACCTGTTTGTCCCCCCTCACCTGTCCCCCCCACCTGTTTGTCCCCCCTCACCTGTCCCCCCCTCACCTGTTTGTCCCCCCCACCTGTTTGTCCCCCCCACCTGTTTGTCCCCCAACCTGTGTGTCACCTGTCCCCCCCACCTGTTTGTCCCTCTCACCTGTTTGTCCCCCCTCACCTGTCCCCCCCACCTGTTTGTCCCCCCTCACCTGTCCCCACCCACCTGTTTGTCCCCCCCCACCTGTTTGTCCCACCCACCTGTTTGTCCCCCCACCTGTTTGTCCCCCCCCACCTGTCCCCCAACCTGTGTGTCACCTGTCCGTCCCTCTCACCTGTTTGTCCCCCCCTCACCTGTCCCCCCCACCTGTTTGTCCCCCCCTCACCTGTCCCCCCCCACCTGTTTGTCCCCCCTCACCTGTCCCCACCCACCTGTTTGTCCCCCCCCCACCTGTTTGTCCCCCCTCACGTTTGTCCCCCCCCACCTGTTTGTCCCCCCCACCTGTTTGTCCGCCCCACCTGTTTGTCCCCCCCCACCTGTCCCCCCCCTCAGGTGCGTAAGCAGAGCCAGCTGTCCCTGATGGATTACTTCCTGCAGGAACACGGCAGCTTCACGACTGAAGAGTTCCTGTCGGCTCAGAGGAACTTCGTCCAGAGCGTCGCCGGATATTCACTGATCTGCTACCTGCTGCAGGTCAAAGACAGGTGAGGGGGCGGAGCTACCTGCTGCAGGTCAAAGACAGGTGAGGGGGCGGAGCTACCTGCTGCAGGTCAAAGACAGGTGAGGGGGCGGAGCTACCTGCTGCAGGTCAAAGACAGGTGAGGGGGCGGAGCTACCTGCTGCAGGTCAAAGACAGGTGAGGGGGCGGAGCTACCTGCTGCAGGTCAAAGACAGGTGAGGGGGCGGAGCTACCTGCTGCAGGTCAAAGACAGGTGAGGGGGCGGAGCTACCTGCTGCAGGTCAAAGACAGGTGAGGGGCGGAGCTACCTGCTGCAGGTCAAAGACAGGTGAGGGGCGGAGCTACCTGCTGCAGGTCAAAGACAGGTGAGGGGCGGAGCTACCTGCTGCAGGTCAAAGACAGGTGAGGGGCGGAGCTACCTGCTGCAGGTCAAAGACAGGTGAGGGGGCGGAGCTACCTGCTGCAGGTCAAAGACAGGTGAGGGGCGGAGCTACCTGCTGCAGGTCAAAGACAGGTGAGGGGGCGGAGCTACCTGCTGCAGGTCAAAGACAGGTGAGGGGCGGAGCTACCTGCTGCAGGTCAAAGACAGGTGAGGGGCGGAGCTACCTGCTGCAGGTCAAAGACAGGTGAGGGGCGGAGCTACCTGCTGCAGGTCAAAGACAGGTGAGGGGGCGGAGCTACCTGCTGCAGGTCAAAGACAGGTGAGGGGGCGGAGCTACCTGCTGCAGGTCAAAGACAGGTGAGGGGCGGAGCTACCTGCTGCAGGTCAAAGACAGGTGAGGGGGCGGAGCTACCTGCTGCAGGTCAAAGACAGGTGAGGGGGCGGAGCTACCTGCTGCAGGTCAAAGACAGGTGAGGGGGCGGAGCTACCTGCTGCAGGTCAAAGACAGGTGAGGGGGCGGAGCTACCTGCTGCAGGTCAAAGACAGGTGAGGGGGCGGAGCTACCTGCTGCAGGTCAAAGACAGGTGAGGGGGCGGAGCTACCTGCTGCAGGTCAAAGACAGGTGAGGGGGCGGAGCTACCTGCTGCAGGTCAAAGACAGGTGAGGGGCGGAGCTACCTGCTGCAGGTCAAAGACAGGTGAGGGGCGGGGCTACCTGCTGCAGGTCAAAGACAGGTGAGGGGCGGAGCTACCTGCTGCAGGTCAAAGACAGGTGAGGGGGCGGGGCTACCTGCTGCAGGTCAAAGACAGGTTCCCCAAAACTCCCATCATGCTCTCCTTTTCGTGACCCTCAGAAACCTTACTGGCGCCTTCGGAGGACACCTCTTGATGCTAAGCTAACGGTGCTGTATGTTGTCTCTCTTCAGGCACAACGGGAACATCCTCCTGGACTCTGAAGGTCACATCATCCACATCGACTTCGGCTTCATCCTCTCCAGCTCGCCTCGAAACCTCGGCTTTGAAACGTCCGCCTTCAAACTCACCTCGGAGTTTGTGGACGTGAGTTTCATCTCTTTCTTTATCTATCATATTCCAGTTACTGACGGACTCTTCTGGCACATCTCAAAACATCGTAGCTGTTGTGATAAGTATGAAAACACATTCAGGTTATTCTGCTAAAGTATTGTTTTAATTCCTACATTATTATCAATTACAATGTAGTCCGATTAGCAGACGTTCACATTCAGCCGAGAGGATGAGCTCATGTTCAGGGTGTGTGTCTGCTGCTCTGCTGGTGGAGGCCCGTAGAGGCCCCTAGAGGACAGTAGAGGACAGTAGAGGTCCGTAGAGGCCCGTAGCCGCCCGTAGAGGACAGTAGAGGCCCGTAGAGGACAGTAGGGGCCCGTAGAGGACAGTAGAGGCCCGTAGAGGACAGTAGGGGCCCGTAGAGGACAGTAGGGGCCCGTAGAGGACAGTAGCCGCCTGTAGAGGCCTGTAGCCGCCCGTAGAGGACAGTAGAGGCCTGTAGCCGCTGAGCACGTGATGAGAGAGAACTGGATCTCTGAGTTCCTGCTGAATGCCACGCCCTGATTGGCTGAATGACTGGCATGTGTTTCAGGTGATGGGGGGTCTGGACGGAGACATGTTCATCTACTACAAGATGCTGATGCTGCAGGGTCTCATCGCGGCTCGGAAACACATGGAGAAGGTTCTGCAGATCGTGGAGATCATGCAGCAGGGTAACAGTCCCATGTTTACAAAGATATCATAGTTTATCCTAATGAGACACGGAGAGGTCATCGGGTCGCATGCCGGGAAAAATTCCTGCTATAGTATGTCGTAAAAGTCCTTAAAAAAGTAATATTGTAAACAGTTGTATAAAAGTCCTCCTCCTGACCCCCCACCTGTCTCCTCAGGCTCTCACCTGTCTCCTCAGGCTCTCACCTGTCTCCTCAGGCTCTCACCTGTCTCCTCTGGCTCTCACCTGTCTCCTCAGGCTCTCACCTGCCTCCTCTGGCTCTCACCTGTCTCCTCAGGCTCTCACCTGTCTCCTCTGGCTCTCACCTGTCTCCTCAGGCTCTCACCTGCCTCCTCTGGCTCTCACCTGTCTCCTCACCTGTCTCCTCAGGCTCTCACCTGCCTCCTCTGGCTCTCACCTGTCTCCTCTGGCTCTCACCTGTCTCCTCTGGCTCTCACCTGTCTCCTCTGGCTCTCACCTGTCTCCTCAGGCTCTCACCTGTCTCCTCAGGCTCTCACCTGTCTCCTCTGGCTCTCACCTGCCTCCTCTGGCTCTCACCTGTCTTCTCACCTGTCTCCTCTGGCTCTCACCTGTCTCCTCAGGCTCTCACCTGTCTCCTCACCTGCCTCCTCAGGCTCTCACCTGCCTCCTCTGGCTCTCACCTGTCTCCTCTGCTCTCACCTGTCTCCTCAGGCTCTCACCTGTCTCCTCACCTGCCTCCTCAGGCTCTCACCTGTCTCCTCACCTGTCTCCTCTGGCTCTCACCTGTCTCCTCTGGCTCTCACCTGTCTCCTCTGGCTCTCACCTGCCTCCTCTGGCTCTCACCTGTCTCCTCACCTGTCTCCTCAGGCTCTCACCTGTCTCCTCACCTGTCTCCTCAGGCTCTCACCTGCCTCCTCAGGCTCTCACCTGCCTCCTCAGGCTCTCACCTGTCCTAGCTCTCACCTGCCCCACCTGTCTCCTCAGGCTCTCACCTGGCGTGCTTCCACGGATCCAGCACCATCCGGGGTCTGAAGGAGCGGTTCCACATGTCTCTGACGGAGGAGCAGCTGCAGGTTCTGGTGGAGCAGCTGGTGGACGGGTCCATGAGGTCCATCACCACCAAGCTGTACGACTCCTTCCAGTACGTCACCAACGGCATCATGTGACCTGTGACCTCTGATCTGTGTGTGTGTGAGAGACTGTGTGTTCTGGTGGACGGGTCCATGAGGTCCATCACCACCAAGCTCTACGACTCCTTCCAGTACGTCACCAACAGCAATCGCTGACCTTCTCCGTTTCATCTCGTCTGTCTCGAGTCTTTATCGTAACGGCGATCAGTGGATTTGTTGCGTTGCGTTCATGAGCAGCTGGGAGCGTCCGGGACTCTAACGCTACCTGGAAACGAGTTGGATTCCCCTCTGAAGCAGCAACACTGGAGCTGCTGATCGGACTGAAACGCTCACTTCAGTTTCTTCTCATTTCCGACACTTTAAAGACCAAATCATAAATTGTAATGAATCCTAAATATCAAACTGTCTCTAAATAAAGAAGTGTGTGGGAGAGTTGTGAGACGTGCAGGGACTGAACGGTTTGAGATGCTTCCGGAGAGTTTAGTTTGAATGTTTTCACCAGACATTTCTCACGGCTGTTTCTGAACAAATAAACCAGTTCCAGCTGGAAGATCATTCCAGTTCTTCACCGTTACTTTTGTGCGAACGTTAAGAACATTGCCTCATCTAGCGTAAAAGTCGCTAAGTGTTGGCACGTAACCTTGCTAACTGTGAGCATGCATGCTAACGTTGGTATGCTAAATGCCGCGCTGCACGTAGGCTAAAGTGCTCCGGTGTTTGGCTCCAATAGCGTGACTTTTATAAATATTCCAACACACGTGAACATCATTTAAACTTTAGGGTTAGCCCACTGATATCTGTGGGAGGCGTTCCAGCCTAAGCTAACGGCTAACGTGCTAACACTAGAACTCTGCTGTCTTTGTTAAACCGAACGCACACAACGATCTTGTGAATAGTTTGCTTCATTTAATGTTGAGATTTAACGGACCTTTACATCTTTATTTAAATAACATTTGTGTACAGTGCTAACCGCTTTCTTTCCTAATGTCGTGACTCGAAAACCCGACGAGTGTCTGGTGAAAGACAGAGACGTGTGCATCATCAGCTTAGATTAATTTCTATCTCTTTCCTCGTGGTCCGTGTTCAATTTCATGAGAAGCTTCTGTGTACATTTGTTCCTTTCACGACTTGATAAAGGACGCTAACGCTAACGCAACTCTACAAAGTCAAGTCAAAGAACAGTCCCGCACATTTTAGAGCCAAAATGGCGTCTGAAACAATTATTTTCCACAGATTTATGCAAGAACACGTTCCTCTCCACTAACTGGATATCTGTGTATAACTCGAGTTAATGTGTTACAGTTACCTGTCTGTTAACGATATATTTGCATATTTAACGATGGCTGATTAGAAACATTCCTCCGGCTGAAGCAGAGACTCTGTTTGACAGAACGTTTATTTTTCTTTGAGGAGACGCGTTTCCTGAATATGTGAATGTGTTTTTTATATAATAACAATCCACTAAACAAATGTTTTTTCTCAGACTAATGTGTTCTTAGTATTGCTGAGCAACTTTAACACGTATATAATGAAGTTGTAACTAATGTTGGTGACACTATTAATGGCTTTATTCCAGTCTGTCAGAAATCAGTTTACTAACATAGTGGACGTTAGCTCCAAGAAGGGTTAGCGTAGTTAGCTTAAACACGAGCTAGAAATCAAAAGCTCGTTAGCAAGTCAATGCTCTTGTACCCATCATTGTAGCTACAGTTGATTAACTAGCCGGCTAAGAGCTCTCCTTCTTCTGCTAACACGAGTACATACTAGCAAACATTTTAGCTGAGTTCCTGTTTCGTTTTATTAATAATGCTAACGGAGGCAGACAGACACTGGGCTTATGCCAACTAGCCTTTGAACTAACTGTTGGACACGAGCAGTAACTGTTGTACAGTTTACAGCAGCAGTGTTACAATATATAACTTTATTATCGACGGACTGTTTTCACTACAACTAAACCTCATTTGAAATCACTATACCAGGACTGCTACTTATTGTTAGCCATTAGCATGACAGTGACTCAGCTTAAATGATACTAGCTTGTAATATTTTTCACAATCAAATGTTATCTTTATAAATCTTTTTAAGCATATTAATCGTGTGTTTTAGAGACTAGGGTTGTAGCTACGAGCTAGAGTCGACAGGCTAGCTAGGTTAGCCATGTAGTGACAAACCTAGCAAGCTAGTTGGCTAACGAACAATTAACTGTTCAGTCTGTTAGCACTGTGGTGAAAATTAGCAAATTGTAAAGACACAAAGGCTGGAATAATGTCACTACCTGGTGTTACCATAATTATTATATGTACAGTTGTTTTTGTGTGTGTTTTGAGCACTATTGAAGGAGAAGCACAGATCTTTTATTGTGAAACCATGTTACCGTCTGCTAGCCCGCTACCTGTTAGCCGCTACTTTATACACCACCGCGCTTTACGAAGACGCAGCTGTGACTCAAGTTTACCAGATAAGCAACTTCCCTCTCTCGTTCTGTTCCTGTGTGAATATGTATGTATGTAAATGAACTGTTTAATGTAAAATGAGATGCCTTGAGACGTACAGGAGGTACACAACTCTTATCAATGCAACCGGAGACGAAGTGCTTTTATATCTGACCGCTGCAGGGCTGAGTTTCAACCTCTTCCTCTCACCTGGACTATTATTTATATCGACAGTAATTGAAGTTTCTCTCTTTCTAAATTCCAGTATCTTATTTCTTTGTTTTCCACCTTGACTAAAGGCACATAAAGCCCAAAATGCATTTAAATACTAGCTCCTTTACCGGAGAGGAAACCAGTTAAAACTCGTCTCTGTTTCTAAAAACCCTTCATTGCCTTTTATCTTCCTTTCATCAGCTCGAAAACATTCAAGAATTTCAATGTGAAAACTCTTTTAAGTGCATTTATCCTGTTATTTGTTTTTTCCACTAAACCCATTAAAGCAGCATGGGGACTCCTCTGATTGATATCCTGTGAATTAGCTTCTTGTTGTATTGGTTTCAAGTAGACGATACTAACCAGTGGCGAACCGTGTCCATCACAACTGGAGCTTCTGTAGACACATACGATTCTCGTTTGTGTTCTCTGAATACCTTGAAGGCCCTGACGGTTCGCCAACGATGCTAACACAGGAACTAGAGTTAGTAGCACTCAGATTCTGTCGAGTCATCCTGTGAATTGGTTTCATAGTGTGTTGGTTTCAATGGGAAAATGCTAACGATGCTAACACAGGAACTAGAGTTAGTAGCACTCAGATTCTGTCGAGTCATCCTGTGAATTAGCTTCATAGTGTGTTGGTTTCAATGGGAAAATGCTAACGATGCTAACACAGGAACTAGAGTTAGTAGCACTCGATTCTGTCGAGTCATCCTGTGAATTGTGTTTGTTTCAATGGGACATGCTAACACAGGAACTAGAGTTAGTAGCACTCAGATTCTGTCGAGTCATCCTGTGAATTAGCTTCATAGTGTATTGTTTCAATGGGAACATGCTAACGATGCTAACACAGGAACTAGAGTTAGTAGCACTCAGATTCTGTCGAGTCATCCTGTGAATTAGCTTCATAGTGTGTTGGTTTCAATGGGGAAAATGCTAACGATGCTAACACAGGAACTAGAGTTAGTAGCACTGATTCTGTCGAGTCATCCTGTGAATTGGTTTCAATGGGGAAATGCTAACACAGGAACTAGAGTTAGTAGCACTCAGATTCTGTCGAGTCATCCTGTGAATTAGCTTCATAGTGTGTTGGTTTCAATGGGAAAATGCTAACGATGCTAACACAGGAACTAGAGTTAGTAGCACTCAGATTCTGTCGAGTCATCCTGTGAATTAGCTTCATAGTGTGTTGGTTTCAATGGGAAAATGCTAACACAGGAACTAGAGTTAGTAGCACTGATTCTGTCGAGTCATCCTGTGAATTGGTTTCAATGGGGAAATGCTAACACAGGAACTAGAGTTAGTAGCACTCAGATTCTGTCGAGTCATCCTGTGAATTAGCTTCATAGTGTATTGTTTCAATGGGAAAATGCTAACGATGCTAACACAGGAACTAGAGTTAGTAGCACTCAGATTCTGTCGAGTCATCCTGTGAATTAGCTTCATAGTGTGTTGGTTTCAATGGGAAACATGCTAACGATGCTAACACAGGAACTAGAGTTAGTAGCACTCGATTCTGTCGAGTCATCCTGTGAATTGGTTTCAATGGGGAAATGCTAACACAGGAACTAGAGTTAGTAGCACTCAGATTCTGTCGAGTCATCCTGTGAATTAGCTTCATAGTGTGTTGGTTTCAATGGGAAAATGCTAACGATGCTAACACAGGAACTAGAGTTAGTAGCACTCAGATTCTGTCGAGTCATCCTGTGAATTAGCTTCATAGTGTGTTGGTTTCAATGGGAAAATGCTAACGATGCTAACACAGGAACTAGAGTTAGTAGCACTGATTCTGTCGAGTCATCCTGTGAATTGGTTTCAATGGGGAAATGCTAACACAGGAACTAGAGTTAGTAGCACTCAGATTCTGTCGAGTCATCCTGTGAATTAGCTTCATAGTGTATTGGTTTCAATGGGAACATGCTAACGATGCTAACAGGAACTATAGTTAGTAGCACTCAGATTCTGTCGAGTCATCCTGTGAATTAGCTTCATAGTGTGTTGGTTTCAATGGGACGATGCTAACACAGGAACTAGAGTTAGTAGCACTCAGATTCTGTCGAGTCATCCTGTGAATAGCTCATAGTGTTTGTTTCAATGGGGAACATGCTAACGATGCTAACAGGAACTATAGTTAGTAGCACTCAGATTCTGTCGAGTCATCCTGTGAATTAGCTTCATAGTGTGTTGGTTTCAATGGGAAGATGCTAACACAGGAACTAGAGTTAGTAGCACTGATTCTGTCGAGTCATCCTGTGAATTGGTTTCAATGGGGAAATGCTAACGATGCTAACACAGGAACTAGAGTTAGTAGCACTCAGATTCTGTCGAGTCATCCTGTGAATTAGCTTCATATGTCAATGGGAACATGCTAACGATGCTAACAGGAACTAGAGTTAGTAGCACTCAGATTCTGTCGAGTCATCCTGTGAATTAGCTTCATAGTGTGTTGGTTTCAATGGGAAAATGCTAACACAGGAACTAGAGTTAGTAGCACTCAGATTCTGTCGAGTCATCCTGTGAATTAGCTTCATAGTGTATTGTTTCAATGGGAACATGCTAACGATGCTAACACAGGACTATAGTTAGTAGCACTCAGATTCTGTCGAGTCATCCTGTGAATTAGCTTCATAGTGTGTTGGTTTCAATGGGAAAATGCTAACGATGCTAACACAGGAACTAGAGTTAGTAGCACTGATTCTGTCGAGTCATCCTGTGAATTGGTTTCAATGGGGAAATGCTAACACAGGAACTAGAGTTAGTAGCACTCAGATTCTGTCGAGTCATCCTGTGAATTAGCTTCATAGTGTGTTGGTTTCAATGGGAAAATGCTAACGATGCTAACACAGGAACTAGAGTTAGTAGCACTCAGATTCTGTCGAGTCATCCTGTGAATTAGCTTCATAGTGTGTTGGTTTCAATGGGAAAATGCTAACGATGCTAACACAGGAACTAGAGTTAGTAGCACTCAGATTCTGTCGAGTCATCCTGTGAATTAGCTTCATAGTGTGTTGGTTTCAATGGGAAAATGCTAACGATGCTAACACAGGAACTAGAGTTAGTAGCACTGATTCTGTCGAGTCATCCTGTGAATTGGTTTCAATGGGAAAATGCTAACGATGCTAACACAGGAACAAACAGAGTCGACAAGAGACATTTTTTTGTTTTAGTTTTTACTGATAATGTGACATGACAAATTAAGTACAAAGCTTAATCTGCGCGCGGCGACACGTCAAAACACCGGACGACAAAACAGGAAGTACCGTCGACGCGCCCGAAAACACGCATTGAGAGCATGTTGGGAAAATCCGCTCAGCGACAGAGAAACGTTTTTATTACTCGGTTTAAAACAGGAAGAAGATTTATTTTGAAAATCAGTTTCAGCAGATATTAAACATGTTTTATTTTGAAATACGTCCCTTTTGTTCCACAGCAGGTTCTAAATCAGTTGCGATGTAATGTTTGTTTCATAAAGACACAATTATACGGAGAACATGACGATATACTTATTCATACATGTGAGAAATCTTTAAGTATTAAATTAGAGATATGAGTTTTCAGGTCCGAAATGTTAGAGATTTCGTCAATATAAAGTAATAAAGTCAACCTTCTGATTCATTAGGTCAAAGTTATTAGTAATTTAGTCAAATAAATACAATAACCAGATTGTGGCTCGTAAATATAAAGAAGTCAGAGATAAAATAATGGTATACGTTTTATTGAACATATATTTAGTGAAGCGCGTGCAGGGCACAGACATCGGATGCCCGTACCCGCGGCCGTGAGAGTTCACGTTATGACACGTATTGATCAGACCGAGGCGTTCCTCGCTCCGTCGTGAAATCTGAGTTTACATTAAATACAGAATGAAGTCTCCAACGACACGTGGACGCATTTATGGCCAATACATGCGTCATATATCATGAACGGGGAGGGGAGGGGAGGAGAGGAAGAGGGGAGGAGAGGAAGAGGGGATGGGGAGGAGAGGAAGAGGGGATGGGAGGAGGAAGAGGGGAGGAGAGGAGGGAGAGAGGAAGAGGGGATGAGAGGAAGAGGGGATGGGAGGAGAGGAAGAGGGGAGGAAGAGGGAGGAGAGATGGGGAGGAGAGGAAGAGGGGAGGGAGATGAGAGGGGAGGGGATGAGAGGGGATGAGAGGAGAGGAAGAGGGGAGGAGAGGGGGAGGGAGGAAGAGGGGATGGGAGGAAGAGGGAGGAGAGGAAGAGGGGATGAGGGGGGAGGGGATGAGAGGGGGAGGGGATGAGAGGAAGAGGGGAGGAGAGGAAGAGGGGATGAGAGGGGAGGAGAGGAAGAGGGGATGAGAGGAAGAGGGGAGGAGAGGAAGAGGAGAGGAGAGGAGAGGAAGAGGAGAGGGGAGGAGAGGGGAGGAAGAGGAGAGGAGGGGATGGGAGGAGAGGAAGAGGGGAGGAGGGGATGAGAGGAAGAGGGGAGGAGGAGAGGAAGAGGGGAGGAGGAGAGGAAGAGGGGAGGAGGGAGGAGGAGAGGAAGAGGGGAGGAGGAGAGGAAGAGGAGAGGAGGGGAAGAGAAGAGGGGAAGAGGAAGAGGGGAGGAGAGGAAGAGGGGGGGAGGAGAGGAAGAGGAGAGGAAGAGGGGAGGGGAGGAGAGGAAGAGGGGAGGGGAGGGGAGGAGAGGAAGAGGGGAGGGGAGGGGAGGGGAGGAGAGGAAGAGGGGAGGGGAGGGGAGGAGAGGAAGAGGGGAGGAGGGGAAGAGGGGAGGAGGGGAATACATTTCTCATAATGAACATAAAGTCTGTGCAGAACCAGTCGTCTCCTCGTCCTCGCTGGAGGACGCCGCGCCCACTCTTCAAAACGCTCTCCAGGCGCTACGGAGTCGTGAAGCGAACCTTCTTCAGCCGGCGAGCAGCAGAGCACGGGGGTTTGGCATCGAGGGCGTCGAGCGTCCTCTAGAGGAGGGTGCAGTCCGAGTCCTTCTCTCGTCTCCTGGCTCCGCCCTGCTGCGACCCCTGACCTCTGGCCTGAAACACAGAGACATCGTCATCGTGAGAAGTTCAGTGGACCCTCGTGCTGCCGGGCCGGACCTGATCCGTTTACATCGCTGATTTGCTCCCCAACGGCAGCCATTACGGCGCTCACAACAACAACAACAACTAACAACTGCGTCGGGTCGATGCTCGTGTTGCTTTTAATCACACGAAGCCAGAATAAATTGAATAACGACTTCTCCAACCTGATGCTTTGCTCCAGAGCGCCGTGGTTCATTGTTTATTCATGTGTTTCTGCAGCATGTACCGACCGCTGCAGTGCTGCTCTTCCACAGGAGTGTATTCTCCCGTTAGCTCCCGGTTAGCTCCCGGTTAGCTCCCGTTAGCTCCCGTTAGCTCCCGTTAGCTCCCGTTAGCTCCCGGTTAGCTCCCGGTTAGCTCGCACTGCAGCGGCCGCTCTAAAGTACTCACTGTCCGACTCACACGAGCAGCTGATGCAGATCCCCAGCTCCCCTTAGCCTCAGTGAATGTGTGTCAGTCTGAATTGACGCTGTTATGAAAGTTCCTCTGGTATCAAACGGGTGGTGTTGGCATAGCAACCGAAGCTAAACTGACTACTTGCATCCGATAGCTGCAATAATACAAACAGCACGTCTGCCTCTCTCCACAATGATCGATAACAGTGAACGGTCAAAGTAAGGTACAGATAAACAGAATCACACGCAGCCTGGTTAGTGCTGCCTGACTTTATAAAGTGTGTTTATAGCACACTGCTCGTAGGCGGGCTGACAGTCGACCCGTGTTCAGGGAGGTGGCTTTAGTTTCCTGCACGCCTCGACGTGAGAGAGACGTAAGCGACGCCGCCTCTTAGCTCGAAGCTCTGCTCTGACCGACACTTTGTTGGAGCTGGAAGTGAAGCGGATTCCGGAGCTAAGAGCCGGCGCCGCTGCGGTGTGAACAGGAGAACCGGAGCTTTTCAGCTCTAGCTCCGAGCCGGAGCTGAACACGCTCTGGTGTGAAAGGGGCAGCAGAGAGAGAGCAGAGAGGAGTCTGGGAAGTGCTTTGTGGGGGAGGGGAGATCGCCCCCATCGCTCTGCGACCCGTCAGCCATCAGACCGGGGGTCATATCTCATCACGTGTTCATTTCTATCTGAAGTCGTTCACATGGATGAAGAAGAGTTCTACCGCAAAGTTATCCTCCGTGGGGACTTCCGGCAGCACTCTTGATTCTGATTGGCCAGAAGACTCGGGAAGCTTTCAAACCAGTCCAACGCATACTGGTGAACAGCGTTAGGGCGTGGTCAGGGCGCCGGCTGCTGGCGTGAAGGGGGGGGCTGCTGGCGTGAAGGGGGGGGCTGCTGGCGTGAAGGGGGGGGCTGCTGGCGTGAAGGGGGGGGCTGCTGGCGTGAAGGGGGGGGCTCGGGCCGGAGGCCGGACAGCTGATCGGAATCAGTGCCGGATTAAAAGCATGTGGGAACCTGGCTCTGGGCTGGCAGTCTGCGGGACTCTGGGGGGGGGCGAAGGACCCTGGAGGGGGGCAAGGACCCTGGGGGGGGGGCGAAGGACCCTGGAGGGGGGCAAGGACCCTGGGGGGGGGGCGAAGGACCCTGGAGGGGGGCAAGGACCTGAGGAGGGGGCGAAGGACCCTGGAGGGGGGCAAGGACCTGAGGAGGGGGCGAAGGACCCTGGAGGGGGGCGAAGGACCCTGGAGGGGGACGAAGGACCCTGGAGGGGGGCGAAGGACCCTGGAGGGGGGCAAGGACCCTGGACGGGGGAAAGGACCCTGGAGGGGGGCAAGGACCTGAGGAGGGGGCGAAGGACCCTGGAGGGGGGCAAGGACCTGAGGAGGGGGCAAGGACCCTGGAGGGGGGCAAGGACCTGAGGAGGGGGCGAAGGACCCTGGAGGGGGACGAAGGACCCTGGAGGGGGGCGAAGGACCCTGGAGGGGGGCAAGGACCCTGGACGGGGGAAAGGACCCTGGAGGGGGGCAAGGACCTGAGGAGGGGGCGAAGGACCCTGGAGGGGGGCGAAGGACCCTGGAGGGGGGCAAGGACCTGAGGAGGGGGCAAGGACCCTGGAGGGGGGCAAGGACCTGAGGAGGGGGCGAAGGACCCTGGAGGGGGGCAAGGACCTGAGGAGGGGGCGAAGGACCCTGGAGGGGGGCAAGGACCTGAGGAGGGGGCGAAGGACCTGAGGAGGGGGCGAAGGACCCTGGAGGGGGCCAAGGACCCTGGAGGGGGGCAAGGACCCTGGAGGGGTGCAAGGACCTGAGGAGGGGGCGAAGGACCCTGGAGGGGGGCAAGGACCTGAGGAGGGGGCGAAGGACCCTGGAGGGGGCGAAGGACCTGAGGAGGGGGCGAAGGACCCTGGAGGGGGCCAAGGACCCTGGAGGGGGGCAAGGACCTGAGGAGGGGGCGAAGGACCCTGGAGGGGGCCAAGGACCCTGGAGGGGGGCAAGGACCTGAGGAGGGGGCCAAGGACCCTGGAGGGGGCCAAGGACCCTGGAGGGGGGCAAGGACCTGAGGAGGGGGCGAAGGACCCTGGAGGGGGGCGAAGGACCCTGGAGGGGGGCAAGGACCTGAGGAGGGGGCGAAGGACCCTGGAGGGGGGCGAAGGACCCTGGAGGGGGGCAAGGACCTGAGGAGGGGGCGAAGGACCCTGGAGGGGGGCAAGGACCTGAGGAGGGGGCGAAGGACCCTGGAGGGGGGCAAGGACCTGAGGAGGGGGCGAAGGACCCTGGAGGGGGGCAAGGACCTGAGGAGGGGGCGAAGGACCCTGGAGGGGGGCAAGGACCTGAGGAGGGGGCGAAGGACCCTGGAGGGGGCCAAGGACCCTGGAGGGGGCCAAGGACCCTGGAGGGGGCCAAGGACCCTGGAGGGGGGCAAGGACCTGAGGAGGGGGCGAAGGACCCTGGAGGGGGGCAAGGACCTGAGGAGGGGGCGAAGGACCCTGGAGGGGGGCAAGGACCTGAGGAGGGGGCAAGGACCTGAGGAGGGGGCCAAGGACCCTGGAGGGGGCCAAGGACCCTGGAGGGGGGCAAGGACCTGAGGAGGGGGCGAAGGACCCTGGAGGGGGGCAAGGACCTGAGGAGGGGGCGAAGGACCCTGGAGGGGGGCAAGGACCTGAGGAGGGGGCGAAGGACCTGAGGAGGGGGCGAAGGACCCTGGAGGGGGGCAAGGACCTGAGGAGGGGGCGAAGGACCCTGGAGGGGGGCAAGGACCTGAGGAGGGGGGCAAGGACCTGAGGAGGGGGCGAAGGACCCTGGAGGGGGGCAAGGACCCTGGGCAAGGACCCTGGGCAAGGACCCTGGAGGGTCCACCCGGCAACGCGTGAGACGCATGTGATCAACCAGCCTGCTCTTTGAGTCGCGACCCACACAGAGTAGTGTGTGTGTATTAGTACCTGCTGTGGTGTTCTTGTAGTGTATACTACAGTGTAGTATGTGTGTATTAGTACCTGCTGTGGTATTCTTGTAGTGTATACTACAGTGTAGTATGTGTGTATTAGTACCTGCTGTGGTGTTCTTGTAGTGTATACTACAGTGTAGTATGTGTGTATTAGTACCTGCTGTGGTATTCTTGTAGTGTATACTACAGTGTAGTATGTGTGTATTAGTACCTGCTGTGGTGTTCTTGTAGTGTATACTACAGTGTAGTATGTGTGTATTAGTACCTGCTGTGGTGTTCTTGTAGTGTATACTACAGTGTAGTATGTGTGTATTAGTACCTGCTGTGGTATTCTTGTAGTGTATACTACAGTGTAGTATGTGTGTATTAGTACCTGCTGTGGTGGTGGCTGTGACGCCCCCTGCTGGTTCTGTTCTTGCTGCTGCTGTTGTTGTTGTTGTTGTTGTTGTTGCTGCTGCTGCTGTTGATATTCTTCCTGCTGCAGCTGTTGGGCCAGCTCCAGATCGCTGAGAGGCCCCGGGGCCCCCCCCTGGAGCTGCTGCAGGGACACCGCCACCAGGTAGTCCTGCAGAGGGGAAGCACTGTTAGAAGCATCCTCCTGAGGGTGCTGAGGAGGCTGCGTGAACATGTTAGAAGCATCCTCGTGAGGGTGCTGTGGAGGCTGCGTGAACATGTTAGCAGCATCCTCGTGAGGGTGCTGAGGACGCTTCATGAACATGTTAGAAGCATCCTCGTGAGGGTGCTGAGGAGGCTGCGTGAACATGTTAGAAGTATCCTCGTGAGGCTGAGGACGCTTCATGAACATGTTAGAAGCATCCTCGTGAGGGTGCTTGAACGCTGAACTCTGCACCTGCTCGATCTGCCTCTGCTCCCGCGTGCTCTCGGGCTGCGGCGCTCTCTGCAGACTCAGCCGGAACTCAGAGTCACAGAAGTTCCCGTCGCCCTCGACGTTGTGAAGAGACTCGAAGACCAGACCCTCCTCCTGCAGGAAGCCCTGATCCGTCACCAGCAGGTACAGGTGGCCCTGAGGGGGGGGGGCTTGATTAACAACAGGTAACAGCAACGTGTGTGTGTGTGGTGTGTGTGTGTGTGTGTGTGTGTGTGTGTGTGTGTGTGTGTGTGTGTGTGTGTGTGTGTGTGTGTGTGTGTGTGTGTGTGTGTGTGTGTGTGTGTGTTGTGTGTGTGTGTGTGTGTGTGTGTGTGTGTGTGTGTGTGTGTGTGTGTGTGTGTGTGTGTGTGTGTGTGTGTGTGTGTGTGTGTGTGTGTGTGTGTGTGTGTGTGTGGTGTGTGTGTGTGTCCAGATCCTCCTTCGCTCTCCAAGAACTTGGAGTTTCAGGCTCTGCACTTTCCCTCCTCGCCTCATACCTCAAAGACCGCACCTACAGGGTTACTTGGAGAGGGTCCGAGTCCGACCCTTGTCAATTAACTACAGGGGTCCCTCAGGGCTCTGTTCTCGGTCCCCTCCTCTTCTCCCTGTACACAAACTCGCTCGGATCAGTCATTAGCCCGCATGGTTTTTCATACCACTGCTACGCTGACGACACCCAATGAATCCTGCCCTTCCCCCGCTCAGAGACCCAGGTCGTCGCACGCATCTCTGCTCGTCTAGCTGACATCTCTCAGTGGATGTCCGCTCATCACCTCAAGCTCAACCTCGACAAAACTGAACTGCTTTTCCTTCCGGGAAAAGATTGTCCCTCTCTTGACCTAACGATCAACATCGGCCCCTCTGTTGTCTCCCCGACTCAGACTGCAAGGACTCTGGGTGTGACCCTAGATAACAACCTGTCCTTCACTGCAAACATCGCTGCTCCAACCCGCTGCTGCAGATACACGCTCTCCAGCATCAGGAGGACGCGTCCCCAGCTGACCCAGAGAGCCACGCAGGTTCTGGTCCAGGCTCTCGTCACCTCACTAGACTACTGCAGCTCCCTCCTGCTGGTCTGCCTGCATGTGCCATCCGACCTCTCTCATCCAGAATGCAGCGGCTCGTCTGGTCTTCAACCTTCCTGAATGTTCCACACCACGCCGCTCCTCCGCTCCCTCCACTGGCTTCCGGTAACTGCTAGAATCCACTTCAAGACCCTGGTGCCTGCGTACCATGCTGCGAATGGATCTGGCCCTTCCTACATCCAGGACATGGTTACACCGTGCACCCCAGCACGTGCACACCCCAGCACGTGCACACCCCAGCACGTGCACTCCGCTCTGCATCAGCCAGACGGCTCGCTGCACCCTCGCTGCGAGGGGGACCCAAGTTCCCATCAGCAGAAACACGTGGGTTTGCTGTCCTGGCTCCAAGATGGTGGAATGAGCTCCCACTGACATCAGGACAGCAGAAAGCTCACACACCTTCCAGACTGAAGCTCATCTCTCTCGACTCCACCTCGAGGATAGAACTACTAACAAAGCACTTATATACTAACAAAGCTCTTATATACTAACAAAGCACTTATATATTAACAAAGCACTTATATACTAACAAAGCACATATATACTAACAAAGCACTTATATACTAACAAAGCACTTATATACTAACAAAGCACGTATATACTAACAAAGCACTTATATACTAACAAAGCACTTATATACTAACAAAGCACTTATATACTAACAAAGCACATATATACTAACAAAGCACTTATATACTAACAAAGCACTTATATACTAACAAAGCACTTATATACTAACAAAGCACTTATATACTAACAAAGCTCTTATATACTAACAAAGCACTTATATATTAACAAAGCACTTATATACTAACAAAGCACTTGTATACTAACAAAGCACGTATATACTAACAAAGCACTTATATACTAACAAAGCACTTATATACTAACAAAGCACGTATATACTAACAAAGCACTTATATACTAACAAAGCACTTATATACTAACAAAGCACTTATATACTAACAAAGCACTTATATACTAACAAAGCACTTATATACTAACAAAGCACTTATATATAACAAAGCACGTATATACTAACAAAGCACTTATATACTAACAAAGCACTTATATACTAACAAAGCACTTATATACTAACAAAGCACATATATACTAACAAAGCACTTATATACTAACAAAGCTCTTATATACTAACAAAGCACGTATATACAAACAAAGCACTTATATACTAACAAAGCACTTATATACTAACAAAGCACATATATACTAACAAAGCACTTATATACTAACAAAGCACTTATATACTAACAAAGCACGTATATACTAACAAAGCACGTATATACTAACAAAGCACTTATATACTAACAAAGCACTTATATACTAACAAAGCACATATATACTAACAAAGCACTTATATACTAACAAAGCACTTATATACTAACAAAGCACTTATATACTAACAAAGCACTTATATACTAACAAAGCACTTATATACTAACAAAGCACATATATACTAACAAAGCACTTATATACTAACAAAGCACGTATATACTAACAAAGCACTTATATACTAACAAAGCACTTATATATTAACAAAGCACGTATATACTAACAAAGCACTTATATACTAACAAAGCACTTATATACTAACAAAGCACATATATACTAACAAAGCACTTATATACTAACAAAGCACTTATAGACTAACAAAGCACTTATATACTAACAAAGCACTTATATACTAACAAAGCACTTATATACTAACAAAGCACTTATATACTAACAAAGCACGTATATACTAACAAAGCACTTATATACTAACAAAGCACTTATATACTAACAAAGCTCTTATATACTAACAAAGCACTTATATACTAACAAAGCTCTTATATACTAACAAAGGACTGGCTCCTCTAAAGCCAGCTGAGTAGCACTTGAAATGCGTGGCTCTATGAAACCTGATGTACTTTATGATTCTGTTTTCTTCAAGGTTGTGTCTTCCTGGTGGAATGTACTTATTGTGTGTGTGTGCGTGTGCGTGTGTGTGTGTGTGTACCTTGTGTTTGATCATGGTGCTGAAGTGGTTGTTTCTGAAGAACACGGAGACCTCTCCCTCGGTTGCCGTGGCGTTGAGTTCACACAGACCGTGATACGAGAGCTGCGTCGCCGTGGACTCCAGGAACTGCTCGGCAACCAGACCTCAACACACACACACACACACACCACACTTAACACACACTCAGGTTGGGAAACGGGTTACAAATATGTGTGTGAACATTTTGAGAGATATATTTTTACTACACACACACTAAAATCTGAATGTGTTCGTGTGTGTGTGTGTGTGTGTGTGTGTGTCTTCATATTTGCGTGTGTGTGTGTTACCTTCGCTGACTCGGCTGCTGTCGGCAGAGTGTTTGTAGTCGATGATTTTCTCCACCAGCTGGTTATAACTCAGCTTCCCCACCGAGGCCACTGTCTCCGGACTCTGCACACACACACACACACACACACACACAGACACACACGCACACACACACAGACACACGCACACAGACGCACACACACACACAGACACAGACACAGCACACACACAGACACACGACACAGACACACACACACGCACGACACAGTTACACATACAACGCACCAGCTATTGTTCAATACATTTTTATTGCATGTATATTTTTATTTGTAAACATTTCAGTTAAAGTTTAAAAGAATAAAGATATTTTTGTTATCTAAACGTTTGACCTCTTTCTTTATAATTTTGGAATCGAAACGGGGAATCGATTAGAACCGGAATCGATAAGAACCGGAATCGATTTCATTTCATTTCAAACCTTTATTTAACCAGATTGGTCCCATTGAGATCATAGATCTCTTTTTCAAGGGAGACCTGCAGATATGTATGTACGATACATTTCAAACGACTCGCATCCCTCTGTTTCGCTTCCTGTTCCCAAAGCGCTGATTCTGGGTATAAACCGGTCTCTCTTGAGAATGATGTGTCTCACCTGTATAAATAAAGCCTACACAAATAAATAAGAGGGGGCGGAGCTTATGCCGGCTCAACCTGGTTTAAAATGCTGCGGTGATGAAACGCAAGGATCCTCAGATCAAGGATCCTCAGATCAAGGATCCTCAGATCAAGGATTATCAGATCAAGGATCCTCAGTCTGGAGCTCAAAGGCTTCCTCTCTCCCGGTTACACCACGAGGTGAGTTCCTTTCTACTTCCTGCTTCTTCACACACATGCTCTCCAGCACAGGTTAGCTCTGAGTGTTAGCGATGCTAATGTAAACACCGACCGTATTACGTCCTAAACAGTCGGGCATTGTTTCTGATAGCAGCTTTCTGATTGGGCCGTGGGTCCACCTTTCAGATGTTACGTCATATGGGACACAGATCTGGATCAGCTCCGTTGTTCCCCGTTTTTAGAGATTTGGGTACGGAGGAAAAGAGAGAGGGTTTATTTCCTGACGCTGCGTGAGTTCCCCGACACACCGGGGACACAGCGGGGACGCACCGGGGACACAGCGGGGACGCACCGGGGACAAAGCGGGGACGCATTTTGATGTAGAGAAGACATCACAAAGTGACTTTTGCACGATAACATCCCTTTAGACATAACCCCCCATCCGGTCACACGGATCCATCCTTCACCTTCACGTAGAATACAGATTGAACGTTTAATCGACTCTCCAGATTCTCCGGTTTTCCTAAAATCAGTTTAAGTTTGGTGAAGTTTTCAGAGTTTTATAATGGGTTGTGACGGAGTGATGACATCCTCACCTGGAGTGGAGAGGGGCTTTACAGTCTCCAGAAAGAAAGACCCTGACCCTTTAAACCCCTTAATGTCCACTCTTTCCATCCATCAATCAATCAATCAATCAACCAATCAACCAATCAATCAACCAACCAATCAATCAACCAACCAACCAATCAATCAACCAATCAATCAACCAACCAATCAATCAACCAATCAATCAACCAACCAATCAACCAACCAACCAATCAATCCATCAACCAATCAATCAACCAATCAACCAATCCATCAACCAACCAATCAACCAATCAATCAATCCATCAACCAACCAACCAACCAATCCATCAACCAATCCATCAATCAACCAATCAACCAATCAATCAACCAATCAATCAATCCATCAATCAATCCAGACCCTCTGTCCTCAGACCCTCTGTCCTTAGAGCCTCTGTCCTCAGACCCTCTGTCCTCAGAGCCTCTGTCCTCAGACCCTCTGTCCTCAGACCCTCTGTTCTCAGACCCTCTGTCCTTAGAGCCTCTGTCCTCAGACCCTCTGTCCTTAGAGCCTCTGTCCTCAGACTCTCTGTCCTTAGACCCTCTGTCCTCAGACCCTCTGTCCTTAGACCCTCTGTCCTTATACCCTCTGTCCTCAGACCCTCTGTCCTTAGACCCTCTGTCCTCAGACCCTCTGTCCTCAGATCCTCTGTCCTCAGACCCTCTGTCCTCAGATCCTCTGTCCTCAGACCCTCTGTCCTTAGACCCTCACATCGTACAAGGAAACACTTCCGGAGAAAACCCACAGTCTAAGGGAGCATGGAGAAACCTCAGGGAGAGCAGCAGAGGAGGATCCTCTCCAGGACGGACAGACGTGCAATAGATGCCGTGTGTAAATCCAAGAGAGTGTGAGAGTGTGAGTGTGAGTGTGTGTGGTGTGTGTGTGTGTGTGTGTGTGTGTGTGTGTGGTGTGTGTGTGTGTGTGTGTACCTGGGGGTCCAGCAGCCAGCCGTGGTACAGTGGGATGTTCAGCAGGTCGAACACGATGCATTCAGGCGTATACTCGAAGTCCGTGACTCCGGTGAAACGAACGTTAACGTCCAGACCCGTGGAGAGCTTCGGCAGAACAGCCATGGCATCACTCATGTTCTACACACACACACACACACACACACACACACACACACGCACACGCACACGCACACGCACACGCACACACACATATATATATATTTATAAAACGGACAAGTCAAATCAAGCAATCTGATTGGTTCTTAGCTGCGATATAATGAGCGTATATCACGGGTAGAATTGTAGTTACTTTTCACAACAAGTGAGTATCCCTCCACGCCTGAGAAAAGCTACAGCTGCTACGTCCGTTACGAAACTAACTAACTAACAAAGCTCAAGGTGGAAACATGTGAGGTTAGCTTGGACCTCCGGGGGGCCGCGCTGTGGAGGAGAGGACTGAGCAGCCCAACAACCAATCACATGAATCTCCCGCCCCCGACATACAAAGCGAAAAACCCCGGGGATTTTATGCGAGCAATATATATATATAAATATATATATATATATAAACTCCCCAAACAGGTGAAACCCTACCAGTTCCACCCACTGCCTCTGCCTCCTCCCTCCATGCCTGGCTCCTCCGGTTTGTATCCCATTCACTTTGAATGGGGATGACGTCACTTTGCCTCGCTTTTCGCCGCACTGCATTGTGGGGGAGCGAAGATTTCCAGGATTCCAAAGTTGAGCAATGTTCAACTTCTGAAGCTGAGCTGGAAGCGTCAGCCAATCAAACACGTTTATGCAAATCTGACAGTAGAAGCGCTAGCCAATCAAAGCGCGTGTAAGCAGGGAGAGCCAGACCGCAGTTCATCTCCTCATATTCCAAACGAGAAGTTACGGGTAGCAAATCACCCGGTTCTTTACGACCAGAACTATTACCGGGATCCAAACCGGAGGAACCGGCATGGAGGGAGGGGGCAGAGGCAGTGGGGGAAACTGTTTGGGGAGTTTATATATATATTAGGGCTGTCAGTCGATTAAGATATTTAATCGTGATTAATCGCACATTTTTGATCTGTTCTAAATGTTCCTTAGAGGAATATCTTTTAAGTTTGTAATACTCTGATCAACATGTGAGCGGACACACATGCTTTATGCTGATGTTTACTATCATTTGAACAATGACAAATATTCTCATGAATATTAAACACAACAACCTGGAACCCCTCATTCAATACAAAGTGTGTGTGTGTGTGTGTGTGTGTGTGTGTGTGTGTGTGTGAGATGTCCCGCTTACGCCCAGCTGACGCCCAGCTGACGCCCAGGGCCGTGGAGCATGCTCAGTAGCCGTGGTTCGGCCCGACGCGAAGCCTGTCGTGAGCTATTGCTTAAATATAAGTACTACACCTGTCGTTAAAGTCTCCAAGTATTTTGTGTGTGTGTATGTGTATGTGTATGTGTGTGTATGTGTTGTGTATGTTATGTGTTGGTGTGTGTGTGTGTGTGTGTGTGTGTGTGGTGTGTGTGTGTGTACCTGTTGGAAGTTGAGCTCCATGCCCTCAGCCTTCTCTCTGGGTGTAACAGACAATACACACTCTCCTGCACAGCAAACACACACAAATTAGAAGTCTAAACTGTCTGAACATGTGTGTGTGTGTGTGTGTGTGTGTGTGTGTGTGTGGTGTGTGTGTGGCCTAGCATTACTATACTTGTGGGGACTCGCCTCCCTCATGGGGACAAATTGGAGGTCCCCATGAGGGGAGTCATTAGGGTTAGGCATGTGTTGTTATGGTTACGGTTAGGATAAGTCTCCAGGAAATGCATGTAAGTCAATGTAATGTCCCCTGAAGTGATGTATACATGGTGTGTGTGTGTGTGTGTGTGTGTGTGTGTGTGTGTGTGTGTGTGTGTGTGTTCTGACCCAGGTGAGCCATCAGGTCCTCAGCAGTGACCACTTCAGTCTGCGCCGGGAGCTTCGCCTGAAACACAGACATCGTTTACTAAAGATGTACAAATACTATAGATACTACAGATACTACTACTACAACTACAGATACTACTACTACAGATACTACTACTACAACTACTACAGATACTACTACTACTACTACTACTACGTACTACTACTACAGATACTACTACTACAACTACAGATACTACTACTACAGATACTACTACTACAACTACTACAGATACTACTACTACTACAGATACTACTACTACAACTACAGATACTACTACTACTACAGATACTACTACAGATACTACTACTACTACTACAGATACTACTACTACTACAACTACTACTACTACAGATACTACTACAACTACTACTACTACAGATACTACTACTACTACTACAGATACTACTACTACTACAACTACTACAGATACTACTACTACTACAACTACTACTACTACAGATACTACTACTACTACAGATACTACTACTACTACAACTACTACTACTACTACAGATACTACTACTACTACAGATACTACTACTACAGATACTACTACTACTACTACTACTACTACTACAGATACTACTACTACTACAGATACTACATACTACAGATACTACTACTACTACTACTACTACAGATACTACTACTACTACAGATACTACTACTACTACTACTACAACTACTACTACTACTACTACAACTACAGATACTACTACTACAGATACTACTACAACTACTACAGATGATACTACTACTACTACAGATACTACTACTACTACTACTACTACAGATACTACTACTACTACTACTACAACAACTACTACAGATAATACTACTACTACTACTACAGATACTACTACTACAACTACAGATACTACTACTACAACTACAGATACTACTACTACAGATACCACTACTACTACAGATACTACTACAGATACTACTACTACTACAGATACTACTACTACAACTACAGATACTACTACTACAGATACTACTACTACTACAGATACTACTACTACTACTACAGATACTACTACTACAGATACTACTACTACAGATACTACTACAGATACTACTACTACTACAGTTACTACTACTACTACTACTACAACTACAGATACTACTACTACTACTACTACTACTACTACAACTACAGATACTACTACTACTACAACTACAGATACTACTACTACTACAGATAATACTACTACTACTACAACTACAGATACTACTACTACAGATACTACTACTACTACTACTACAACTACAGATACTACTACTACTACTACTACTACTACTACTACTACTACAACTACAGATACTACTACTACTACTACTACAGATACTACTACTACTACAACTACAGATACTACTACTACTACTACAGATACTACAACTACAGACACTACTACTACAGATACTACTACTACAACTACAGATACTACTACTACAACTACAGATACTACTACTACTACTACAACTACAGATACTACTACTACTACTACTACTACTACTACAACTACAGATACTACTACTACTACAGATACTACTACTACTACAGATACTACAACTACAGATACTACTACTACAGATACTACAGATACTACTACTACATATACTACTACAGATACTACTACTACTACAACTACAGATACTACTACTACAGATACTACTACTACTACAACTACATATACTACTACTACAGATACTACTACTACAACTACAGATACTACTACTACTACAGATACTACTACTACTACTACTACTACTACTACAGATACTACTACTACAGATACTACTACAACTACAGATACTACTACTACTACATATACTACTACTACTACTACTACTACAGATACTACTACTACTACTACAGATACTACTACTACAGATACTACTACTACAACTACAGATACTACTACTACTACAGCTACTACTACTACTACAAATACTACAACTACTACTACTACTACTACTACTACAGATACTACTACAGATACTACTACTACAACTACAGATACTACTACTACTACAGATACTACAACTACTACTACTACAGATACTACTACTACTACAGATACTACTACTACTACTACTACAACTACAGATACTACTACTACAGATACTACTACAACTACAGATACTACTACTACTACTACTACTACAGATACTACTACTACTGATACTACTACTACAACAACTACAGATACAACTACTACAGATACTACTACTACAACTACTACTACTACTACTACAGATACTACTACAGATACTACTACTACTACAACTACAGATACAACTACTACAGATACTACTACTACAGATACTACTACTACTACAGATACTACTACTACTACTACTACTACTACTACTACTACTATACTACTACTACAGATACTACTACTACTACAGATACTACAACTACTACAGATACTACTACTACTACAGATACTACTACTACTACAACAACAACTACAGATACAACTACTACAGATACTACTACTACTACTACAGATACTACTACTACTACTACAACAACTACAGATACAACTACTACAGATACTACTACTACTACAACTACTACTACTACTACTACTACTACTACAGATACTACTACAGATACTACTACTACTACAACTACAGATACAACTACTACAGATACTACTACTACTACAGATACTACTACTACTACTACAGATACTACTACTACAACAACTACAGATACAACTACTACAGACTACTACTACTGATACTACTACAGATACTACTACTACTACAACTACAGATACAACTACTACTACTACTACAGATACTACTACTACAGATACTACTACAGATACTACTACTACACGTGTGTGTGTGTGTCGTGTGTGTGTCTGTGTGTCTGTATGTGTGTGTGTGTTGTGTGTGTGTGTGGTCTGTATGTATGTGTGTGTGTGTGTGTGTGTGTGTGTGTGTGTGTGTCTGTATGTGTGTGTGTGTGTGTGTGTGTGTGTCTGTGTGTGTCTGTATGTGTGTGTGTGTGTGTGTGTATGTGTGTGTCTGTGTGTGTGTGTGTATGTATGTGTGTATGTGTGTATGTGTGTGTGTGTGTGTGTGTGTCTCGTGTGTGTCGTGTGTGTGTCTCTCTGTGTCGTGTGTGTGTGTGTGTGTGTGTGTGTGTGTGTGTGTGTGTGTGTGTGTGTGTGTGTGTACCTTCCAGCGCAGGAACAGTGTGTTCATGATGGCGAGCAGCGGACACGGCCCGTTCTCGCTCTGCGTGATGACCGGCGTCTTCTTCTCCTTCCAGCTGATCCACTTCACCAGGTAGTAGGCCGGCAGGCTAGGCCCCGCCTCCCCCGCTGCTGCAGCGCCCCCTGTGGACAGGAGCAGAACTGCACTCACACACACTGAAGGCTACACACACTGAACACTACACTGAACGCTACACACACTGAACGCTGCACACACTGAACACTACACTGAACGCTACACACACTACACACACACACTGAACGCTACACACACTGAACGCTACACACACTACACACACACACACACTGAACGCTGCACACACTGAACGCTACACACACACACACACTGAACGCTACACACACTGAACACTACACACACACACTGAACGCTACACACACTGAACACTACACACACTGAACGCTACACACACACACACTGAACGCTACACACACTGAACACTACACACACACACTGAACGCTACACACACTGAACACTACACACACACACTGAACACTACACACACACACTGAATGCTACACACTGAACACGACACCCACACACTGAACGCTACACACACTGAACGCTACACACACACACACACTGACACTCACACACTAAACGCTACACGCACACACTGATGCTACACACACTGAACACTACACACACACTGAACACTACACACACACACACACACACACTGAACACTACACACACACACACTGAACACTACACACCACACACTGAATGCTACACACTGAACACTACACCCACACACTGAACGCTACACACACTGAACGCTACACACACTGAACACTACACACACTGAACACTACACACACACACACTGAACACTACACACACACACACACTGAACGCTACACACACACTGAACACTACACACACACACACACACACACTGAATGCTACACACACTGAACGCTACACACACACACACACTGAACGCTCACGTGCTACTTCAGAGTGCATTCAGGAACCTTCTCGGGTGAAAACTAAAATGTGTAGCATCAGTAAATCTCTCTAAGCGCTCTCACCCGCAGCCTCCAGCGTCTCCCCCTCCCTCAGTGGGGGGTCCTCGCTGCCCTGCCCCCCCCCTCCTGCTGCCAGACCCCCCTCAGAGAGGCTGGGGGGGGAGCAGGAGGCGGGGTCTGTGGAGCCTCGCTGCGCCTCAGAGACGCCCAACGCCTCCTCCGCGTCTGCAACACAGAATGTGATTATTAATATGAGGAACTATGGAGGGTTAGGGTTAGAGACCCCCCCCCCGTAGAGAGGTGCATGTCAATGGTCTGCAGAGGCTCAGATCCCTAGAGACCCCCCCCCCGTAGAGAGGTGCATGTCAATGGTCTGCAGAGGCTCAGATCCCTAGAGACCCCCCCCCCGTAGAGAGGTGCATGTCAATGGTCTGCAGAGGCTCAGATCCCTAGAGACCCCCCCCCGTAGAGAGGTGCATGTCAATGGTCTGCAAAGGCTCAGATCCCTAGAGACCCCCCCCCGTAGAGAGGTGCATGTCAATGGTCTGCAGAGGCTCAGATCCCTAGAGACCCCCCCCCGTAGAGAGGTGCATGTCAATGGTCTGCAGAGGCTCAGATCCCGGTGTTCATCTCTCCCACTCTGTGTGAAACGCCTCCATTGGACTCCTTGGTTTACTTCCAGAACAAAGTGACATCACTACGGAACACTCGCACTCCTATTGGCTAACGCTGTAATGCTGCGAGGTTTGGGGGCGGCGCGATTACACGGAAAGTCAAAGCAGAGACGCGGATTCGCTCCGACGGGGCGCGAATGAAGTGGTTGCCGCGCGATTGGAGGGGGCCGCGACAAACGCTCAAGTTCAATTTTTTCAACTCGAGTGTCAAATTCCCGTGACGCGATCTCGCGGTAGCCAATCAGCGGTGAGGATCTCAGCCTGACGTAGAAACACAAAACCAAAACATCAGCCGTTAGCCGTTAGCCCTCAGAGCTCCTCACGTCTGTTCAGTGAAACCAGTCGTCCACAGACGGCCTGCGTCGTCATGGAGAACACAGTCTGCTTTCTGTCTGCTGGGCCGTTGTGTGAGTGTGGACGGTCGGAGCATATACAACGTTAGCTTAGCTGATCTCCATTCAGGAAACACGCATTGTAAAGGGTTTCTCTGCCGCCCGTCTGCAGACTCAAAGCGTGACCTCACGGCGTCACTAACCGTATCAGAGAGTCGTTACTTCATCATTTAGAAACGTGTACTACAATTAAACCACGGTCACATGTGTTCATTGTGTTGTCGTTGTAGCTCCCTTGAAACCCGAGCGTCCGGTGTGAACGCAGCATAACACATTGCACATGCTAGGGGGCGGGACATCTCTAAGCGGTAGACCAATCAGAGCAGACCGAAATAGTTTCAAGGCAGAAAAATGAAACGGAAATAAAAAGGAATTTGGTCTCCAGCAGAAACACACAGCGGGGCAAAAAGTATTCAGTCGGCCACCAGCCGCGCAGGTTCTCCCACTGAAACATGAGGCCTGTGATGTTCATCCCTCACTTCACGATGAGAGACAGGACGGGGAGAGAATCCAGACAATCACTTTGCAATGAATGATTTGAGCCCCTGCAGACCGTTAACATGCACTGACCCTACAGATCTATCCATTCACCCGTGTCTCTTCCTCCGTGTCTGAGGAGAGTCGACAGAGATTCTTCTTCTGTGGTGACGGCGGTCATCGTGCCGTTATCTGACGACAGCGAGGACGAATCAGGAGGAGTGGGCGTGGCCTCTTCCTCCTCCTCTTCATCATCGTCCCCCTTCTTCTTCTGCAGGACTTTAACAGGTAGAGCTGGACCCTCGTCCTCCTCTGTCTTTTTGCTCAGCTCTTTGAGAGGAGACGCCTTCTCTGCCATCAGCTGATCTGCCATGGCGACACGTGCACACGCCAAGCACACGCCAAGCACACGCTAAGCACACGCCAAGCACACGCTAAGCACACGCGTGTGGAAGAAAGATCACAGTGAAGCCTTCATGTGTAGAGAAGCAGGAAGTGGGTGTCAGACGGGGGCGGAGCCAGCATGACCCTGGATGACCTCTGACCTCTATCTGACCCAAAACATCACGTAATAAACTTCTTCTTCTTTTTTCTCTTCTGTGGTGTTCAGGACTTCTTCTTCTCCTGTCAGCAGACTTCCTGTCAGACCTGAAGCAAACAGGAAGTAGAAAATCATTAAAGAAGATGTCTGTCAGGTTCACACACACACACACACACACACACACACACACACACACACACACACACACACACACACACACACACACACACACACACACACACACACACACACACACACACACACACACACACACACACACACACACACACACACACACACACACACACACCACACACACACACACACACACACACACACACACACACACACACACACACACACACACACACACACACACACACACACACACACACACACACACACACACACACACACACACACACACACACACACACACACACACACACACACACACACACACACACACACACACACACCTGGCTCCCTTATCAATACTCTCTCTGTCCTCCTGTGTCTCTGTCTGTCCTCCTGTCTCTCTGTCTCTCTGTCTGTCCTCCTGTCTCTCTGTCTGTCTGTCTCTCTGTCTGTCCTCCTGTCTCTCTGTCTGTCCTCCTGTCTCTCTGTCTGTCCTCCTGTCTCTCTGTCTGTCTGTCTGTCTCTCTGTCTGTCCTCCTGTCTCTCTGTCTGTCCTCCTGTCTGTCCTCCTGTCTGTCTCTCTGTCCTCCTGTCTCTCTGTCTGTCCTCCTGTCTCTCTGTCTGTCCTCCTGTCTCTCTCTCTGTCCTCCTGTCTCTCTGTCTGTCCTCCTGTCTCTCTGTCTGTCCTCCTGTCTCTCTGTCTGTCCTGTCTAAGACTCCAGCTGAGAGGACGAGGAACGATGAGGACACATGACCACAAAGTAAAAAGCAGCTAGACTGTAGGGGACAGAGGGTCCTTCTCAGGTCGGTTAAATGGATTCCTCGCGTCCCTCACTTGCCTCTAGCCCCTCCCACCAAGGAAGCAAGGAGAGACGCAAGGAAACCAGGAGAAGCAGGAAATGAGCTTTCAGAGCGATGGCACGTCCTTTCCTCCGTGAGGTTCACGTGCTCTCTTCCCTCGCTGGGAGACTGATCAGAGCATGCTGCCTCGTCCAATCAGTGAGCGGTACACAGTAAGGGGGCGGGGCGAGTGTCTGAGGATTTCATCGGAGGATGGTCTGGTGGCTCCTCGCTCCTCCGGCAGAAAAAGGTCATGGGACGCTGCTCAAGAGAGCGAGGAGCGAGGAGCGAGGACAGAGGAGCGAGGAGCGAGGAGCGAGGACAGAGGAGCGAGGACAGAGGAGCGAGGAGCGAGGAGCGAGGACAGAGGAGCGAGGACAGAGGAGCGAGGACAGAGGACAGAGGAGCGAGGACAGAGGAGCGAGGAGCGAGGAGCGAGGACAGAGGAGCGAGGACAGAGGAGCGAGGAGCGAGGACAGAGGAGCGAGGAGCGAGGAGCGAGGAGCGAGGACAGAGGAGCGAGGAGCGAGGAGCGAGGAGCGAGGAGCGAGGACATGAACAATAAGAGAAGTGAGAAGGCCCAGAGTGACTGGAAAGAGGCACAGACTCAGGGCTCAACGCTAACTGTTAAAAGTGGTTGCCAGGCAACCCGGCATCAGCTTTTGGTTGCCAAAACTGAAAATACGGTTGTCATTTTTAGTCATCTTTTATTTTAAATAATTAAGATACTGTGCAGTCACACGGCGATGTCTTGATGAACATGCGACACAAAACAATGTTCGGATGCTTTTCAATAAGTAATTAACACCATTATGTGAAACTTAAGAGGTAGTACACTTGCCCTAAACTAATAAGATCGGGACTCTTATTTTGAAGGAACTTCTACCGGAAGTGGATGGTCAACGGGCAGAATGTACACATGTCCTCTTTGCGTCGGGTCCTCTGAGATGTTGTAACTCTTTGCCCCACAGTCAAACAACTTGCTTTGCTTCCCCGTGTGTTGTAAAGCAAACACACGCGAGTCAACGTGCACCGCTTTCTGGCTCCGTAGTCACACACATGCACCTTCAGTATCCGGTTCCGACTGGTCACAACAATAATTAAATATCACTCTTACTACAACAAATAATTAACTTAATCTATTTTTGGACCACCAAAGGCCAAGAAGGGGTTGACGTTTTTTCTGAATAGAAACAGAAAACGGGCAGAAAACGGACAGCTTTAAGCAGCTTCTGTTAGCATGACGGCAGCATCCTAAGCTAACTTAGCTCAAGTTAGCTGTTGTTCCGTCACCAGATCTGTTCCCTATATCGACGCAAACCTCGCTAACCTCTTCACGTCCAGCAGAACATCATGTCTACAGAATAACGGGAGTCTTACCGGGAGCACCGGGAGTCCGTTAATCAGCTGTGTCGGTGCTGCTGCTGAGCTACATGCTAACATGCTAACTGTTGACAGACATTAAGCCCCGCCCACCAGGAACCAACAACACCGCGTCACGTCCGGGTTTAAAGGCTGGAGCTTCACCGCCACCTGCTGTCCGGGGGGGGAGCACAGGTCAGGGAACAGCGAGGAAACACTATGGCCCTTTCTCATTTCTCTAACTCCCCTCCTCGACTCCTATCCTCGAGACTTAGGCCCTTTCTCATTTCTCTAACTCCCCTCCTCGACTCCTATCCTCGAGACTTAGGCCCTTTCTCATTTCTCTAACTCCCCTCCTCGACTCCTATCCTCGAGACTTAGTCCCGCCCACAGGAGATGCGAGCGGAGGAGCCGAGGAGGGGAACCGAGGAGAGAGGAGGGGAAGCAGCAGGCGGTTAGAGGAAGGAGAACTCCTCTCCTCTGAGCCGTCATTTTAAAGAGACGTCCATTAATGATGACAGGAGGCTCAGCCTCTGTCTGAGGGACACACGTGTTCATGACCACTTCTATATTTACTTTGATTCATTCACAGGGCGGGTCATGAGACGATACCAGGCTACAGATGCGGACACACACACACACACACACACATATATATGTGTATATATTTATATAAATATATACAATTTCAGAATCAAACAGAG
Organism: Champsocephalus gunnari; assembly: GCA_036324595.1. Lineage (NCBI taxonomy): Eukaryota > Metazoa > Chordata > Actinopteri > Perciformes > Channichthyidae > Champsocephalus > Champsocephalus gunnari. Next base: position 34,135,249 of record CM070440.1, read on the forward strand.
CACTCTCAAAACTCGTAACACTATCAGAGACTGGATCCCTACTCTCTCTCTCTCCTCTCTCTCTCTCTCTCTCCCCCACCCCCCCTCTCTCTCTCTCTCTCTCTCTCTCTCTCTCTCTCTCCCCTCTCTCTCTCTCTCTCTCTCCCTCTCTCTCTCTCTCTCCCCCCCTCTCTCCTCCCCCCCCTCTCTCCCCCCCCCCTCTCTCTCTCCCCCCCCTCTCTCTCTCTCCCCCCCCCCTCTCTCTGGTCGCTGCAATGAGGAAAATAAATTACGGGCCAAAAGTTGTATTTACAAGTATTACAAGTAAGCAGAGGACACCAAACCAACTGAGACCTGTCTGTCTGCTGCATCTACACACACACTGTACCACACACACTGTACCACACACACACACACACACTGTACCACACACACACACACACACACACACACCACGCACATACAGCTCCTAAAACAGGCTACAGCCGTTGTGTATTTTATTGTGAAGCACTGAATGGTTTTAGAAAAATATGGACTCTTTGTTTGTACACACATACACACACACACACAGACAGAGACACACACGCACACCACACACACACCAGACAGAGACACACACACACACACATACACACAGGGCCGTTTCTTCCTATAGGCGGACTATGCGGGCATAGGGCCCCCGCGGCCACTAGGGGGCCCCCAAGCTTAAAGTAATTTTAATTTGTATTCATCGGAAACACAGAGAAAGTGTGATTCCTCACACAAAGACGACACAGTGAGTAGAAGGAGGGCTGAGGCGCGGCTCATGGAGAGCAGCGCTCCCGCGCGTCGTCCCAACACAGCGGCATTACTGCGTCATCAACGTATAGAAATGAAGGAGCTCAAAGAAATAAAGAAACAGGAGAACAATGAAATAAAAGTTAGGGCAGGAAAACAATAACTGCATATATATATATTATCTATATATATATATATATATACATATATCTATATATATATATATACATATGAAAACTAGATATAGGGTATTATGTCAATAGCAGTTTCAGCTATCTCTTTTGTAAATGAAAATACTATATATAAGTATATACATAGGTACACATGTACTTGGCAATGAATAATAATATATGTATAATTGCATATAAACATTGTGAACACTTATTTTCAAGTGACTCTTTCTGCATTCGTGTGTTCACGCTGTGCTTTGGAAATGCTTCTGAATGTCAGTCGGCTTTTCTCATGGAAAGTAATCAGAACAGTTTGAAGCTGAACTCTCAACACATGGAACAGATTGAGTTTTTAAATGTGGAGTTGTGTGTTCATGTTTACCAACACCACAGACTATTCGCAATACTTTTATTGAGTTATTATTCTTTGTAGATTTGTTGAGTACGTGTTTCCTCTTGTTCCGGAGCAGCAGGAAAGGTAGCCTACGGGAGAAAAAAGCCGCGTTCACACTGCGGGACTTTTCCCACAAAGGTTCATGCGAACTCTTTAGCTCTCATGAACTCAGCACAGATCGCGTTCACACCGGAAAAAGTCCCTGAGGGAGGATTAGTCAAATGAAGCCGCTGACGTCAGTTCTTCTTCTTCTGCTTTGGGTTTACTGGCAGGCCGCAACCCACTTCACGGCGTATACTGCCACCCGGAGTCCCCGGCCGGAAGTCCCGGAGTTGGGGAAGGCTTCAGTAGCAGCTGCTGGGAGTCCCAGCAGCTGCTACTGAAGCCTTCCGAGTAAATCGCCAGAACGCCGACACCTCCTCATCTCCACCGCTCCCATGTTTTATTTTGTGTTGCCATAAGTTAGTCTCTCTGCGTTTTCTGCGCTGGGCTAATGCTAATGCTAATGCTAATGCTAATAATGCTAATGCTAATAATGCTAATGCGAGGATAATAAAATGGTGGCTTCACAAAACTCTTTGGGAGTTCTACGGGGCGTGGTTTGCAATCCGCTCAGCCAATCAGACATATAGCTCTTTTCTCACTAAAGAGCCGCTCCAAAGTCCCTGCTCTCCAGCATGCTCTCTAGCATGCTCTCTAGCATGCTCTCTAGTATGCTCTCTAGCAGGGACTTTGGAGCGGGTAAAAAGGTTCGCATGAACTACTTTTAGTACCGGCTCTTTTTGGTGTGAACGCGATCATGAACTAAGTTCCATGAACCTTTGTGGGAAAAGCACCGCAGTGTGAACGCGGCTATAGACTGTTATGAAGAGTATCTGTTGCTCCAGAATGTTCTTAGTACGAAACAGAATACCTGATGTCTGACGGTTCAGTCTGTCATCATCACCATCATCACCATCACCATCATCATCACACGCTGCTTCATCAACCGTGAGTGCTAACAATGTGCAGCACCGACTTCCTCTCCCTCGGTGTTGCAGACCCGTATCGTGCGGTCGTCTCTGCTCTCAGACTCTGTGCTGGACAACACGTCATGAGCTTCGGCCACATTACGGGATCAGTCATTCACTGCTACGGTGACATCGTACTCTGATCCTGCATTCACAGCTTTAACAAGACGACGACGACGAGAGCGGAGAACTCAGAGTTCAGGTTCCGCCTCGATGTGTTTGGATGAGCGTCTCTATCTGCAGACTGCGACGCCCTCCTGGTCGCGGGAGCCTCACATGCTTCCTCATCCACGCAGGATGAACACGACTGAACTGCAACGGCAGCAGAGCTGGGGCTTTTGGGGCTTTTGGGGCTTTTGGGGTAATAAGGTCCAAATCATCGCTGGGCTGTCAGCCAATGAGTGACGTCTGAGGAGGATGAGAAATGTAAATTAAACATTGTTGAGAAAAAGCTGCATCTCTCGCCCGTATGGGAGGAGCCTCGTCGCTCAGCTTCTGATATCGGGTTGTCATTTTCAACTGCTGCGTTTTCGTGAAATTCGCCTGTTTTCCTGTTAAAGTGTAACGGCTTGGTGCGACCCCCCCCCACTGTCAAAACCAGGGCCCCCAAACAGCGTCTTGCATAGGGCCCCCAAAAAGGTAGAAACGGCCCTGCATACACACACACACATACACACACACATACACACACACACATACACACACATACACACAAATACACACACACACACACACACATACACACACACAAATACACACACATACACACACACAAATACACACACATACACACACACACACACACCCTCTGCAGGTAGCAGCACGCTGCAGCCTCACCCTAACAGTCATACACGCCTCTGCAGGACCTGTTGTTGATAGTACACACACACACACACACACACACACACACACACACACACACACACACACACACACACACAGGTGAGGTGTTAGAGTCCGCTCATAAACTTGTGAAAAGTCTCTGTGATGGTTTCTCTCTGAGTCTCCGGCAGTTTGTCCTCACCTACTTTACCTGACTCACCTGTCTCTCTCTCACCTGTCTCTCTCTCACCTGTCTCTCTCTCACCTGTCTGTCTCTCACCTGTCTCTCTCTCACCTGTCTGTCTCTCACCTGTCTCTCTCACCTGTCTGTCTCTCACCTGTCTCTCTCTCACCTGTCTCTCTCTCACCTGTCTCTCTCTCACCTGTCTGTCTCTCACCTGTCTCTCTCTCACCTGTCTGTCTCTCACCTGTCTCTCTCACCTGTCTGTCTCTCACCTGTCTGTCTCTCACCTGTCTCTCTCACCTGTCTGTCTCACCTGTCTGTCTCTCACCTGTCTCTCACCTGAGTGCGATCGAGCTTCCTGTCGACTCCCGGAGGAACACGAGCTGCTGTGAGTTTTTACTTTGGATTTCTGCTCTGAATCTTGTTATTGTTGTTTTTCGCCGTCCTGTAGATTACTGTGTTACACACACACACACACACACACACACACACACACACACACACACACACACACACAGACACACACACACACACACACACACTCACACACACACACACACACACACACACACACACACTCACACACACACAGACACACACACACACACACACACACACACACACACACAGACACACACAGACACACACACACACACAGACAGACACACACACAGACAGACAGACACAGACACACACACAGGCACAGACACACACACACACACACACACAGACAGACACACACACATACAGACAGACACAGACACACACACACACACACACACACACACACAGACAGACACACACACACACACACACACATACAGACACACACACAGACAGACACACACACACACACACACACACACACACACACACAGGCACAGACACACACACACAGACACACACACACACACATACACATACACACAGGGCCGTTTCTTCCTATAGGCGGACTATGCGGGCATAGGGCCCCCGCGGCCACTAGGGGGCCCCCAAGCTTAAAGTAATTTTAATTTGTATTCATCGGAAACACAGAGAAAGTGTGATTCCTCACACAAAGACGACACAGTGAGTAGAAGGAGGGCTGAGGCGCGGCTCATGGAGAGCAGCGCTCCCGCGCGTCGTCCCAACACAGCGGCATTACTGCGTCATCAACGTATAGAAATGAAGGAGCTCAAAGAAATAAAGAAACAGGAGAACAATGAAATAAAAGTTAGGGCAGGAAAACAATAACTGCATATATATATATATCTATATATTTATATATACATATATCTATATATATATATATATATATATATATATATGAAAACTAGATATAGGGTATTATGTCAATAGCAGTTTCAGCTATCTCTTTTGTAAATGAAAATACTATATATAAGTATATACATAGGTACACATGTACTTGGCAATGAATAATAATATATGCATAATTGCATATAAACATTGTGAACACTTATTTTCAAGTGACTCTTTCTGCATTCGTGTGTTCACGCTGTGCTTTGGAAATGCTTCTGAATGTCAGTCGGCTTTTCTCATGGAAAGTAATCAGAACAGTTTGAAGCTGAACTCTCAACACATGGAACAGATTGAGTTTTTAAATGTGGAGTTGTGTGTTCATGTTTACCAACACCACAGACTATTCGCAATACTTTTATTGAGTTATTATTCTTTGTAGATTTGTTGAGTACGTGTTTCCTCTTGTTCCGGAGCAGCAGGAAAGGTACGGGAGAAAAAATAGACTGTTATGAAGAGTATCTGTTGCTCCAGAATGTTCTTAGTGCGATACAGATTACATTACATTTAGCTGACGCTTTTATCCAAAGCGACTCACAATCAGTGCGTTCGACCAACAAAATAAAAACTTGAAGGAAACAGAATCATAAAGTACATCAGGTTTCATAGAGCCAAACATTTCAAGTGCTACTCAGCTGGCTTTAGGTAAGCCAGCCCTTTGTTAGTATATAAGAGCTTTGTTAGTATATAAGCCCTTTGTTAGTATATAAGTGCTTTGTTAGTATATAAGAGCTTTGTTAGTATATAAGCCCTTTGTTAGTATATAAGTGCTTTGTTAGTATATAAGAGCTTTGTTAGTATATAAGTGCTTTGTTAGTATATAAGTGCTTTGTTAGTATATAAGTGCTTTGTTAGTATATAAGTGCTTTGTTAGTATATAAGTGCTTTGTTAGTATATAAGTGCTTTGTTAGTATATAAGTCCTTTGTTAGTATATAAGTGCTTTGTTAGTATATAAGTGCTTTGTTAGTATATAAGTGCTTTGTTAGTATATAAGTCCTTTGTTAGTCTATAAGTGCTTTGTTAGTATATAAGAGCTTTGTTAGTATATAAGTGCTTTGTTAGTATATAAGTGCTTTGTTAGTATATAAGTGCTTTGTTAGTATATAAGTCCTTTGTTAGTCTATAAGTGCTTTGTTAGTATATAAGAGCTTTGTTAGTATATAAGTGCTTTGTTAGTCTATAAGAGCTTTGTTAGTATATAAGTGCTTTGTTAGTATATAAGTGCTTTGTTAGTATATAAGAGCTTTGTTAGTATATAAGTGCTTTGTTAGTATATAAGAGCTTTGTTAGTATATAAGTGCTTTGTTAGTATATAAGAGCTTTGTTAGTATATAAGTGCTTTGTTAGTTTATAAGTGCTTTGTTAGTATATAAGTGCTTTGTTAGTATATAAGTGCTTTGTTAGTAGTTCTATCCTCGAGGTGGAGTCGAGAGAGATGAGCTTCAGTCTGGAAGGTGTGTGAGCTTTCTGCTGTCCTGATGTCAATGGGAGCTCGTTCCACCATCTTGGAGCCAGGACAGCAAACCCACGTGTTTCTGCTGATGGGAACTTGGGTCCCCCTCGCAGCGAGGGTGCAGCGAGCTGATTGGCTGATGCAGAGCGGAGTGCACGTGCTGGGGTGCACGGTTTAACCGTGTCCTGGATGTAGGAAGGGCCAGATCCATTCGCAGCATGGTACGCAGGTACCAGGGTCTTGAAGTGGATTCTAGCAGTTACCGGAAGCCAGTGGAGGGAGCGGAGGAGCGGAGTGGTGTGGAACATTCAGGAAGGTTGAAGACCAGACGAGCCGCTGCATTCTGGGTGAGAGAGGTCGGATGGCACATGCAGGCAGACCAGCAGGAGGGAGCTGCAGTAGTCTAGGCGTGAGGTGACGAGAGCCTGGACCAGAACCTGCGTGGCTCTCTGGGTCAGCTGGGGACGCGTCCTCCTGATGCTGTAGAGCGTGTATCTGCAGCAGCGGGTTGGAGCAGCGATGTTTGCAGTGAAGGACAGGTTGTTATCTAGGGTCACACCCAGAGTCCTTGCAGTCTGAGTCGGGGAAACAACAGAGGGGCCGATGTTGATAGTCAGGTCAAGAGAGGGACAATCTTTTCCCGGAAGGAAAAGCAGTTCAGTTTTGTCGAGGTTGAGCTTGAGGTGATGAGCAGACATCCACTGAGAGATGTCAGCTAGACGAGCAGAGATGCGTGCGACGACCTGGGTCTCTGAGCGGGGGAAGGGCAGGATCCATTGGGTGTCGTCAGCGTAGCAGTGGTATGAAAAACCATGCGGGCTAATGACAGATCCGAGCGAGTTTGTGTACAGGGAGAAGAGGAGGGGACCGAGAACAGAGCCCTGAGGGACCCCTGTAGTTAATTGACAAGGGTCGGACTCGGACCCTCTCCAAGTGACCCTGTAGGTGCGGTCTTTGAGGTATGAGGTGAGGAGGGAAAGTGCAGAGCCTGAAACTCCAAGTTCTTGGAGAGTGAAGGAGGATCTGATGGTTCACCGTGTCGAATGCAGCAGACAGGTCCAACAGGACGAGGACAGAGGAGAGGGAGGCTGCTTTAGCCGTGTGCAGTTCCTCAGAGACAGCAAGGAGGGCAGTTTCTGTGGAGTGACCTGCCTTGAAACCAGACTGGTGCGGATCCAGAAGGTTGTTCTGATGGAGAGAGCAGGAGAGTTGTCTAAAGACAGGAACGGGAGTAGAGAGACAGGCCTGTAGTTTATAACATCAGACGGGTTGAGAGTGGGTTTCTTCAGGAGAGGGTTTACTCTCGCCTCCTTGAGACTGTTTGGAAAGTGACCAGAAGTTAGAGAAGTGTTGATGAAGAGGGAGAGAAACGGTAGAATATCAGGAGCGATAGTCTGAAGGAGGTTTGAAGGGATAGGGTCCAGAGGACAGGTGGTAGGGCGACAGAGGTCATGAGGGTAGGAACCTCACCTGGAGAGAGAGGGAGAAGGAGGTCAGTGTGCGGGTGGAAGGAGGGTCTGGAGACCCAGCGGTGAGTAGAGGGGAGTCAGAAGAAGAAGAGCGAATATCATCAACCTTTTTTCAAAGTGGTTAACAAAGTCGCTTGACAGAAGGGAGGAGGGGGGAGGGGCTTTGGGGGGGTCCAAGAGGGAGGAGGGGCTTTGGGGGGGTCCAGGAGGGGGGAGGGGGGAGGGGCAAGGGGCTTTGAGGGGGTCCAGGAGGGAGGAGGGGGGAGGGGGAAGGGGCTTTGAGGGGGTCCAGGAGGGAGGAGGGGGAAGGGGCTTTGGGGGGGTCCAGGAGGGGGGAGGGGGAAGGGGCTTTGGGGGGGTCCAAGAGGGAGGAGGGGCTTCGGGGGGGTCCAAGAGGGTGATGAGAGCGGAGAATTCAAAGTTCAGGTTCAGCGGGGGGGGACACACCGGGGACACAGCGGCGACACACCGGGGACACAGCGGGGACACACCGGGGACACAGCGGGGACACGCCGGGGACACAGCGGGGACACAGCGGGACACACCGGGGGGACACCGGGGGGACACCGGGGGCACACACACCGGGGACACACCGGGGGACACACACCGGGGGACACACACACCGGGGGACACCGGGGACACATTGATGTAGAAAAGACATCACAAAGTGACTTCTGCATGATTGGACATAAACACTGACAAATCCAAAAGTGAACCGTCACCGAAACACCTGTTTATAACTGAGAGTAATGACGTCATCTGTCAGCAGGAGGACCATGGAGTCCAGAGGAAGAGGAGGAGGAGGAGGAGGAGGAGAGGAGGAGGAGGAGGAGGAGGAGGAGGAGGAGGAGGAGACACCCTGAGGTCAGAGGTCAACTTTATAACTTCACTTAATACGTATATAAAAGTGTCTCTGTGTTGATGTGCAGTTTAACCAGTGAAGCCTCTGTGTGCAGGTCTCTGAACACCAGCACTCCCAGTACCACCAGTACTCCCAGTACTACTGGTACTACCAGCACTCCCAGTACTACTGGTACTACCAGCACTCCCAGTACTACTGGTACTACTGGTACTACCAGCACTCCCAATACTACTGATACTACCAGCACTCCCAGTACTACTGGTACTACCAGCACTCCCAGTACTACTGGTACTACCAGTACTCCCAGTACTACTGGTACTACCAGCACTCCCAGTACTACTGGTACTACCAGCACTCCCAGTACTACTGTACTACCAGCACTCCCAATACTACTGGTACTACCAGCACTCCCAATACTACTGATACTACCAGTACTGCCAATACTACTGATACTACCAGTACTGCCAAACCTACAGATACTACCAGTACTGCCAATACTACCGATACTACCAGTACTGCCAATACTACCGATACTACCAGTACTGCAGATACTACAGATACTACCAGTACTGGGAATACTACTGATACTACCAGTACTGGGAATGCCACCACAGACACTGGTACTGGGAATGCCACCACAGACACTGGCCGTCCTGTAACAGCTGCAGCTCTCTCAGGTAAAGTGACAGGAAGTCAGGTATCGTTTTTATTACAGTATTATTTATTAAATGTATTACATTTGTGTATAATATTCTGATAGATGATTTGTTGTTGTTTCCTGTCCCTCGTCTCTTTGTGTCCGTGAGACGAGAGGACAGGTTGTTGTTGTTTCCTGTCCCTCGTCTCTTTGTGTCCGTGAGACGAGAGGACAGGTTGTTGTTGTTTCCTGTCCCTCGTCTCTTTGTCTCCGTGAGACGAGAGGACAGGTTGTTGTTGTTTCCTGTCCCTCGTCTCTTTGTGTCCGTGAGACGAGAGGACAGGTTGTTGTTGTTTCCTGTCCCTCGTCTCTTTGTGTCCGTGAGACGAGAGGACAGGTTGTTGTTGTTTCCTGTCCCTCGTCTCTTTGTGTCCGTGAGACGAGAGGACAGGTTGTTGTTGTTTCCTGTCCCTCGTCTCTTTGTGTCCGTGAGACGAGAGGACAGGTTGTTGTTGTTTCCAGTCCCTCGTCTCTTTGTGTCCGTGAGACGAGAGGACAGGTTGTTGTTGTTTCCTGTCCCTCGTCTCTTTGTGTCCGTTAGACGAGAGGACAGGTTGTTGTTGTTTCCTGTCCCTCGTCTCTTTGTGTCCGTTAGACGAGAGGACAGGTTGTTGTTGTTTCCAGTCCCTCGTCTCTTTGTGTCCGTTAGACGAGAGGACAGGTTGTTGTTGTTTCCAGTCCCTCGTCTCTTTGTGTCCGTTAGACGAGAGGACAGGTTGTTGTTGTTTCCTGTCCCTCGTCTCTTTGTCTCCGTTAGACGAGAGGACAGGTTGTTGTTGTTTCCTGTCCCTCGTCTCTTTGTGTCCGTGAGACGAGAGGACAGGTTGTTGTTGTTTCCTGTCCCTCGTCTCTTTGTGTCCGTTAGACGAGAGGACAGGTTGTTGTTGTTTCCTGTCCCTCGTCTCTTTGTGTCCGTGAGACGAGAGGACAGGTTGTTGTTGTTTCCAGTCCCTCGTCTCTTTGTGTCCGTGAGACGAGAGGACAGGTTGTTGTTGTTTCCAGTCCCTCGTCTCTTTGTCTCCGTGAGACGAGAGGACAGGTTGTTGTTGTTTCCTGTCCCTCGTCTCTTTGTCTCCGTTAGACGAGAGGACAGGTTGTTGTTGTTTCCAGTCCCTCGTCTCTTTGTGTCCGTGAGACGAGAGGACAGGTTGTTGTTGTTTCCTGTCCCTCGTCTCTTTGTCTCCGTTAGACGAGAGGACAGGTTGTTGTTGTTTCCAGTCCCTCGTCTCTTTGTGTCCGTGAGACGAGAGGACAGGTTGTTGTTGTTTCCTGTCCCTCGTCTCTTTGTGTCCGTTAGACGAGAGGACAGGTTGTTGTTGTTTCCAGTCCCTCGTCTCTTTGTGTCCGTTAGACGAGAGGACAGGTTGTTGTTGTTTCCAGTCCCTCGTCTCTTTGTCTCCGTGAGACGAGAGGACAGGTTGTTGTTGTTTCCTGTCCCTCGTCTCTTTGTGTCCGTGAGACGAGAGGACAGGTTGTTGTTGTTTCCAGTCCCTCGTCTCTTTGTCTCCGTTAGACGAGAGGACAGGTTGTTGTTGTTTCCAGTCCCTCGTCTCTTTGTGTCCGTGAGACGAGAGGACAGGTTGTTGTTGTTTCCTGTCCCTCGTCTCTTTGTGTCCGTTAGACGAGAGGACAGGTTGTTGTTGTTTCCAGTCCCTCGTCTCTTTGTGTCCGTGAGACGAGAGGACAGGTTGTTGTTGTTTCCAGTCCCTCGTCTCTTTGTCTCCGTTAGACGAGAGGACAGGTTGTTGTTGTTTCCAGTCCCTCGTCTCTTTGTGTCCGTGAGACGAGAGGACAGGTTGTTGTTGTTTCCTGTCCCTCGTCTCTTTGTGTCCGTGAGACGAGAGGACAGGTTGTTGTTGTTTCCAGTCCCTCGTCTCTTTGTGTCCGTGAGACGAGAGGACAGGTTGTTGTTGTTTCCTGTCCCTCGTCTCTTTGTGTCCGTGAGACGAGAGGACAGGTTGTTGTTGTTTCCAGTCCCTCGTCTCTTTGTCTCCGTTAGACGAGAGGACAGGTTGTTGTTGTTTCCAGTCCCTCGTCTCTTTGTCTCCGTGAGACGAGAGGACAGGTTGTTGTTGTTTCCTGTCCCTCGTCTCTTTGTCTCCGTTAGACGAGAGGACAGGTTGTTGTTGTTTCCTGTCCCTCGTCTCTTTGTCTCCGTTAGACGAGAGGACAGGTTGTTGTTGTTTCCTGTCCCTCGTCTCTTTGTCTCCGTTAGACGAGAGGACAGGTTGTTGTTGTTTCCAGTCCCTCGTCTCTTTGTCTCCGTGAGACGAGAGGACAGGTTGTTGTTGTTTCCTGTCCCTCGTCTCTTTGTGTCCGTGAGACGAGAGGACAGGTTGTTGTTGTTTCCAGTCCCTCGTCTCTTTGTCTCCGTTAGACGAGAGGACAGGTTGTTGTTGTTTCCAGTCCCTCGTCTCTTTGTGTCCGTGAGACGAGAGGACAGGTTGTTGTTGTTTCCAGTCCCTCGTCTCTTTGTGTCCGTTAGACGAGAGGACAGGTTGTTGTTGTTTCCTGTCCCTCGTCTCTTTGTGTCCGTGAGACGAGAGGACAGGTTGTTGTTGTTTCCAGTCCCTCGTCTCTTTGTGTCCGTTAGACGAGAGGACAGGTTGTTGTTGTTTCCTGTCCCTCGTCTCTTTGTGTCCGTTAGACGAGAGGACAGGTTGTTGTTGTTTCCAGTCCCTCGTCTCTTTGTGTCCGTGAGACGAGAGGACAGGTTGTTGTTGTTTCCAGTCCCTCGTCTCTTTGTGTCCGTTAGACGAGAGGACAGGTTGTTGTTGTTTCCAGTCCCTCGTCTCTTTGTCTCCGTGAGACGAGAGGACAGGTTGTTGTTGTTTCCTGTCCCTCGTCTCTTTGTCTCCGTGAGACGAGAGGACAGGTTGTTGTTGTTTCCTGTCCCTCGTCTCTTTGTCTCCGTTAGACGAGAGGACAGGTTGTTGTTGTTTCCAGTCCCTCGTCTCTTTGTGTCCGTGAGACGAGAGGACAGGTTGTTGTTGTTTCCTGTCCCTCGTCTCTTTGTGTCCGTTAGACGAGAGGACAGGTTGTTGTTGTTTCCAGTCCCTCGTCTCTTTGTGTCCGTGAGACGAGAGGACAGGTTGTTGTTGTTTCCTGTCCCTCGTCTCTTTGTGTCCGTTAGACGAGAGGACAGGTTGTTGTTGTTTCCTGTCCCTCGTCTCTTTGTCTCCGTGAGACGAGAGGACAGGTTGTTGTTGTTTCCTGTCCCTCGTCTCTTTGTCTCCGTGAGACGAGAGGACAGGTTGTTGTTGTTTCCTGTCCCTCGTCTCTTTGTGTCCGTGAGACGAGAGGACAGGTTGTTGTTGTTTCCTGTCCCTCGTCTCTTTGTCTCCGTGAGACGAGAGGACAGGTTGTTGTTGTTTCCTGTCCCTCGTCTCTTTGTCTCCGTGAGACGAGAGGACAGGTTGTTGTTGTTTCCTGTCCCTCGTCTCTTTGTCTCCGTGAGACGGGAGGACAGGTTGTTGTTGTTTCCTGTCCCTCGTCTCTTTGTCTCCGTTAGACGAGAGGACAGGTTGTTGTTGTTTCCAGTCCCTCGTCTCTTTGTGTCCGTGAGACGAGAGGACAGGTTGTTGTTGTTTCCTGTCCCTCGTCTCTTTGTCTCCGTGAGACGAGAGGACAGGTTGTTGTTTCCTGTCCCTCGTCTCTTTGTCTCCGTTAGACGAGAGGACAGGTTGTTGTTGTTTCCTGTCCCTCGTCTCTTTGTCTCCGTGAGACGAGAGGACAGGTTGTTGTTGTTTCCTGTCCCTCGTCTCTTTGTCTCCGTGAGACGGGAGGACAGGTTGTTGTTGTTTCCTGTCCCTCGTCTCTTTGTCTCCGTTAGACGAGAGGACAGGTTGTTGTTGTTTCCAGTCCCTCGTCTCTTTGTGTCCGTGAGACGAGAGGACAGGTTGTTGTTGTTTCCTGTCCCTCGTCTCTTTGTCTCCGTGAGACGAGAGGACAGGTTGTTGTTGTTTCCTGTCCCTCGTCTCTTTGTCTCCGTTAGACGAGAGGACAGGTTGTTGTTGTTTCCTGTCCCTCGTCTCTTTGTCTCCGTGAGACGAGAGGACAGGTTGTTGTTGTTTCCTGTCCCTCGTCTCTTTGTCTCCGTGAGACGGAGGACAGGTTGTTGTTGTTTCCTGTCCCTCGTCTCTTTGTCTCCGTTAGACGAGAGGACAGGTTGTTGTTGTTTCCAGTCCCTCGTCTCTTTGTGTCCGTGAGACGAGAGGACAGGTTGTTGTTGTTTCCTGTCCCTCGTCTCTTTGTCTCCGTGAGACGAGAGGACAGGTTGTTGTTGTTTCCTGTCCCTCGTCTCTTTGTCTCCGTTAGACGAGAGGACAGGTTGTTGTTGTTTCCTGTCCCTCGTCTCTTTGTCTCCGTGAGACGAGAGGACAGGTTGTTGTTGTTTCCTGTCCCTCGTCTCTTTGTCTCCGTGAGACGGGAGGACAGGTTGTTGTTGTTTCCTGTCCCTCGTCTCTTTGTCTCCGTTAGACGAGAGGACAGGTTGTTGTTGTTTCCAGTCCCTCGTCTCTTTGTGTCCGTGAGACGAAGGACAGGTTGTTGTTGTTTCCTGTCCCTCGTCTCTTTGTCTCCGTGAGACGAGAGGACAGGTTGTTGTTGTTTCCTGTCCCTCGTCTCTTTGTCTCCGTTAGACGAGAGGACAGGTTGTTGTTGTTTCCTGTCCCTCGTCTCTTTGTCTCCGTGAGACGAGAGGACAGGTTGTTGTTGTTTCCTGTCCCTCGTCTCTTTGTCTCCGTGAGACGGGAGGACAGGTTGTTGTTGTTTCCTGTCCCTCGTCTCTTTGTCTCCGTTAGACGAGAGGACAGGTTGTTGTTGTTTCCAGTCCCTCGTCTCTTTGTGTCCGTGAGACGAGAGGACAGGTTGTTGTTGTTTCCTGTCCCTCGTCTCTTTGTCTCCGTGAGACGAGAGGACAGGTTGTTGTTGTTTCCTGTCCCTCGTCTCTTTGTGTCCGTGAGACGAGAGGACAGGTTGTTGTTGTTTCCTGTCCCTCGTCTCTTTGTCTCCGTTAGACGAGAGGACAGGTTGTTGTTGTTTCCTGTCCCTCGTCTCTTTGTCTCCGTGAGACGAGAGGACAGGTTGTTGTTGTTTCCTGTCCCTCGTCTCTTTGTCTCCGTGAGACGAGAGGACAGGTTGTTGTTGTTTCCTGTCCCTCGTCTCTTTGTGTCCGTGAGACGAGAGGACAGGTTGTTGTTGTTTCCTGTCCCTCGTCTCTTTGTCTCCGTTAGACGAGAGGACAGGTTGTTGTTGTTTCCAGTCCCTCGTCTCTTTGTGTCCGTGAGACGAGAGGACAGGTTGTTGTTGTTTCCTGTCCCTCGTCTCTTTGTCTCCGTGAGACGAGAGGACAGGTTGTTGTTGTTTCCTGTCCCTCGTCTCTTTGTCTCCGTGAGACGAGAGGACAGGTTGTTGTTGTTTCCTGTCCCTCGTCTCTTTGTCTCCGTTAGACGAGAGGACAGGTTGTTGTTGTTTCCAGTCCCTCGTCTCTTTGTGTCCGTGAGACGAGAGGACAGGTTGTTGTTGTTTCCTGTCCCTCGTCTCTTTGTCTCCGTGAGACGAGAGGACAGGTTGTTGTTGTTTCCTGTCCCTCGTCTCTTTGTCTCCGTTAGACGAGAGGACAGGTTGTTGTTGTTTCCTGTCCCTCGTCTCTTTGTCTCCGTGAGACGAGAGGACAGGTTGTTGTTGTTTCCTGTCCCTCGTCTCTTTGTCTCCGTGAGACGGGAGGACAGGTTGTTGTTGTTTCCTGTCCCTCGTCTCTTTGTCTCCGTTAGACGAGAGGACAGGTTGTTGTTGTTTCCAGTCCCTCGTCTCTTTGTGTCCGTGAGACGAGAGGACAGGTTGTTGTTGTTTCCTGTCCCTCGTCTCTTTGTCTCCGTGAGACGAGAGGACAGGTTGTTGTTGTTTCCTGTCCCTCGTCTCTTTGTCTCCGTTAGACGAGAGGACAGGTTGTTGTTGTTTCCTGTCCCTCGTCTCTTTGTCTCCGTGAGACGAGAGGACAGGTTGTTGTTGTTGTTTCCTGTCCCTCTTCTCTTTGTCTCCGTGAGACGGGAGGACAGGTTGTTGTTGTTTCCTGTCCCTCGTCTCTTTGTCTCCGTTAGACGAGAGGACAGGTTGTTGTTGTTTCCAGTCCCTCGTCTCTTTGTGTCCGTGAGACGAGAGGACAGGTTGTTGTTGTTTCCTGTCCCTCGTCTCTTTGTCTCCGTGAGACGAGAGGACAGGTTGTTGTTGTTTCCTGTCCCTCGTCTCTTTGTCTCCGTTAGACGAGAGGACAGGTTGTTGTTGTTTCCTGTCCCTCGTCTCTTTGTCTCCGTGAGACGAGAGGACAGGTTGTTGTTGTTTCCTGTCCCTCGTCTCTTTGTCTCCGTGAGACGGGAGGACAGGTTGTTGTTGTTTCCTGTCCCTCGTCTCTTTGTCTCCGTTAGACGAGAGGACAGGTTGTTGTTGTTTCCAGTCCCTCGTCTCTTTGTGTCCGTGAGACGAGAGGACAGGTTGTTGTTGTTTCCTGTCCCTCGTCTCTTTGTCTCCGTGAGACGAGAGGACAGGTTGTTGTTGTTTCCTGTCCCTCGTCTCTTTGTGTCCGTGAGACGAGAGGACAGGTTGTTGTTGTTTCCTGTCCCTCGTCTCTTTGTCTCCGTTAGACGAGAGGACAGGTTGTTGTTGTTTCCTGTCCCTCGTCTCTTTGTCTCCGTGAGACGAGAGGACAGGTTGTTGTTGTTTCCTGTCCCTCGTCTCTTTGTCTCCGTGAGACGAGAGGACAGGTTGTTGTTGTTTCCTGTCCCTCGTCTCTTTGTCTCCGTGAGACGGGAGGACAGGTTGTTGTTGTTTCCTGTCCCTCGTCTCTTTGTCTCCGTTAGACGAGAGGACAGGTTGTTGTTGTTTCCAGTCCCTCGTCTCTTTGTGTCCGTGAGACGAGAGGACAGGTTGTTGTTGTTTCCTGTCCCTCGTCTCTTTGTCTCCGTGAGACGAGAGGACAGGTTGTTGTTGTTTCCTGTCCCTCGTCTCTTTGTCTCCGTTAGACGAGAGGACAGGTTGTTGTTGTTTCCTGTCCCTCGTCTCTTTGTCTCCGTGAGACGAGAGGACAGGTTGTTGTTGTTTCCTGTCCCTCGTCTCTTTGTCTCCGTGAGACGGGAGGACAGGTTGTTGTTGTTTCCTGTCCCTCGTCTCTTTGTCTCCGTTAGACGAGAGGACAGGTTGTTGTTGTTTCCTGTCCCTCGTCTCTTTGTCTCCGTGAGACGGGAGGACAGGTTGTTGTTGTTTCCTGTCCCTCGTGTCTTTGTCTCCGTGAGACGAGAGGACAGGTTGTTGTTGTTTCCTGTCCCTCGTCTCTTTGTGTCCGTTAGACGAGAGGACAGGTTGTTGTTGTTTCCTGTCCCTCGTCTCTTTGTCTCCGTGAGACGAGAGGACAGGTTGTTGTTGTTTCCTGTCCCTCGTCTCTTTGTGTCCGTTAGACGAGAGGACAGGTTGTTGTTGTTTCCTGTCCCTCGTCTCTTTGTCTCCGTGAGACGAGAGGACAGGTTGTTGTTGTTTCCTGTCCCTCGTCTCTTTGTCTCCGTTAGACGAGAGGACAGGTTGTTGTTGTTTCCTGTCCCTCGTCTCTTTGTCTCCGTGAGACGAGAGGACAGGTTGTTGTTGTTTCCTGTCCCTCGTCTCTTTGTCTCCGTGAGACGGGAGGACAGGTTGTTGTTGTTTCCTGTCCCTCGTCTCTTTGTCTCCGTTAGACGAGAGGACAGGTTGTTGTTGTTTCCTGTCCCTCGTCTCTTTGTCTCCGTGAGACGGGAGGACAGGTTGTTGTTGTTTCCTGTCCCTCGTCTCTTTGTCTCCGTGAGACGAGAGGACAGGTTGTTGTTGTTTCCTGTCCCTCGTCTCTTTGTGTCCGTTAGACGAGAGGACAGGTTGTTGTTGTTTCCTGTCCCTCGTCTCTTTGTCTCCGTGAGACGAGAGGACAGGTTGTTGTTGTTTCCTGTCCCTCGTCTCTTTGTGTCCGTTAGACGAGAGGACAGGTTGTTGTTGTTTCCTGTCCCTCGTCTCTTTGTCTCCGTGAGACGAGAGGACAGGTTGTTGTTGTTTCCTGTCCCTCGTCTCTTTGTCTCCGTTAGACGAGAGGACAGGTTGTTGTTGTTTCCTGTCCCTCGTCTCTTTGTCTCCGTGAGACGAGAGGACAGGTTGTTGTTGTTTCCTGTCCCTCGTCTCTTTGTCTCCGTGAGACGAGAGGACAGACCTCACAGGGGGATTTTCTACGTTGTGGTTTCACGAGTTTTTACTTCATCAGAATATAAATAAATAAAATACATTTCTAAAAACGTAGAAAGACGTTTTGTGAGAAAGAGTCCAGACTCTCTGAAACGCCTTACACGATACACGATACACGATACACGATACACGATAAACGATAAACGATGTGAAAAGAACACAAAGACGTTAAAAGTGAACAAAAAGATGAAAAGTGACTTCCTGTCTCCAGGAGCCGTGGAGCTGCCGTCCAATCAGAGGCCAGGTGGAGTTACTGATCAAATACTACACATATTTATACTTCATAACTAATACTTGTTCCAGTTTAATGTGTGACCTCACTTCCTGTCTGCAGCTCCTCCCAGCGGTCTGGCCTTCTCAAGACCAACGAAGAAGAAAGTCCTGGTGGCCCCGGCGCTCAGCCTGTCCCTAGGTACGCTCACTCTTTACCGATAAGATGATAAGATGATATAATTATAGAATGTGTGATATTGTGTGAAATGATAATAACGATGTATCACGAATGCTGCTGTCAGGGCGCAGCGAGTCGATGCTCTCGGAGGACTTCCCCCCCGCCCTCCTCTCTCCAGACGAGGACTTGGACCTGGACGGCATGGAGACGCCGTCTGACAGCGAGTCGCTGTGCTTCCCCGTCTACGAGCTGGACCTGGAGGGTGAGACGAGACGAGACGAGACGGGACGAGACG